>VZTE01004348.1:0-68065 GCA_013397775.1 Eulacestoma nigropectus
GGGAGTGCAAAAGGCTCCTACCTGGAGGGCTCACAGACCTCCACAGGCTGCCACTACCCCACCAAAAGGAGCTGTGGGCCTGGAGAGGGCTCTCACTACAAGGGCTTCAGCTTGTTCGCTGTTTGCCCTAGCAGCACCTGAAAGGGAGATGTTTTCTGTGTGTGCCCCAGAGCTGCCAGAGCCTTCAAGAGCCAGCAGCTCTAGGAAGGCATGGCAGAAGTTGCTGTTTCTGTGACTGCTCCACTGTGCTGCATCTCCAAGGAAATACTATTAAACAGCTTAGAAATTATCTGTACATTATGGTGCACAGCAAGAATATGTATCTCAAAGCTGTTCCCATCTTCTGCAACACATTAGACCAAACGGCAAGGAGAGACAGCAAAGCCTTCTGGAAATTTCAAGTCTGTGCTTGAACTACCAGAGTGCTAAAAGTTTAAAAATAATAAAATAATAATTACAGCACATTCTAGACATTCTGAGCTTAAGTCTCAGACAACCTACTGTGCTTTACAGAAAATTAAACATGTCTATAGAATGTACTCTCTTTTTAACAGTGTTACCCAATCATGTGCCCAAATTCATGACCTCATTTGTCCATCGCAAAGTCAGCCTATTCCCATGGTGGAAAAAAGACCCATTTCCACTGACCTACACCTGCCTTCATGAGATAAGAGAAGCTTAGGATACATTCTGAAGTGGAACTATCACTCTGCATAGGAGTGGCCATAAAGATTTGCAAGACCTGGAAGTGTGAAACCAGAAAAGAAGTCCTCATAGCAGTTTTCGAATCTTGTCAAGGTTGTTCATGTGGGAAAAGCAGTATGACTGTCTTCAAAGGGAGAATTGTCTGTAAGCCAGATTCAAATACAAAGTTCCAGATGTGACTACCATCTTCTTTCTTTCTGGAGGGAAAAACGTATTTCAAAAGAAGAAAAAAACCCAAATTTTCAATCACTTCTTTATTTAGATGGAGAGCTGTTCAGGGAACTGTTGGGGTATTTTGCTATATTTTTCACAAAGATTCACTCTACAATAAATAAAGAAGGCTAAGAAGGTAAAAGTTTCAAGAAACCTTACAGTTCAACAGAAAAAAGAAACCAACATCAAACCTAAAACATTTAGCTATATTTGACAGTTGATAGCTCAGTGCTGGCAGAATTCCTGATTTCCTCTCTGAGGAGCAGTTCTGCAGCCAAGTTTGGTAATTAGGAGACCATGTCATATTTTTAAAATATTTCTCAAAACATACACCTTAGGAAGCAGGATGACAGAAGTTGTAAGTCTCCCAGTGAAAAAAGATTATATCCATCAACAACATATCTTACGTGGTTCTAGAATGAAAAAGTCACAGAGCTCCATAGGCAAAGCTTTGAACTACCTGATGTGCAAAAGCAAACACCCTCCTGCTTTTTTTTTGGGTCACCCTCTTTATCCTAGTACTGAAGGTTTAGATGCAAACTTTTGTCAGTCCTGTAATCCCTCTCTTGGCCAAGTCAGATTTTGATCTTACCACCTCAGGAATAAAGCATTCTTTAGGTATTACCTGCAGGAGACACAGAACAGAGCAATGAGGAAGTGCCAAGAATTGTGCAACATGACAAGACCAGGCCCATGTCATCATAATCACTATTCTGTGCAATCCTTCCGGTCCCATTTGTTGAAAGATACTACAATTCACTACACCTTAAAAACTAGGGCCCCTCAGCAGGGTGAGGTGGCACTGCACACCGACCATCCTATTACTCTAAATCATGTAAATTTATCTCTGAGGTTGTTGCCCTGTGGTTGCATGCTCTCCACAAATGTTACAGAACAATAATCTGACAAAATAGAGGTGTGCCAGTGCACTGCTTGTGACTGCCATGCCTTGATAATTAACATAGTAAATTGTTCTGTTTATAGTAATACTGACTAATAGTAGTATGGCACCATTAATACATCTCTATAAAGTTTCAGGTCCATTGAGTTTGAAACAGATTTCTCCCAGTCACTGACAGAAACTTCCTTAGAGGCCAGTCATTGGATTTAGGACAGAACTGTAATAAAAAGTTACAGGAATTGTATCTGTATCTGTATTTTTTTAACAGTTTGGGTTAGAAGGGACTGTAAAAGGTCACCTAGTCCAAGACCCCTGCAATGAGCATCTTCAAGTACACCAGGTTGCTCAGACCCCCGTCCAGCCTGACCTTGAACTGAGCCTTCAATGAGGCACCATCTCTGAAAGACTCTTCTTCTACTCTGTCAGTCTCTGTCAATGTGCACGGGGACATGAACATAGGGCAGAGAGCAGAAGAGGGGGAAAACAAGAGTGAGAAACACTCTTAGCAGAGGGAACACCAAGGCTGAAGAACGATGAGGTGGAGATGGTCCACAACACATCAGCAGATATTCACAAGAAGTCCTGTGCTGGACTCACCACTGAAAAAGGGGGAAAAATGAGAAGGGAGAAACAGCAGAGAGGAGCTTTTATGGACATACTGTACACCTATGAGTACCCATGCCAGTGAGCTGCTGGTGGGGAGGAGTCAGGAATGAATTTAAGCTTGGGAACTGGGACAGGAAAGGTGATAATCTTTTTGTTCTCACTGCACAAAAATACTTGAATTGGCTTAAATTCCTTTTCTCCAAGTCAAGTCTCTTTTGCTTGTGACAATATCCCTGGTTTTATTTAAAACCATAAATAAGTTATAAGTTACCAAGTCTTTAAGCTTCATTAGGGAGTTTGTGAACACCAGCATACTTTGATAAGAAATAACCTGTATCTACAAGGTTATTTCTGCATGCTAGTCATTGAGACATTAATTTAATGTGGTCAGTGTTAAGTTAATCCTGTTTATGAGAGGGCCATTATATGCATGAGATTTATTTGACTGAGGTAAAACGATAATGCCAAAAAAAAAAAGATTTTTCACATTTGCAGGAAATGAGGAATATGCTTTCTAAAAAAAAATTCTTGTTAGCTGAAGTTATCAAAACAGATTTTAAAGCAACAAAGCAATAATCCACAACATTATTCTAGTTATTCTCTCAGCATTTATTTGAAATAACAATACTTTTCATGATATAGTTTATACATTAAGCAGTAGGGAATTGTCTTCATTTCACATCATCCAGTACTGAAGTAGCACATTCGCAGCAGCACATTAAACCTCTGATAGAGTCTGTACAATTTAGATAAATAGAACTCTGGATAACTAAACTAACAGAACTTCTGCAACTGTTACCAAAAGAATGCCAAGAAGCTAGGCACAGCACTGTACACACCAAGTGCAGGAAGGAGGAACACAGGAGAACCAACTAAACAGATGGGAAATGTTTTTGCATATACAGCCACATGTCTTTCGTTGCTCAACAAAAAAAATAACATGTTTTATTTTGTCCTCATTGATGAGAGAGTATGCACAAATGATGTTCAAGAACACATGGCAGACAGAAACAAATGAAATGAGGGTTGTGTTTGGTTGGTTACTGTATTCCTCAGTGAAAGAGTTTACAAAGGATATCTGGTGCTTAAGCAGCAAGGTTTTGTGCCAAGACTTGACAAGAAACATTAAATAAATGCCAGTTTTATTCCCCATCTTGCCCATTTACTGGCATTTTGGTGAGCATGCTAAAAGTTCCTGAAGGGCAAATTCAGGTGGTTTGTGGTCCAACATTTCTACTACAGGAATCCCCATTTGGTAGCTTACAGTTTACCTCTGGAGGGAAATAGGCCTTTTAACAATAATTAAGAATATAAAACTTAGCAGAGAGCAGCAGGACACACAGTACAGTGGTTCACTTTCTGAGAAACCAGAGGATCTACACTTATGCCCTCTCTGTGAGAACAGCCAGCCAGTGTGGTTGGAAGATACAGTTCTGGTTAGTCAATGTTAGACCTGTGTGAGCTGTATCATTAGGAAGTGAAAGATGGAATGGCAAGAACTTTTCCCTCTTTTTATAGAGAACTAAGACTGGAAAGGTAATACGGTGGTGATAGGCATTATCTTCCCAACACCACCTCCACTTCCTGCTACTTCACTGTGAATTACCTGCTTTGCTTGCCATCGTCTTCCCTGTTTCATCTCACTAATGGCTCTGGTTACTACCAGGCCAGCACAGTCAATAAACTAATCCACGCTATGCTGGCTCAGAAGATACAACGCATCACCACCACATAGTATGACAACACGTAAACTGAAGATGCTCATTAGGAATCGATAACTCTAACCACTGCAGTTTGCACTTGTAAGGTGTAAGAAGCAGCATTTTGAAAGCAGTGGTACTGACACAACTATCTGTGTCAGAGGTGGTGGATCAGCATTCCTAATTGGGTAATGGAACCAGAATATCGACATAATTGATGGGGAAGAAACCTGACTGGCCATGAAGCATCCCCTCATACCAGTTTTCATCAATCTGGTTAGTGAGGGTAATAATATCACCCTCTTTAAATCCCAGCTCCCCTTCATTCTCTGGTTCAAAGTCATACAGAGCTCGGCAGCATGGCTGATCCATGTGAGCACCTGGGGAGAAGAGACACAGAAACAACATGCTTAAAAATCTCAACACTTAAGAGTATCCATTCTACCACTGTACCTATGACAGATTTTGCTGTTTCTGGTATCACTCATATTCTGATGACAGTTCTTCAGTAATATTTGGACTGCCAAACTTTGTTAGAAGACAACCATTAGCTTCTGACAGTCTTCAGTTACTTTAAGTGCCAGCTGGTAAAAGTCTGAGAATCCCAAAAGAACCAAGCTTTAGTCAAGCCCACACCTGAAAGCACAACTATGATCAATTTGGAATCTAATTTTTATCTGTTTATAAAACACAAAAAATTAAGCAAAAGCCCTAACATATTTCCAGCTTTACTGGCAAAGAGATGCTTTGTCTATTTTCCTCAGGTAAGTAGTGTAAGTGGTAGCTTAAAACAACAGTGAAGATGTAACTGTGTGTTTGCCCTTTATTTGGAAATTTCAGTGGTACAGCGATACCACTGCCTATGCTCCTAATCCTCTGAATTTTAGTGTCACGTTTCCAAGGACTTTTATTCTCCATTCCCACAAAACACTTTATTGCAGGGCCATCAGGATAGATTCAGAAAAAGTTTGAAATTAAGAGCTTTCTAATATGCTAGTTCATGAACATCTGACCATAAACTCTTCAGGATGGCTAGTGGATATTATTATAAGTCATTAGTTTGATGGGATTTTCATACGTTATATGTAATTAACAAATATCCTCCCTCTTCCCTCCCCCTGAAGTCTCTACAGATTCAAGCCTACCAAATCCAAAAATGTTACTGGTCAAAATGTTTAGGATTTAGCAGCACTAAATTGTAAGAAACCATAACCCCACCTGAATTTCCATAGTAAAAGTTAATGTACTTCCAGTGGTCTGAATGAACCAACACATGCCACTTCACCATAATGATAGTTCTAAGAACACATATTCTACTTATTCATGTATATAGGCTTTAAGATGAGTCAAGTTTCAGATTCAAACATTTTGCATATTCATTTTGAACACACACTCTGGATAGAAGGCCTATGCTTGAGTTATTTTAAGACAAAAATTTTCCATTTCTATAGACCTCAATGGAGCAAGTTTTTCAAATACTAGATTTAATTTCTTACATTCTATAGTGAAACCTTTTTTCTTTACCTATCTCTCACAGTGTATTTTGGTTTCTTTGTCATGAAGACTACTGTGCTGACATCAACAAGCCTTACAGCGTGTTTGCTATCCTTGTTGCTACCAGCTGAAATTTAGAAGAATTAGCAAATAAACTCTTTGAATTAATCACCCTAAACATACATACAAGAATTTTCAAAGAAGGCGTTCCCCTGAAACCAATACACACTTCAAAAAAAAGAACCCCTATTGAAGAAAATGCTAAACACTGCTTTCTGAAGTCGGAAATATAAATGCTGGAGAGATACATGAACATCAGTTTGCGCTGCCTTAGCACAGACAAATGTTCATGACACTACAAAAAAGGAGTGAAGAAGACTATTACTGGTGGAACAAGGAGAGCTCCAGCATGCAAAACTCAAGCCGCACTCATGCACAAGGAATCTCTATTAAATCCTTCTCCTTGCTAGCATAGTGAGGAGATTGCTAGGAGTTTGCAAGACTGTGTAAGTTAATTTCCAGTTGCCAGTGCCAAATGGAGATACTGTTCCTGTCTATATGTGGGACAAAATCAAACATTCACAGCAGGATGTGATGGAAAGAAAGGAAATCCTGACTAAATATCTAGTGAAAAAAAAATCCAGTCTTGCTAAGTGGAACGTGATAGCACTGAGGTAAACTAAGGAATAACTAAGATGAGCGTCCAGACAGAGGCCAGCCCTCACCATAACATGGGATAACAGATCATTATTGTGTAAGAAACAAATAATAAGCCTTCTGTGGGATATGCTGATATCCCACTTCTTTAAGATAGTAATTATGCACACTCATACTAATGCTTAATCTTGCTTGTGCTGCTCCCACTTGGACAGAGAAAATAGCTCATATATACTTTTTGTTTTCAGTCATTTTTATTTTCAGGCTCATTGTGTTCTAATACCTGGTTTTAAACAGCAGGATATGGTTATGGTGGTCTGGCAGGCCTCAGGTTTCTGCATTTTCATGGAAAACTTTGAATTGTTATTTTGGTTTTCTAAATGCCTATTTTGTAAAGATCTGTATTTCAAGGTAAGCTTCTAGGACAAAGGAAATTTTTGACCAAAAGACACATTTAAAGCAATGGATGATCCATCTCTGTTCTCCTCCTGAGGATATGAACAGTTTACAAAGAAACAACAGTTCAGACATCTCTTTCCTATATACTATCCCCATTCTCATTTTCCCTCATGGAAGAACTAATGTCCAGAAGAAAGCTTGCAACTTCTGCATTGACACAAATGTCAGACAGAGCCTGGTTTTCCTGCTCACATTGTCACTGACACTACCTGATGGTTTGGGTGTGGTGGCATGGGATATTCCTCCATTGTGCTGTGCATTGTCACCAGTTGAGAAATCCAGGCTCATGCGGGGTTTGGGCTGGTATTCTCGCCTGGGCTGAGATGATGCCTCTTTTATTCTGCCAAAACATGAAATTAAATGTCAAGAGTTTGTATCTTGTTAGCAGATGAGATGTACCAAATACCTTTATTTCCAAGGCTGAGGTTCTCATCCACCAATCATCCATAGTAAACAAGTTCTGTAGTTTGGAGTAGTTTTTTTGTTTACAACAGTAGTTTAAATTACTAAAACCAGCTGATGTGACTGTGCCATGAAGTTGTTAATTTTTCATTCCTTTTAGAAACCTAGCAGTTTGTCTATTTTCCTTTCGCCTAACAAAACCAAAGAGCTCATAATAAAGAAAAACTTGTTACATGACTACTTGTTACTTGTTACATGACTATCAATGCTTAGGAAAGGGCTTTACAAACATCTCTGTCCCATTTTTTAGCATGATTTTTTGCTTCTAACCCTGGCAAGCCTTAACTATTCAGTTGATTGATGCCAACTCTTGTCATTTTGTAAGAAGACTCTGTGGGAATGTACTGACTTCATTTGCAGACTTGGTTAATTTGCTATTTGGAATACTTGTTTCACAAAGGTACAAAAGTCCAGTCTTCTTGACTCTCAAAATAACCACTTATTTATCCTTCATTTCAACTTATTCTTCTAATTGAGAAATCTAGAATTTCTAGGGAAGGGTACATTTACAGATTCCAGGGTAAAACCCAAGGAAGGGATGAACAGAATCAGAGCAGCTTATGCAGAACAACTACCACATGTATTCCTAATTCCACATATGAAAGAACATTTTGTATGTGTTTAAAAGACGAGTTGGTTTCTCTAACCTTTTCTATATCTGCCCTAGACTTGCTGTTGGTAGCACATTTTGATTTATCTGTTGAAAAGGTCTGCATCTAACTTTTGATCCTGATAACAAGGTTTTCCTCACCATCCAAAATACTATTATAAGTCAGTCCCTAGAGAGTGCTTTTCTTCCACATTAAAAAAACAAACCCGTAAGTAAATTAAAAACCTAAGTAATTGAAGTGAAAAAGTGAATAAAAAGTCTTTGCTGTGTTTCACTCATAAACAAAAGTTACTTTTTCAGACAGTAAAATTTTTAGGAAATACTTAAACCAGTTCTGTTACACTTAATGCTTTCCTGAAACAAATACAATTTTTTTCAGATTATGAACTATAAGGTGACAGCTCTAGTGACTTGCTAAAAACTACCCAAAAGCTCAGCATGAGCTGTGTTTCTTAAGAGAAGAAATATCTCCAGGGAAACCACTCCTGCTTCCCAGCTGCTCTGTCATGATACTGTGTTAGGAAAACTGCATCCTCATTTCACTTGGTGAAAAAGGGAGTTTAAAACAGCCTTTTCTGACCTTCCAGTTTTTATTAATTTTACTGAAAGTTTCCCAATGTTCGCCAAGCTCCTAATGTTTCCCAGTTCCTGGAATCATGGTATTTTAATGAAGTTTATGCCTTCCATCAATGTGTGGAAAAAGAATGAAATTCTTGCGCTTGTACTTCCTGAAGAAAGTCTTGAAGTCTAATCTAAACAGCCCAGAAAAAACAGAAGACAAGTGCATTTTTAAATTTTTCATAGTTTTTGCAGTCTAAATCATACTTTTAAAAAATTCTATTGTGAATATATTACACAGGACAGTGTTAGTAATTATAAGACATTGTCCATGCCAGAAACCAGCATGAACAGGTTTTATTCACTCTTTTAAAAAAAGGTACCTAGAAAATAAACAGTATGTGCTGTAGACATCACTGACAGTGAACAGTAACAAATTTGCTCAGCTTAAAAGTAAAGCATCATTTATTTTCTGGTCCATATAGTCAGAAAAACAACCCCCAAACCCCAGGGGTTATGCATTACTTGCTACCTTGCCTATCACCAGTGGGGAAAGGCTAGTAGTTTGGACAGTAACAGCTCTACGTTCCTGACTCATCTCTGGCGTGACCACATCACAGCGCTCAATTTGTGTCTAGTGGTGTGGATAAAGGATGATTTAGCCAGCAGCCTCTTTACAATTAGGGATGCAAAAGATTTACTTCAACTGAATTACCACAGCATTCTGATGCAGGGGCCTGGAAAAGCTAAAATCATTCACAGCTGAAACTTAAAGCAAAAATACTGACCAGTTAGCAGAAATTTTAAAAGGGCAAAGGATCATCTGAATTGATACAGGAAGAAAAATCTACTGCAGAGAGAGGTATGTTCACTTAATGGCGTAATTTATGGACTACAGGATAAACCACCTGTTCCTGAGGAATTTTTAATGCTTTTGTAAAGAAAGTGAATTGCAGTATTCTTTTCCAAGTGCTAAAAATTATTTTGTTAGCTGTTTAGACAGTGCTGCAAACTGTATCCAGGCACAGTCAGCTGGACAGCCTGTCTACCAAAACAAGTGCTGCTACTAGTCACAAAGATTTTAGGACTTAGAAATGAATGAGGTTTTCAGGAGGCATGCTCTGAGAAAATTAACACTGACAGACCTAGCAGTATTAGCAACTTGATCTATACTAACGACATTAGAAAACAGCTGCCTTTGCGCAATATGTGAACAGTATCTCCTCTTGGGAATTATATCCAGCTTTTACTAAGAGTCTTCCTGAACCATATTGGTAGAGAAAACTTTCCTGTATGTTAAATATCCTTGAAGAAGGATGTGTGTGTGAGAAGCTGATCAATCTGTTTTGATGGAAACAAATATTCTAAAATAAAAATTATGAAACTCTACTAAAAAAGATACTGTAGGAATTCTGATAGCATATGCAGTTACACAAAAGAGGATAGAAGATATAAACTAAGTTAAGTCCTGTATCAAGTTTGTAATGATAATAGGAGGAGTATTAAATAAAGTGGTAAATAATGAGGGTGTCACTACCTACCTCAGGAAGATCTTCAGGCAGACAAGAATGCAAAAACATACTATTTTTCAAAATCAATTTTGAACATCTTCTTTCAGAATGAGCACACTTTGTGAATACATGCACAAACAGTAAGGAATCCAAAGTTGCGAGTCTCACTGAATTCAGTATTTATAAACACTTACTTTCAGTTAACTCACATTTAACAGCTTTACTGAGCTGAGGTGCTTTCCTGAACTTATACTCAGAAGTAGATGCATCTCCAAAACATTTAAACCTCAGCTTGCAATCATCTAATGAAATGTCCCTTGTTTTCATAAACATACAAGTACCAAGTCGAGAAAGGTAACAGAGTTGCATTCTGCTCATAGGTTTTCTATCTCTGTAAAACTAACAAACTGTTCAAGAAACTTACAAAAAGTGCATTACCTATCTTCCAGCTTAGAAGTAACTCGCTGTAGGATCTGTGTGGCCTGCTTGTGGTACTCCAGCTGGGCTTGCACAAGAGCAGAAAGCTGGCTCACTTGTTCAATCTGAGGATTGACATCAAAAAATCAGATCTTAGGTGAATACTAACAGCTCAGGCAATAGAGAATAAAGACCACTGTCCACTGCAAAGGCAGTTTTACTTATCTCTCTAAAAACTTGATTCATCTTTGTAGTTAGCAGTAAATATTTACATATCAGTCTTTATTCATTACCATGTCTGGTTATGACCTGATCTGGAATGGTAACTGCAACTCTTCTCCGCTGATCATCTCTCCATGGCTGATTTGCATGAACAGCAGCCTACAGACCTACCACATTCAGCAAACACTATGAAAGTAAAAACGAGACTGTAACGAGAGTATAATACACCTTCTCCCTCCCTGCCTTGGAAGGGCGCAGCACCACAGGGACTATGGTCATGCTTCTGTTGTATTCTGACCTGTGAAGCAGACCAGAACAGAATGATACTACATACTGTGGGATGCAGAATATTTGTAATGAAGGCAGAGAGCATTCCACTTCATGAGGGAAAAAACACCCAAACCTCCACTTTGTGGTCAACACAAGTGGTAGCAGTTTCCATCATGCACAATGCCTCAATGGTGTAATGTTGCCCAGCACTGTCTGCACACATGGGGATGGATGTTACTATAAGGATTAAAACTACAAACTTGTTATATTTCTCTCATTTCAGCACAGCTATATTTAATTCCCAGGCAAATATTAAGTTCTATATGCAAATATTTTCAGGTTTGTATAGCTCCTCTACAGCAATCTGGTAACAAAATGAGGTGCTAGATAAGGTGTGTACTTAAATCAAGTAATTCACATCAACAGAAATCCTTAATTTTCTTCGAATACATATTCTACAAGACAGACTTCAGCTGACATGTTATAGAGATGGTTTTTCTTGCTTAATTTTACAATTTCAACATTAATTATAAATAGAACATTAGATAAACCTAGTAAATGCTCAATCCTAACTAGTCTATAAGCAAAACATATTCTGCAGAGTCAGATAGAGACAGTCACAGCAACTTTGAGTATTCTATTCACTACTGCATCTGATTACAGCAGACACCATGGGGTTGTGAGTTTGTAATTTCCAATCTTTACAATCCTCTCAGCAGCCCACACGCTTGAGCAAAAGCCTTGGCACAAACTCTATAACCACAAGTAAGAGTAATCAGCTACATTTACATAATTCTAAGAAGAAAGATACTTTGGTTTTGTAAGTAACGCTTTGCAGTTAGGAAGCACAATGATGCTACAGAGGACTTAACGTTCTTTAGCTCAGTTACCTATAAAATACCTAAGAAATTGGTCCTACATGAACATGCTGTAGATTACTATAGCTTCTGAGCTTCTCACTGTGTCCAACAAGGAGGAAAGTGCTTCCACTATCTTTCTAAGACTCTGGTCAAAGATTAACAAGGGTTATCTCACATCCATCTCCAGAAGGTTGAACATGCTTGACTCAGCAATTTCTTTTGATTCATCAAATTTCTCCAGAGCTTGGCGAAGTTCTTCATCAGGGAGCTTGCCCTGTCTTTTCTTCTTGTAATCAAAATCCAGGCGTCGACCCTCCATTTTCTTCAGGTGATGCTAAAAAACCAAAAAACACAAATGCAAGCACAGTATAAAGGATTTTCCCTGATACTGCATTGTAAGCAAGTAGTCCATGCACACTTCCAAGCATATACAGTTTGTTATCAGCCCTTCCCCAGAGGAGAGAAATACAGAATAATGGAATAGGTGGATTTATGTATCATTTAAGAAGCAATGATCTAAATGACAGACCAACTCTAATAAAAGGCCATGCAGAATGGACAACTTCAATTGCCATCTGTATTAAAGATATGCAGGTTTCTTGCTCTTTAACTCTAATGCAGAATTACTTGAACATTATGGTTTTTTCCCTAGATGTTCAGGAGAAAATTCTTTTAGAAGCACAACTTAGTACGGTTTTGTCTGTGTAACAGCGCTCATAAACAAAGAAACACAGAAAATACTTTTAACCATTTCTATCAGACCACTAAATTATCTTAATGTTATCTTATACTGAAGATTTTCTAGATTGTTAATTGAGGTAACATTCAAGTTCATCTGTTTAGCAGCTGCCATGTCCAAGTGGCCAAAAGTTAATGCTACCAGCACGAGCATGATTGCTTGAGGTGTTTACTTTCTCTCAGAAGAATCAATTTGTCATCTGCAGTGATATTTATAACTACCAATTTTCTAAATTATATCAAACACTCCAAGATATCTTTCATCCACATATATCTAACAGTATGAAAGCCCTACTGAGCTAAGAAGAGCAGCCACTTATGCAGATAAGCATTTGCCATACACTAGAAAATGGAATGTAAACATCAGTACATCTATTTTGTGAAATGAGCTTTCAAATGGTTAAGATTAGAGTATTGTGTTCATGCCTGCATAAGACTGAAAATTCTACCATCAAAAAATGTTCAAATTTTGACCTTTCCCTTTCTAAACCATCAACAAGAGACATTGAAAAGTAAAATTCAAGCCAAAAGAGACAAAAATCAGGTCTCTTCAAACCTGAGTGCTCCATTTTAAACTATGCAACTAACAAAAATTCTGAATATATAGACAGTCTACATATTTGGCATTATTAAAATACTGCATTGAGGGCAATACCTGTATTTCTCTCAGATCTTTGTCATGGAGATTCTGAAGTGGGTCAATGAAGTTTTGCTTCACTTCCATGTCTAAAGAGTCCTTGACTTCAGAAAGCTCCTTCATAGCTTCTCCCACATCAACAAGTGCTGGTCCTGAAAGAAAAGATGCAGTTTATATCAAAATAACTTGGTTTTGAATCACTGTAGAATGAAACTGAGTCATGGAAACTTCAGGGAAACTTCAGTTAGCATTTCATTTTAAGTCTCAAGTTTAGGAAAGAAACAGAGGCTGATGAACTATATAAAAGAACAATATAGATTTTACACCCCTGCAGCCAACCAAGAGTTCATGCCTTGTAATACAGCTGAATTTGTGGTTCCATGCTGTGTCAAGACAGCTTCCTCCACATCCCTTGTTGTCCATTCATTCCTTGCTCTGTTGAAACAAACATGCTAGAACAGAATTAACTGTATTTACTCAGTGGTACCATCACCACACTGCATTAAAAAATAGTTTTAATTCAAGTCTAGGTCTCCCCATTTTTATCAGTGAGACTGGTGACAGTATCAAATGTAAAAATTCTTAAAAATTTCACAGGTTTTTTTTTTAGTGAAAGGTTTTTTTGATGAGACTATAGACTTCATAGTACTACTACATTTGGGAGGTCTACTACATAGACTACTCAAGTGTAGGTGCATGATGCTCATAAACTTCAATAACCCTAATTAGCTGCCTTTTGAGATTTCCTCCAAGATTATTTTGAGGGCCACAAAAATTACCACTCTGCTTTACTTCCTCTGCATAAGAAGAAAAGAAAGAAGCTCAAACATACCCTCCTGGTTTGAGGTATAGGTTAGTGATAAAAAAAATCCACTTTCAAAGAATACAAAGAAAATACGTGAGAAATCAGAAGGAGCTTTGTCTCCCAAGCAGTGGATGCCAGCAATGCACTGTGAAATCAGAGTGCCTTCCAGATTTGGACAAAGAGTGACAAATAGCCATAATAGCTGCTATTAGTTAAGAATGTGAAAATAATTGTCGTGTCTATTCTGCTGCATGCTAGCGCAGTTACCACAGAATATACAGCAACTTGCAGAAACTAGATTGTATTAGTTCATTTTCCTTTTAAAAATGTGTTTGAAATTTAGCAAATGAGAGGCAATCAATTAAAAAAAACCCAAAACGTTAGTATTTAACACAAATCAAACTGTCAAGCTAACTAGTGAATTACATAAAACAAGTAAGAAAGTACTTTCTCCATTCCAAATGTCAGGAAGACAATTTTATGATGGTTCAAATAGAGAATAGGAGGTTCACAGTCCTATTTGAGGGGCCTGTGTGTTGTCATGTGAAAATGGCCACAGAGAAGTCCACACAAACAAGATGGAAAGACAAAGTATGCTGTTGTGAATGTCATCTTTTTATAACCAGAACTCTACTGATGAAGATAGTTTTAAGAGTCAGTTTAATGTTTGTAACTCAGTTGTAAACTCATTTGGGCTTGGAGGGAGAAGCAGTTAACAGATAAGGCAGAAGTGTTCACTAGTGCCTTAAAATCTGGAATTTGGGCAGAAAAAAGGGACAAAGCCTATTAAAAATCTATTAGTTTTTACTTCTTGCCTGCAATGAAGACAATAATAATTTAAGGATTCTGAGGACAAAGGGGCTTTGTTCTATATATGCATAGACAACAACACAATTTCTGTACATGTATATATTTCATCCCAACACAGCCACAGTATCACAATTTATGACAGAGAGCTAAAGCCTATCTGGATACAGGTCCAAATGGAAACAATTTGACTTTCACTTAAGAGGAAAAATTCTCTAGTCTAAATCTTCAAAAGATACTCAAAAAGGCCTAGACCAACCTTAAAGGAAAAGTCTGATGAAGCAGAACTCTAATGCTTCTTGCAGAAGTTCTTCCTCTATAAGAGTGCAGCCCTTTAATGATGAAAGCTGTATGAAATTTTACTGCCATTTTTATTGCATTATAATGGAAAAGGAAGTAAACAAGTTACCAAAGTTGCATTCTTCACCAAGTTCTCGGCCAAATTTCAGCATCGCATCTGCCAGCAAGGCTTCTGCTTGAGGGTAGCCTGGTCCCTTTTCCTGGCCTCGAATTTTTGACATAGTGTTGATCATGCTGAGTTTAGCTCTGGAAGCTGAAGAAGGCAAGTGACAGAGGTTACAAACATGCAACCATTTGCCTACACAGGCATAAAGGCATTATTGTGTTTGCATTTATCTGAGTGACTTAAAATGTATTTTAAAGACACCACGTAAGTTTAGGACTAAGCCCTTTTTTTCATTAATTTTTTTTTTAGAGCAAAGCAATGAAATGTTGTTGGTCATTACCATTTTTATTTTGCTGGCAGACTAGAGAGGAGTCTCTGTTCTGAACTTTTAAGTCAAAGCTTCCCTTGAAATAACTTGGACAGAAGTAAGACCAGGAACACTCCCAAGATAGCATGTTTGACATGTGACAGAGAAGAAAATCTTTAACATATCTCCAAATTCTTTATCCTAAAATCCCTGTGTACCAGATGGATGCCAGACTGAGCCAGCTTTCCCCTCAAGGAAAAGTCCAGACTAGGTACACTCAAGATTAAACTGTGGTATCCCTCATTTTTTAAATGTTTGGAAGTGTTTCTGTTGTAGAATATTAAAGAAGGCCTATGTCCCCAAAGATGATGTGCAGCAACCTTTTTGCTTTTTATGGGGATTTAGGGAAACTCCTACTTCAATAAGGTTTTCAACGCTACTTTAGCTCGCATTTTATTTCAGACACACAACTGAAGATCAAAAGAAAGAACACAAATATCATAATTGATGAAAACAAAGACAGCAAACATAAAAGAATTAATCTGTTTGCTGATGTGCTTTAGTGAATTTTTGCAACAACAGCATGTGAATGGCCTGGAGAGAGTGAATTAATTAATGCCATTTGGCTTCAAATTTTGCCAGCTAAATCCTATTGCCAGCCATGTGGACTCAGAGCATGGTTCTTAACTACATTATTGTTTGTGCTGCTGGAGGGCAGCTGTGAATACCTCTACCTTCCCCCTTGCAAATGCTTGACTTTATAAGGTGCTCTAAAAAGTCAGTATTTCTCTTAACAAAACATTAGTAGTTCACACTGTTGTGTGCTGATTTCATTGGTCAAAACCCAACCTTGCACACATTATTGCAGCAAAACAAAATATCAGCAGACTGCAAATGTTTTTTATATACTTATTGTTAAAAGTGCATACCAAGAGAGAATTCTTGTTGTTGAGTATGTTTCACTTTGCAGCTTATGTACCTGTTCACACAGATACAGAGATGGAAACAGACAGAGAAAAATCAGGCAAGTCTCACAGTACTCATTTTGCCTGAGAAGCAGCTATGAAAGGGCAACATATATTTAACATTTAGTGATTATGTTTTTGTTAGTTTTCCCATTACCCTTGAGTGCCATCAGATTATGCTTTTCAACATCTGAATTTCTTGATGCCTTCTGTTTCTACCCTCTACAAAACTACAGTCAGCAGACTTGCTGTCTGTTCAGTATAAGAAACTGAAATTTAACAAAGCTAAATGTCATTGAAATGATGGTAGGAATGAGAAAATACAGAAGCATAAAAGAAACCAAGGCACAATCAAGATTAGTCAGGGGAATGGAGGTAGCAAGCTGAATTAAATCAGGAACCAATGGGAGTATTTTCAGAAATTAAAGAAAGAAATGTGAGAGGGAATATAAAAAAAAGTGGCTATATTTTGGACAGCAAGGTAAGAGTAGAAAGCAAAAGTAAGACAATGAGGCACATTTCTTTTATTGATGTTTCAAAACACCACGGACACAAGTGATCTGTAGTATCACAGTACTATGTTATCCAAGTGTTTTCCAGGCACATCTTATCTATCAAGGTATGTGTGCTACATCTCAACTCCTCTTCTTCCTACCAAACCCAGGTAAACTTTTAATCTTCTTTAAAATACTGCTGTTCAATGGTTTGTTTCCTGTTTATGGCTTGTTTTGGTTTGGTTTTTTTGTTGTTAAATTCCCTCCCTTTTCCCAATGTATTCCTAATTCTTAGGAAAGTGAGAAAGAAAATGGGAAATACTGAACACTGGCATTTTTGGTGCCCCATGTAAAAGGTGACGGGTGAAAAGTGTGAAAAGTTGTAGAGAGAATTTTAAAAGAGAAAAAGTTTTATTTTATTGAAAAAATAAATTACAATTCTTTTCACTATAGGGAGCCCTTTTGCAACTGACATTAAACAATCTAAGATCAGTTGAGTACTGAAAAGATTTAGTCCTCCTTTCCTCTTACTTGTAGAATGAGTAACATGATCTCATTATATAGGCACGAAAGTAAATCTTCCTCCTGCCTATTACAATTTTAATTTTTTGATTCTACTTGCACATGCCACAAGCAGATGAAGGGATATGTAGCTAGACTATGGAAACTGTTCATTCATGCAGCACTGCAAATTTACATCTGCCTGAAGTGCCTGAAATCACACTCTTAGCTACTTGCAGAAATTTTGCTCCCTGCTTTTGCTGTGAGCCTGTTTCACAATTCACAGCAATCATAACCACTCAGCTGTGTCAGAAAGGCAGTCAGAGAAGCACTGAACAGCCGAAGCTTAATATTCAGTCTACACAGTGTTGCTTAATAGCAGTTTGACAGCAGTTAACAATTTTATCACTGTCCCCATAATGTTTGCCAATCCTGTTGCTTTTCCTGCAGAGTACTTTCTTACAATGAGCACTGAAGCTGTGGACTCACAAATTACACAGAATTTCATCTGCTGACGTAGAAACTGTTCTAGTCATCATTATTTTCTCTCTAGCAGTTCCTGAACTTTTAAATATTACTCCTTCTTTTTATTTTTTTCAATCCACTGTCAGCATCATCAAAATATTATCTTCTCTTCTGTGGTCTAACATAAAAATATCACTAATTAATCTGTACCAGTGATAGTCCTTCAGCATACCACACTGCAGTTGAAATATTTCACAGCAGCTCAAATTTATTTCCAGCAATTAGGAATAAAATTTCTCAGTGTGAATGAGTGAATTTTGTCTGTAGTTCCATGAAACTCTAAGATACTTATGGTAGATAGAGGGCCTAATTTTATGTTCAGGGAAGTGGTCAGAGCACCAGCCTGACAGAGTGCGAGAGGTGTTTGTACAACACTCTCAGGGACATGGTGTGACTCTTGGGGATGGTGCTGCACAGGGCCAGGACTCAATAATCCTTGAAGGTCCATTCCAACTCCACATATTCTGTGATTTTGTGGTTTATCATAAGCTAACTCCATTGACCTTATTAGTGATGCTGTCATTGACTTTTGCTAGTATCAAAACACTTATGTTCCTAGATCACTACAGAAATCTCCGTATTAGCCAATGTAATGGTTTACTTGTTTATTACAGGTCCAGCTCACCCCTCCCTGCAAGAAACCTTTGGTAAAAGAGGAACATGTAATTCTCCACCAGCCCAATCAAACCTGTTGTTTCATCTCCCCACGGAAAAGATTCATTGGTTTCTATTTTGAGGGGTCAGTTTAGACATGTCTGATAACACTTGATTTTCCGTCCTTTTCTCCAGTATGACATCAACAGCTCTTACGCACCATCCCTTTTCTGTAATAAGGATGGAAAATTGCCAGAGGACCAGAGGAAAATGAAAAGTGGTATCTTTTCTTGTGCCACGAAGGAAATTGCTTTGGAACTTTGCCTTTTTTGCCATGGCCTGCAAGGACTGCCTGGTCCTTTTCCTTCACATGGCAAGTGACTGGGAAGGTAAAAGAAAGAGCTGTCTCCTGCAGACCCTCCTACCGTGCCTCTCCCGTTCCCCACGTGTGGGCTGATTGCGGGGCTTCACCTGCCCCACGCCCAGGGTAGTGCCTGATGCCAGGGCTGCCCCAGTGGCTCCTGTTCCTGGCTGGAGCCCTGGGACGGGCGCTGGCTGCAGGCTCTGCCCTGCTGCCCTGGGCAGTCCACAGCCATCGCCAGCTTCAGGAGAGTCCCCCACACTCACATCGCTGACACGCAGGTTCCTACAAGTAAATGCACCTGGTTGGTGGGCATGTGCTGCCCACTTACACAAAGCAAGAAGACTCAAAAGGAAAACAAGCCTTCCAAAGCCAGTCTCCATTCACCGTGACAGCCTAACACAGAGGCCCGTACTCATCTCTGTTGTTTACTTCGCGGTAACTTCATCAATTTTGTGTCAACCTCAATTGCACTAGTGGGGATGAGATCTGTCAGACTTTATACTGGTAAGAAAGAGTGTTTTCAAAAAGTGCTGCAAAATTGTAAAATTGTGAAATTAGGTTACCTGGATTTGGCTGAAGATATTCTATTGTCTTTGCCATTATTTCCATAACTGCCCTGCTGGTGACATCCACTTTCTAAAAGACAGAGGGTTAAACAAAAAGAAACATGAAAGTTAAACAAAAGGAAGAAGTTTTTCTCTCATTTTGTTCTTATAAATTCTTTTAACTCTTTTTATAATTTATTTTTATGTACTTCAGAACAGCCCTGGTACCAGAGTGGTGATAATACCTGGAAAACTACTAAAGCGTGAGTCCACCATTTCAGTTTATAGCAGATCCCTTCTCAAGAAAGGCCATTAGTACAGAGTACCTCAGGATGTGTTAGGAATTTGATACACTGTACCATGTTATTGATACATTTGATACTTTTGATCACTGTACGGTGCTGATTCTTTATATCACCCTGGGAACCATCCACAATATGGAAAACGTTTTGATAGAACAGTCACTTACAACTTTTTGGAGAACTGGGTATCTTCAATCCCCTAATAACTGGCAAAATGAGAGGAAAGCAGAAGTCACTCAAAACCAACCACTAACAATAAAATGGGCTGTTTACCTCTTCCAGAGCAAGCTCTGGTAAAAATTGGGTAAGGAAGACTAACTCCGTTCCCAGTTTCAAGAAACTTATCAGCACGAATGCACTGTCCATTTATTTCCCCCTGGGTGATTCCTATATTTAGGATTTTAAAATACTTAGAACTGAATAGCATTACTTTCTTCTACTTTATTCTGTATTAAGAAGTCTTCTTTTCTTAGGAAGCAGTTCCTATCCACTTCCTAGACTGAATGTTGCTAAGTATGCAACTATTCTCGCTCTCAGAATCAGATCTCAAAGAAAAAATGCTGCTTTGGCGGATTGGGGATCCCCGTAATGTCCTGTACTCTGTATTTCTCTACAGGGTAGCTTGTGTCCCACAGAGTGAACTCCTTTACCATAATGGCAAGTTCCTATTTTAAAAAAGAACACCTGAGATAGGTTGGTTGCATCAGGCTGCCATGATGTCTTTCCTGTTTCCTGTTGTCACTGCCATCTGCCAGGTCCTGCTCTATCCTTTACACAGAGAAGCAAGAGAGGTCTGCCAGACTTGGGTGAATAAGTAGCTGAACTGCCTGGCAGGGAACCCAGAAATGGCTGAGACACTGCAGAGGATAGTGGGGGCGAGGGAACAGAAGGCCAGGGACGTGCACAACGATCGTGTCCATTGCCTGCAGAAAAGCTGGCAGTGGACACAGGGCCACGTGGGGAGTGTGGTGGCAACTGGTAAGTTTATGCCATTTCTTTCTCAGCTCTCAGTGCTCCTATCTCTTAGGCTGCCAACCCATGCCAAGGACGATGTGGGACTCACACCTGGCTGCTTCAACGTCCTGTTTTCCACTCTAAACTTTACACTAGTTTTCTGAATCTTTGTTAACATCTTCCAGTGGGAATGCCTATACTTGCAACCCATTCAAACAGAAGCTGAGAGGAAGGGGAGAAACCAACTCTGTACTTTCTCTGTAAGAAGTACAAAGGATATGCCCTTTATTTTCCATCCAAGATTTTTTCCCCACCTCATTATACAAATGCACAGATCAATAGCTTCTTTTTCTCCTAATCAGAGTTATATATCAGATACATACCTTACAAATCTCATAGCACAAGTTTTTATTACAAGATTTGATAGTACCTTTCAAAGTTGAAGCCTGAAGAAACTCTGCCGCTATCAATCCTTTCAGGTGAAATAGTATCACTGCCACACACAAGTGTGGCTTTTTTTTCTTTTTTTTTCCCCTCCACTGAGATACTATCACTGCCTCACCAAGCAGCCTGTAGGAGGGTTAGCCCCATCTACCTGAAGCACTTTGCCAGTGGAGGCTGCCTAACAGGATCTCTGAACCTGTGAATGAGTATCTCAGTGCCACTGTCATGCCCAGTGCCTTGATACTCAAGGAGCTGAGAATTACCAGCACCCTTTGCCACTGAAATGGCCGTCTTGTAGACACAGACTCAGTTTTCAGAGATCCTCTGCAATGGTTTAAATGCAGCTAATTTGCAGCTGACTTCAGCCTCAATCTCTGAATGAAATATTTGCATTATAGAGTGCCATACATTACATATACCTTGGTTAGAAAACAAAAATAAATAGAAAATGGAAAACTCAGTCCTGCTGAATAAAAGCTAAGTATTTCAAAATTCTCTGAGTGGCTCAGGGACAAAACCTTTGAAATTCCTGTCCTAGAAAGAAAAAAATGCTTGGTAATAATGAATATATGCATCTGTATTTAGACTTACCCTTTCCATTTCTTTGAAATCATCATCTAGCTTGGTTCCTTCTGCACCTCCTACTTTTTCACTTACTTTCTGCAATTAAAAAAAGAACAATAAACAGATTCAACAACAACTGAAAAATCTAGCTACATTTCCTTGTAGAAATGCTAGGTTTTTTTCTGTTAAGTCAGTACAACCGTCAGACTTATTATTCCTTTTGAAAAACGTACTTCAAACGCACTCTAAAGTTAAACACTCAGAAATAATATAATACTGCTTAAGCCTCAGAGACTCAATCTTTGATCAAGGATAGAAACCACATCTGAGCACAGAGCAATAAGAAGCTCCTCAGGCCTGGCTCTAGCCATCCAGAAGGCAAGAGGCACCCATGCCTGAGCACTCTCAGATACTGACTCAACCCAAAGCAGTAAAAATCAAGAGTTTATATATAAACGTGATAGACAGAGAGATAGATAGAGAGATCGATTTAAAAACCCCCTATATTCACACCATGAACGAGCTTGAGTGTTACATAAAAGATACATAAAATACCCAACTCACTTATCTAGAAAGAAAGGGAACTCTGGTAGTATGACTTTAGCAAATACTCTGGGGTTTTTATAAAATACTCAGTTTGAAAACTCATTGGAAAATAACATTGTGCTACTGTTCCATTTCCCTGATACACTGTAATACATTGAACTATGTTTCCCTTTACAGTCAGTAATATTGACAACAACAGACTTGAATGGTAACTGCTATGCAGCACCGTTCAAAATGGATTTTAGCAATTGCATTGTCAGTCACAAAGTCTTTTAGTGGTATAATCCCTCAACTAAGTCAGGTGCATATGACCCAGTGAATGTACCAGTCTTTCACTGGGATGGTACTTGTCATAAGAAATTAATCAGACATATGAGTTATTAACTACTGATTTCAGTGAAGTGACTCCAGCAATAAACAAGAAGAAAGAAAAGAAAAATTGCACTTTTCCCTTCTTGGTTTTAACCACTGTGATAAGTCTTTCATAGAATTTTTTTAGTATAAAGAGGAGGAATACCCACAGTCACATGCAATTAGTAAAATCCAGACATCTGAATAATTTTAAATTCATTCCAGTTCACTACAACAAAGCTGCAAGTGCATCATGGCCAAGCACTTACTAATGCAGGCTGTAATTATCTGTGCAACAGGAAATAGCTATCAGCTCTGTTTGTTTTCTGTCAGCATCTCACAAATTAGTAGCCAAAATGGTGCATTAACGAAACAACAATACTACAAAAAAACCAAGGAACTGTATTTATCCCTTCTTTCCTATACAAAAGAGATGTGCAAAACCATACAGACACCCTCTTATCAATAATCTGAATACAAATTAATTTGTGTGGTCTCTATTACTAAACTTGTGCCTTACAGAAATTAGTGAAGTTCCACAAAAGATTCAAACACAGTACTGCTAGGAGTAGTGGACAAGGGATAGTTTCAGTGTTCTAGAAGTTTTTATTCATTTTTAGTTTCATGAATGAATCTTCTGCAAATGGATAATCCTACTACAGATAATATGGCTAAATCGGCACAGGAGCTTCCTACCATAAAGATTTCAGACCCTTGAAAATAACAGTATGCTAATATGCTAGCACTTACATATTTAAAATAGATTTTTAATAGCTAAAGTTCAACTCTAAGGATACAAAGTACTCAAAGGTAATTAATCTCCCAGCCCTTTTTGGCTGTAGCTCTACCTTTCATCATTTTGAAATATTTTCATAGTTGATGAGGATTTGCAAAGACATTGCTTATCATCCCCACAGGTGCCGTAAACATCCTAATTCACATCTATAAACCATAGCAATTGCTCTTTTCTTTCATATTCATCACTACTCTAGCTGAGGAATGTATGACACTCTTAAAAGCACAACACTACATTTTGCTGGAGTGGTTACTGCGAAGTCAGAAAGGCAGGTCATCCCTCTCTTCTAAACTTGCTTTCAGTTTTTGGTAACCTTGTCAATATTAGGCTCACTATTACTATCAAGAGTCATTCATTTAAGGTGGCTAAAAAACCTATGTTCTAAGCAGAAAATTAATTTGTAAAGCTCTGTGTCAAGTACTGTTACAAACAGGAATGAGTCAAAGGAGAGAGACGAGCTGTTAAGTCTTCAGCCCTTCTGGGGCTGGGAGTCTCTTCTCTCAGGATAGTTACATCACAGGCCCTCAAGGAACTGTGTTCCCCTCCATTTTCCAGACAAACCTCTGGTTTGGAGAAACACAGAGACCTCACAAAAAAAACAGCTGAACCAAAACTCCACTTAAAAATTGAAATACCATTTGGTTTTGATTTTTTTTTTCCTTGCAGACCACAGTCACTCAAGCAGACATAGAACTCAAATTAAGAACTCAGATTTAAGGATAAAAAAAGTTAAACCTTCGACAGCTCTTGCCCCTTGGAGCAGAAGGGGATGATCTGCTCAAAAGAGGGTATCATACCACCTTTTCAAGGCCACAATCAAAAGAGGTCAGGTGGGACATTTGGGCCTGAGAAAGGCATTTGCAATAGGCAATAAGCAATAGGCATTTGCAATAGGGCCCACATCTATGTCATTGTAGTAGTATTGACTAAATTTAGACATACTTTTCAGTCTGTTTATAGTCATCCTCCCAATCAACTGTTAAAGCATTTCAGTAAGGCTACCACTCCATCAATATCTAAGATTGTCAGATTTGATTATCACAGGTCATGAAGCCATGTCAGCTTCCATCAGCTCAGGATCTGCTCTCGTGCCAAAGATTTCAGAAGCTCTCAGGAACATCGTCAGCTAACAGCTACAGCTACCCAGAAACTAAAAGTTTCCCTTGCTGCATCATTTCAAAGTTTCAACATTTTGGTTCATGCTTTACAACAGATTTAAAATTAGGCTTTTTAAGGAAGGAGGGGGGTATCCTGAAATCATTTTTATGAATCAAGAATATACAGACTTCTTCTACCCCTGATAATGTCATGTTTTACTGCTGGGATCTTCATACCTTATTTGACTGAAAACCAGCGCTATATAGCTCCTTAGAGCAAATCCCAGTTTTATAAAGATCCTATTTCCACCCAGGCAGAATATGAATTTTACATCTTCTGGTCAGAATGGTTTTGAGTAGGAACAAAAAAATTTGGCATGTTTCCTACACTTAGAGGAAAAAACCTTTTTTATTTTTTTTCCCCCCAGCAGTTAATATTAAAAACACAGATTTTGGTAAATGTTCACAGGAGCTGGAACATAGGCCATAGTAACAGGAATGAGGTTTGGTACATGGATTTCATGTCAAACAACAAAACTTGTAAGCCATTTGTCCCATTTTTCATATATTTGTGCAAATAACCTTTTTTTTTTTTTTTTTTTTTGGGTGTATTGCCCTGTTATGATGCAGCGTGGCAAAGGACAAAATAATGCTTGTGCAGTCACTATGAATACCTTGAAAATTCCAGTTACCTTTTATAGCATACACTGATGATCACTTACACAGTATTTCATACCGCAGTCCTCTAAACATGTGACTCTGATGCTGTCATCTCTCACTACTCACGAGATATTAATACAAATCAAACATGCATTAGACAGCTGTTCCAGGACACTGCACTGTACTAGAGTTCTGAACAACTCACAGGTCAAACAACTGCTATCAGAAAACCTTGCAGAGTATGATGTGACACTACTCAAACTTGAAAATGCAGTAAGATTAGCCTTAAAATATACTAGTAGTCACCTGAGTTGGCAGCTTGATGAATTTAATTACAGACTAGTTTGGCAGCATGTATAGACAGCGGCTTTGTTTCTATACAGGAAGAGAAAACAGCTTTAAAATGATTACCAACACAATACACTGCCTTTCTCTATGATGCAAACTGAATGCCCTGTTTGCAAAGCCGTCATACACACACAGTAAGGCTGAAAAGTAACAGTCTCTTATTGCATGCATTCCTAACTCCAAATATCCATGGCACATATTTCTATTCCTCAAAGGAAGGCTGTTGACGGCACAGTCCTATCAAATTGTCACACTGTGGACAGGGTGGTAGAAAGAAAATTTTTATTAATATGAAAGCTATGGGAAAGACTAATGAATGAAGCTTACAAATTCATAATGCAGAAAAATAATGCTCTCGGTCGTCCATGCTCATTAAATTCAAGTCACTCTGTTGATTTCTCATTCCTGATTGCTCAGTATTTCTTCCACAGCTTTCTATAGTTCTTCCATGCCGTTTTTGCCATTTTGAGTTTTTTCTGTCACAATAAGGAAGCACAGTGACAGAATTATCTTCAGGTTTGTTAAGGATTTTCAAAAAGGCTCTAAAATGCTGTGATGCTTTGTGAGCTTTTCAAACACAAGGAAGATACAGCTGACTTGCAAAAGAAAGTATTTTAATGGGAAGAAGTCTGTGTATATATGGTGAAGATTTGCCAACATTGCAGGCTTTTCAGAAGAAAACATTTGAAAAGGAATATTTTAATTTAAAAAAAGCCATAGTCTCTAACCAAAACTTTTTTTAAAATTCTGTCACTCCACACACTAGAGTAAGAAAAAACCTGCCACTTGCAGGCTAATTTTTGTGCCTGGCTGATCCTGCATTGTTTGGCATTTATGGTATCAGAATTTGTTACCACGGAAAACATGTGACATGCAACTTAGATTTATGAACATGACCCTAGTTCTCTGTAGATTATGAAACATCTTGTGGCAAATCACATTCTCAGCAATAACAGTCAGCAAGAGAGGAGCTCTTCTGCTTATTCAGCTAAATTAGAACAGAAACTATAAGAAAAACCTACCACAAAAGCATATGTAAATTAGCTGCATTTTAGAGTTTTTCTTTTCCAATTGGCATCAAAATATAGAATAAAAGAAGGACTTTTCCAGATTAGTATGGAGATACCTTATCTCTGAAACATTAACAGGATGTAGAAAACATCAGTGTTGATTCACAGCACCTTATCATGTACTGAAAAGGATTTCAGCTGACTAGAGTGATCTTGCTCAATTTTTCCAGAATAACCATCTAGATGAGTGTAGTCCTCATTTACAAGCCAAATCATCCAGTACCATTAGTTTTGGAAAGCTTCAGGAAACTCAACAAATATGATAAGTCTTACAAGAAGCCAGAAGTGTGTGATAAGCCTTACATTCACACTGTAGCTATTAGTTAGTGAAATTGAGCAAACCCCACACTTCCATTAAACACAACAGATTTCACAAGGAAAGCTTATCACACTCAATGCTGCATTTAAAATTATTTTAATTTTAGTCTATTTTTCTTTTAAATATGTAAACAACTTGTGCAAAATAGAGACTTGCAACAGAATACAACATGAGAATACAAAAAAGGCACTTCAGTAGTAAAATGAAAATAGGATCCAAATTTTACACACATTTAAGTTACAGCGATGTCCGTTTACATTTCATTAGTGAATTTCTCTTCTTCAGCTATACAGCCACAATGGCAAGCCACCATGCCAGCTGGAGCTCAGCAGCAGAAGATCCTTCCCTTACAGAACTGAGGAGCATAGTGACACCACTGCTATCACAGAAGCTGTAATGGGTCATGAAGACAGTGTGAAATACAAAAGTAAAAAAAATTGGAGATCTAAGAATCTCCAGAGAACTTATTTTTTTATCTCCTGTTTTCATTGAGACTTTGATCATGCCATCGAGGCTTTGCTTTCTCCTTGGCAAAACGAAGAAATGCACTTGCGAAGCACATGGGAAAATGGTTAGCATTAATTTGCACCTGGTACTGCTTGCCATCAGCAGCATACCTAGCAGAAATGTTCGTGATGTATTTTAGGTAAGCATCTGCCAGACAAGCCTGAGATTATCTTTTCTTTTTCCCTTCTGTCACTCAGTAGATATATTTAATCAGGGAATAATATGCTCTGTCCCCTGATGACACTGAAATCACTTTCTTCCTGCTAGAAATTTGTTTGCTTGCCTGTTCCACCACAACACAAAACTAGCCACAGGCTGGCTAGCTTTATTCACCCTTAAAAGTTCCCTTGACTCTGCTGTTGGATTCAGAGTGTGAACAATAAAGTGCACTATTCAAAGACCAGGAAGTAAACTGAATTTTGGAAACTCAAGCAGGGAAGGCTATGACTGGACTCTAAAAGGCTTGCCTTCTTCTCTCACAAAGCATCTTCTAAATACCCTTTATATATATACAATAGCTTGGCCTTGCTAGTCCTCACAGCTGCTAGTAGTAGGGCCCACAGCCCTGTTTATGAGTTCCACTAACAGTCTGAAGGCAGGTCAGAAAGGCAGGGAAATTGGCTATAGATGTGACATACATAAGACACAGGAACTGTCAGTGTGAAAGACAAGCCATTGCTAAAGCCTGTCAACCATGAATGAAACTCTTTGTGGGACAGGCTCTTCAGTAATGCCACTGTGGAGCAAAAGCAAAATATCTAAGTGGAACGATTTCTCCTCAAGAAGGATACATAAAGGTCAGGATCCCAATCTCCAGCACTGTTAGATGGTAAGAAGTATGCATTGTGAACCTGCCCCATGTTCTTACTCTTTTCACTTAGATTCGATCCCCCCCTTTTTTTTTTCATCTTCAGCTAGAGCTGTCAAAGGGGAGGGAAGAGGGTGGCTGGAACAATCCGTTCTTCAATCTGATCTAGCCTTTTGCTTTCTAACTACTGCCAAGGACCATACTGCAGAATTTCTGCAACTCCAGCAATGCAGGGGAAGTCATTCACATTCAGCACTAGCGCACAATATGAAAGTATGCCGCAGGCTTCTGCACTGACAGGAGTTACTGAAGAGTCTCTGCTGCAATGCTGCTGCATTACACCGGAGGCTGTCCTCTGGTAAGTGAAGTAAGGCAGGGTGAGGGCAGGGAAGGAGCTGCTGAAGAAGCACTGGTGTAGTACTGCCCTGTGCTCCATCTCTGTAAGGGAAGTCCCTGTCCAGAGGCACCCACCATGACAGATGAGGAAGGTACTACCCTGTGGCCGACAAAAACTGAAATCAATGTTATGCATGCCAGTGACAGAAGTGGGCTGATAGCTGAGACACTGCAATGTATAACAGAATAATTTCATGCATACTTTAACTTATTATTGAAGTCTCGCCTGTTTACCAAACACACACTTCAGGAGGCTGGCTCTCTGCAAAGTTTAAGTTCAGCCAGAAAGCTGGTCACAACCCCAGCACCTCTGAAGTTGAGAGTGGCCTTGGGAGCTTACAAAGAGAACCTGGCAGAAGCTCAAAAGCTGACAGCGAGCTGAAGACAGTCAGAACACTGTGTGCTTTTTTCAACACTCTCTGTCCTCAGCAGGACACCAGTATGAGAAAAAGAAGTTGGTAATAAAAAGGTGGCTGTGCTGGCTGGAAGACATGCCAATCTCTGCTTTTTTGCAGTACAGAAAAGGAGCAGAGAATCTATTCCTATATGACATCTCTACTTCTGATGACAACAGTGCCATGATTCGATCAGTCTCTATAGTGAACCTGTAGGCAATAAAATGCCCGCAAGTTTTTACTTCTGTGCAAAAGGATCTGGATTCAGACCCACATTTCTTCCAAGTTCACCACACAGCAGTAGTGGGAGCCCTGCCCAACACTGCACTGCCACAGAGAAAGAAGACATCTGTGCTGTATTTCTCAGAGTGCCAAAGAAATTTGGTAGCTGCCTGTTTCTTTAATGTAAGCTGCTCATTCAGCTGTGTGGTGATAAGGAAATTCTGAGAGAGTGGCAAAACTAATACAAAACCCCTAAAAATTTCTGGAGTTCTCGGATTTCTTTCCTAGAAAGGTGCACAGCACTGGCTTTCTCATCTGGAATGCTACCAGTTGCCAGCTCCTGACCCATCATGCTCTATTATCATGAATAAATACAGGGTTTGTATTTGAAAGTGTGCACACCATAAAATGACATATTCATTCAAATTTCCATACCTCTCTCATGTCTCCAAAGCAACTTTTATGAGACTTTCAAAGGCAGCTGCTTCCTCTGGGTAGATAGAATTGCAGCCTTAAATTTTGTTGCTTTAAATTTTAAGGCAGATGAGTTGCATGTGTACAATATGACAATATATGGAGTGGAAAAAGAGAGAAGGAGAACACAGACTAGGTATCCGTCCAGCTAGCATCCTAGCATATTCATGGATCATGATCCATCTTAGCTCAACTACACACATGAACATGTTTGCTTCATCCATGCAGCTTCTAGATTCAGTAGGAACAATGATCTCCACCATCCCACTGCTCCACTTGGCACATGCCTACCTTACCATGTAGCAGATACAATCCAGGCACAGGTGACACGAAGTTTAAACCATCCCATGGTTTATGAAACTTTGTCACCAGACGGCTTGTCCTCACCTACTCCATTTCAGCACAAAACTGTGTTTCCTGCAGCAGTGGTTTAAGCTGCCAGCTGTGAGGCTGAGCTGATGCTCACTCCTCATGAAGAATGTTTAGTCTTGGCTGCTGATCCAGCTGACTTATGTGTGCTAGACATCAACTCTGAAAAACACTGGAGTATTTCACAGTAGTGAAAAACAGTCATAGCAGGTAAAGAGTGCTAGGGCACAGTCTACAGCTTGCTAAGATCTCCACAATACAGTGTCCAAATATTTGATCAGCATTATGCAAGCAGTGATGCAACAATATTGATTGTGAATATTGTGACTCTACTACATATGATTTTGTTAGGCAAATCAACTGCTCATTTTTCTAGAGCATTAAAGCTTCGGTGGTGTTGTAATTTTTCTTTCAATACAGGAATGAATTAAAGTCTAGCAGAAATAAATAGTGCATAATCTGGCAAAAAAAAAAAAAAAGGCAAAATAACAGCAGGAGAAATTTACAGCAACTGAATCCCATTTAGGACATAGTTTACACCTCTACGTAATGTATATTAGTCTACGTGCCTTCTGCTGAGTGAAAGTCAGCCTCGTCTTTAACATCTGGAAATGTGAGAATGCAAGGAACATTCAGAAGCTGCTAGAGGATAAGAGAACAAAACAGGGCTTAAATATGATTCATCAATTTAGCAGCTGTATAAACTGTGCTATTGTGAAGTTGCTCCTGCTACATTTGAAAAAGTGTTTGCTGGAAACTGTCACTGAATTAATTGTTATATGTCTAAGAGAAGACAGTAAAAGAAGTTTGTGAGGAAAAACCTGTCTGTAAGCTGTTGCTGGTACTGACGTACATTTTATTTCTGGTTTTCCTATTGCTACTTCATCTAAAAGGCAGTCTACACAGCAAAGTGCCAGTCCAAACTATTTTCTTATGCTGTTGGCAGTGCTGATAGCTTATTAACTACATACCAAGCAAGCCAAACCCATCCAACACCTTCAGTTTGATAGCAGCACATTCAGAAATTGCTGAGATCTGCTTAGGCTTTAACTTTTTTTACATGAGCACTATCTAAATTAAACCGAATGCCTTCCCTTTAAACTGATGTCCTGTGTCTCAACCCACCATGTGAAAGCAATATATCCCAAAGCACTGGCCTGTTCTCGGGAGCTGAAGAGCACTACAATACAACAGTAATGCTCCATCAGCCACTGGGCATTACTGGGGTGACCCCCTTGATGAACTGAAATGGTGGCATGCCTTTTTGTGCTTCTGAGAGGTATGCAAGAGAAAAGGAAAAGAAGGGGGACTGAATGAGTTAGGACTGGATGAAACATACCCAGATATAAGAAGAAAATGACTGGAGGCACCACTTAGCCTGACACTGTATTGTGTTATGAGCTCGCTACACAGAGCAGAGGCAGTTTTTCTTCTCAGCTGCAGCAAGGTCAGCAGAGGGTTTCTGTCGGAATCCCTGGCATGGAGGAAGAGAAGTCCCCTCCTACCAAAATGAGGCATAGCCACAGCCTTAGGGATTAATATTTAAATTTCAAGATGATAATTTTCCGCCTTTCAACACTATGTGTATCAGCTATCAATGATAAAGGTCACTTTAAAATGTAAGGAAACAAAATCTGCATAAACAAACAAGAGATCCACCAGAAGCACCTCTGACATCCAGGCAGCTACACAAACATATCTGCAATAAGCAAAAGCAGAGCTGAGCCTGCTCTACGTATCTACTCTGATAGGTACTGCTATCTAAGAGGTACCAAAGAAATGAGAAAAATGACCATAAAATCCCCCTGAAAATAAATTATACAACAGTATTGATCTCACTGACTGGCTCATGACTACTGTTGCATCTGATCATAATGCAACATGGATCAACACAACAAACTCTGCCTTAGTTGCAGCAATATCCATGGTTCTAGCTCATATTCAAGATATTGATGCTCTAAGAAAGCTCCTGTGACAAAGAAAAATGAGAAACTTTCAGTAAGCTTTTTATTTACAAAGCAGTGTCTTACTACTAGAAGGGATATACAGATTTTTGAGAGATAAAATGAATCACAATTTGTTTGATGGAATCCAGATAAAAATGTGATTTAAAAAAAGAACAGAATAAAAAAAACCCCAAACAACAGAGGACACAGGTCCTTGGTCAAAGGACCTGCGGCCAGCTCAAAACTTGTAAAATTTACACCTTTGAATATCTCAAGATAATTGCAGTCTTCTACAATCAGTCTTTCAGTCTTAAATAGCAGTCAAACCTCTGACCCATTGTGGATCTAATTATATACACAACTGAAGTTTCACAGAAAAGAGGAATGTTCTTCTTCATGTACAAATTCAGTTGCTGCCTTCTGCCTTTTCCCTGTAATTTTAACAGTATATGAGAATAAACTATGGCAGTTTATGAAGTCTGCAAGACCTGGCTGTGCAGGCTCATTAAAAATTAGGACTTTGAATTTTAAAAACTGATTTGGAAGATGTAAATGTGGAACTGCTTACATTTCTTAATTCCTACAAAAATACGAAAAGTGACAACAGATTCTTTTCTGAATTGCCTTCTGACAGTTAATCTATTTTTATGTCCACTCCCTGCCCTCAGTGTCTGGCAGTCCATCATTCATAATAAAAGTGTTTTTAAACTCCCTAATGAAAATATTCTTAAACTCTATTAGCCCATGCAGAAAACAAAACAGGCAAAGAGGATTCCAGTGTGCACATGCACACACACACAGAAACAGATTACTTTCAGAGATAAGGTAAAATAAGTCTGAAAAATAGTGAAGTCTTCATAAAAAATAAAGGCAAGATTTTATAAATGCTGCCATTTCATCCTTCCTAAACCACACCAGAGGCATGTTCATGTGAAAAATGGGCAATCACCTTTTAGACAGCACACTCTGAATAAAACCAAACCTACATAAAGACAGCAATATTCACAAGTAAGAGTGCAGAAATATAGACATGGAAATACACCACTTGGTGCTGAAACCTCACCTGATTCTTTCAGCACGTTAATGCAGAGGAAGAGGTATCCTAAGAGTCCTTCTTTTTAGAAAGACAGCTGCATATTCATGTCAAGTTCAGTTACACAGCAATAGTTTAAACATCTCACCCCATTTAGAAAGACCACATCTGTCTTTGACAGACTTGTAAAGGCAGTCCTTATGGCCCATGCCCATGGACTCTGCCTCTACATCTACAGGCATCTCAATGACACCTATTTTCTTCATTTTGTAGTATGCAGCTGACATAAGACATATCATACAGTCCTTGCCACATGCATGGAGACTTTACAGCTTCTGTAAAAGACGTGGAGGTTACCATCTGCTACCTGCAAAAGTGTACTGCCTGGCAGGAGAAGAGAGGGCATGTGAAAAAAACAAGGAAACCAGAGCATAAAGGAGACAGGCCCTTCAGCTGGTGTAACACACATGAATCAGTTTCCATTTCATGACACAAGTAGTTCTAACAGATGGTCTATGCTGCCCTATCAGTGGAAGATTCATTTCTTCTTCTTTCATCTATTTTCCTGAAAACACATACATTGTGTTGCTAGGCATTGATCTGCTTTGTTCCAGGTTCTATCCCAGAGGTATTACATTTCATCAAAAGGTATCTTTGTACTTTCCAGAATGAGAAAAAAGGGATATGCAAAATAAAGCTCTGAAATGCATAGGATTCCTCTTCCATTTGAAATAACCTAATGAGAAATGTTTTAGAAGACATTCACCTTACACTAGAGGGGAAAGTAGAACTTCTTCTTCCCTCTGTCCTGCCCATGTTTTCCATACTGGCAAGTATTAAAATAAGTCTTGAATTTTAGAATGAAAACACATTGCAGTCTGCATGGGATATCAAAGCATATATGATCCTTTATGTTAATGGGATATCAAAGCATATATGATCCTTTATGTTAATCTGCTAATTAAATTTAGTAGAACATTTATGTTCAATATGAAACTTACCACAAGTTATTCTTCGGTGATGTAAATGCAAAAAGTAATAAAAATGCAGACCAGATGATGTTTTAAAATATCAAAATTTAAACATAACAACCATAAACTAAAATACAGCAGTAGCCTCTTAATGTAATTAAGGAGTGAGGCTAATTAGCCTAATTATCCATGTGTTCAGAGCTACTGTCCATTTTGCAGAAAATTAACATGTTCATTTCACCCAAACAGTTTTTTCTTGGGGAGGTGAGAGGAAGAATAAGCTGGACTCTGTATTCTTACACAGCTTCCAGACCTACAGTTGGCTGTAAAAGAAACAGAGAGATAGAAATGCCACTAAATACTTCACTGGTTTACACTGCCTTGGAAGCTGCTTAGCAGTGTACACAGTCTGAGGTAAAAAGTAATTCCAAGAAGCCCTAAATGTTTTACCTTGTTTTTTCTTGCTTTAAAATACTATATTCAAATTAGTTTCTGAAAGAAACATGCAAGCAAAAATCATACACAGAGGTGGTCATCTTTAAACATATAAATATGCTTTGTTGGTCTTGAACTGCATTAATGCACCTTCCATCTAGAGAAAATCCTAGACCAGCCTGCACAAAGCATTCAGTGACAGGCAGAAGCCCCTCGTATCTTCTACAGTACCACCTGAAGGCTGTTGAGTCTATGAGGAGCACAGACTTTTCACTGTTACTTGCTTGTGATGGTGTCTCATCATGTATACATAAATTAAAAAATATTTTAAACTCATTTATCCTCACTGTCTTTAGAAAACCAGTAAACAAGGAAACTCTGTATTACAGCTGAAACTGTACCCCTACAGACACCACTTCTCATATGTGGGTGGATCTGTTATGCCACTGGCTTTGAAACGTTTTCACAGTGAGGTATTTCACTGAATGAGCATGACTTAAGTGAAGTCCTGTAATCACCTGCGACCAGATTTCAGCATGTACACTTTCTTCCCTACACCGTATCAGTAAAAGGATGGACTAATGACGATCCCAGTCTCCACCATGTCTTGGAGTTAGAATGTTTGTGAAGTAGAAATTTTCTCAGCAGAATGGTAGCAGAACTTCCTTCTTAGCAAACATGCTGTAGTTTCCAGAACTGACCTTTTAGCACGGAGCTCAGCAGAAAAATTCCCACTGATTTTACAACTACAGGATCAAGGAAAGCAGTGGTGTTAAGGAGTGATGTGGTGTTAAACATCTGACCTGCTCAGTGGATGGAGGAAGGGCTGTGGATGTTGCCTACCTGGACTTTAGTAAAGTCTTTGACATCATTTCAGACAACATCCTCCGGGAGAAACCAGATGGGTGCATTTTTCACTATATGAAAAACTGGCTGGATGGCTGGGCCCAGAGAGTGATGGTGAATGGAGTTAAATCCAGTTGGTGGCCGGTCACCAGTGGGCATTCCCCAGGGCTCAGAACTGGGGCCAGTTCTGTTTAACATCTTAATGAGGGAATTGAGTTCACCCTCGGTGAGTTTGCTGATGATACCAAGCGGACCAGAAGTGTTGGTCTGCTAGAGGGCAGGGAGGCTCTGCAGAGGGATCTGGAATGGCTGGAGAGATGGGCCAAGGCCGGGTGCATGAGGTTCAACAAGGCCAAGTGCCAGGTCCTGCATTTGGGTTACAACAATCCCAGGTAGTAACACAGGCTGGGGTCAGAGTGACTGGAAAGTTGTCCATTGGAAAAGGATCTGGGGGTGCTGGTGACAGTGGCTGAACAAGAGCCAGCGTCTGCCCAGGTGGCCAAGAAGGCATCCTAGCCTCTATGAGAAATAGAGTGGCCAGCAGGACCAGAGAAGGGATCATGCCCCAGGTGTATTCAGCACTGCTGAGGCCTCATGTGTTACCACGCATTGGAACAGGCTGCCCAGAGAAGTGGCTGAGTCACCATCAACAGATGATGGTGTAGATGATGGTGCACTTGGGAACATGGTTAAGACTTGGCAGTGCTGGGTTAAGAATTGAACACATTACAGTTCATGTAAGTTCATATAACTCATACAGTTCAGATAAGAGTTGATCATTATTTTAAATGTGTTTTCCAACCTAAATGATTCTATGATTCTATAACAATTCTATAACAAATGTTGAATTCTGCTTATGAGTAATCTAATTTTAAATTAGTCTTGTGGAGGTTCTCCTCATGAGCTTCTTATCCTTAATATACTTCTTCCTTGAATTCTTGAGTCTCTTATGTTAACAAAATGTAACTGGAGTTGATGACATTGTTCTAACCAGATCTCAGAAACACCAGCCCAAAAGAAAACAGCAATGTTAGACATTTTGGAAAAAAAGCTTTTAAAGAAATGCCAACCTTGCAATGGTTTTGTATTTCATTAGTATCTCTCAGCTGCTATTCGTTACAATGTAATACAATCAGTATTTAACCACTATAGGGCAGTATTCCACAGATGAAGCCATAAGTCTTTTCTTTAAACACCATTTTATGTGATTAACAAGAATACAAAAAAGCTTTGTCTACCCTAGGGAATCCTTTGCAAAACAACCTCCTTCGTGGTTAGAAGTAGCCTAGCGTCAGAAGTCCTTCAGATCCTAGGCTGCAATTTGAGTCAGTAATACTTCCAACCCTACTCAGGAGGGGACCTTTACTACGCAAAACCAGCTGACTCACCTACAGCTGGTCTCCAAATGCTGTCAGCAGAAGTGAAAGTCAAGTAGTTTACACTTCTGTTAGATAGATATAGTAAGGACAACTTAGACTTGAAGATGGAATTGGAAAAAGCAGTAGCATAGTGGCATGCTGAATTACACCTACTGTTGTTCATGAAAGCTGGGAAAGAAGGACTGAATGAAAGTATAACTAGGCTGTAGGTATGCACAACCCAAACATGCAAATGATAGTACTTTGATCCTCTAGATTAAATGAAAATGTGGAAGATCAAAAATCATTCACACAAAATCCAATGATAGCAAGCACCATGACTGTATGCCTCCTGCTTCCTAGGTACATCATCCTTAACACTTAGCTTTAAAAGATAATGGCATTACGGCACCAAAAAAAAAAAAAAAAAGACAACTTTCATTTCCTCTCCTTAAGAATAAAGAATGATTTGTGACTTGAACTACTACATTGGCAAAAATTTCATTTGGTGTGAAATTTGCAGGATAGTTTTTTATCATCAGTTTACATTGTATTAGGGATTACAATACATACCAATACAGATGAATGGATTTTTTTAAAATAATAAATGTATAAATAGTATATATAACATATATACAAATGTAGGTGTATAAGTGCTCTCTCTTTCTCTCTTTCATCATTAGCTAATGGCAATTCAAAACCCGAGATTTTAGTGGCTGAAAAGTATCTAGAAATGAAACTAGGAAGTATGGAGACAGATAAATCATACTGGATTTTGCAATAGCTCCTTTTTCATAGTCCATTTATGCTCAATATGTCACTCACTTTGAAGTTGTGTAGATTGGTGGACAAAAAATAAGCTATGTTGTGAATATGGATGAACTGCGAATAACATTTTCCCTGTGACCCAATTCTTTAGCTACTCTGTGACTGATAGGATACAGAAAAAGAAACCGTTTTTTTATCTTCTCCTTAAAATATGCAGGAGTTGTGGTGGGATTTGCAAATCTGTCATGTTGTGCCTCCTGCTTATGGTCCAAGAATCTCATATCCAGACACTCTATGCCAATATAAACATGGACAAATGCTAAACAAGAGGTATAAAAAAAGAAGATATTCTTGACACACAAGTTTAGCAGGACTTTTCAAAAGCTAAAAGAACATCACATATGAAGACACTGTGAAAATTAGCTTGGTTGTCTACAGTCTGACAAATCAGGACAAAAAATTGTATGGATACATATACTATTGGTGGTCTCAAGACTTACTTTTCACTTCTTACGCTTGAACCCTTAGGTTCTCCACTACGAATATGTGGACCGTGACAAGGCGGGACATGACGCATTGAATCCCGCTTGTATTAGAACTTTTTTCTAAAGAGACACACGGGAAAGCAAGCTGTGGCCTTAGCAGTGGTGGAAAAACAGAAGCTTGGAGAAGACTCCCTTGCAGCACCACAGAAATGTACAACTGGTACTGCCAGTACACTTCTGAAAGCGGACAGTGGTGTGTGTGTTTGTGTGGGTGGGGTGGAATTAGGAAAACCAAAGCCAACTGCATCTTCTTTTAAAGATGTCAAAAGGTGGTAAAAATTCACAACCCAAAGTATTTTTTTAAGGGAAGAAAGGATACCCTCAGCTACACACTATCTCCTGTACTTCACAAACATGAGGCAGCATCTATTTGTGGAGCTGTCAGAAAAAAATCATTACAAGCTCTTGTGTCCTGGTGGCCACCCAACCACTTGCTTTTATTTCTGATCACTACATGCCACAGTATAATCTGTTAATGCATCAGTTCTGCCACAAGCTACCCTGACTTTGTATTTTTACAGTTTCAGCAGCAGTACAATCTTTGCTGAGATAACCTGGCAGTGCACTCCACTCTCATGACTGATGACCCGTTTTATTTAGTAGAAAGTAGGGGGATGAAAAGGCCTTGCTGCTCTACAGTTTCTATTTCATTCTCAAGCTTATCTTACCACAGCACAGCCACCCTGAGGGATAATGCTACTTTAAATTACTGAGGAAACTGAAGAAAGAATTACTGTGCTTAATGGAAAAGAGCATGTAATTTGCTCTTATAACAAACATTTTACTTATCTTTAGGAGTAACTGATAAGTTTCTAATTCTTATTTGCTGTATAAAGTTCTTTTGTGAAGTTGGGCTTTTTCCAATACACTTTTTCTTAACATATGATGTTGCTTCTGTCAAACAGAGCAAAATGAACAGTTAAATTGCAAATGAGTACTCCCTTCTCTTATACTGTGGGAGTGTCAGAAAAAAAGCGCAAAAAAACCCCTGAGTTTTAAGTATGAAAAAAACACCCTAAAATAAGGACATAATGCCCTGAATAGCTTTATTAACAACAAGTTTTACAATTATCATAAAATTTGAAACTGAAAAAATAAATCAACACAAAACAATACCTAATTACAATTTTGTTCTCCTGACAAGGGGAAAAAAATCCTACTTAAAATTCTGAGAATTTTTACCTCTAAAAGACTGCAAGATTGGGACCAGATGTACTAACCTACAAGCTGACAGAGCTAGCCATTTCTTGAAATGAGGCTGCTAATGCTTCTATGTCACTGTTCTTTGTGTGAAGAGTAGTATCTACTTCCTCAGCTTTTCTCTCTTTTGTATCCTGGAGCTATAAGTCGGCCTGGGTAACACTGGGACTGTTTTTACACACAGTATATACATCATCATGCTAGTTCAATCTATCAGGACTTGCAGGCTTGCCACTGCTGAGGCATTAGTGCTGAGCAGAGGTACACCTCAACTTTGACATACAAAATGCAGCAAAAGGATATGTCTAAAAACTAAAAACCTCTCACATTCCTCATGAGGCTATAAAGCCTCCTGCAAGCTGCAGACAAAAGTAATAAAACTGAAGCTTTTATGACACTGGCCATCTCATGTGATGCAATCAAGAAGGTGACTGATCTGAGCTCTGTTCAAACAGCTCAAACGATACAGCATGATGATGTTTTGTTCTTCCCTGCAATCTCTTCTATGTAATAGCTTCTGGTTCAGATGCCCTTTGTAAAGACAGGAACCCACAAGATCAGTACCATTAATAACTGCAGAAAGATTTTTACAGTTTAGGGCATCTGAACAATACCCAGAAATAGTAACTGCCAGTACACTATAGAGTAGATTTACGTATGTTTAGGAATTTCTCAAACCGTTTGAATTAATATTTTGAAGCAAGTGAAGGGAAGAAGGATCTCACAGAAAGGAGATCTGGAGGAGGTCCAAAAGAAACTATTAAGGTCATCGAGTGCACAGGAGAAATTTGTACGTGGACAGTACATATTTAAGTAGGTTGCTCTCAGCTTTCACCACAAAACTTCTCTGCTACCCCAGAACTAGTTTCAGTGTCATGCAAGTTAGCAAATTGTCTGTAATCTTGAAAGGCTGCACACGGCAAGAAAATCATGCTCTTCCTCACTTGATGAATTTGTATCTTACAGTGTTTCTTGGTATCTTGTGTTTTTAACAGATCCTATGGAAGACACCTTGTGCTGGAGGTTGGTGACCTGTTGATTCACCAACTCCTTTTCTACCATGATATTGGCAGTGCTGAGAACTAAGTCATCAGTAAATATGTGTGGGTTATAAAGTAAGGTAAGAAAGGCAGAAGACAACATTACAAATGCAGAATGTGTGAATCCCTCCATATGTGTAAATACCACCAAGTCTGGTTGATTTATCACAGCATCAGTGAGATTTCTTCTGGTGATTTCCACTTAAAAAGGTACCAGAAAGTGCTAAGTAATTAAATACACACGAGAGAGGTAACTTGTTCGCACAGCAAAAATATCAAGGAATATTCTCCATGATCCATGAGCTTAATTATATAGTGTTTCTTCATTTAATTGCCCACTAAAAATCCATTCATCTATAGCTCTTGATAAAGATGATCAAACATCCTTACTCAGGTAAAAGCATTCTGGCTCTCATTACAGACTTTGCTGCTGCTAAGTCGCAGCAAATCTTACTTTCTTTTCTATGTGGCCAAAAGTGATTTTGACTTTTATTTTGGCTATGTATTTTGATTGTACTGAGATGTTAAAATTACTGCATGGTAACCTGCTGTACCTAATTAAAGGTTTTGCTTTTAAATCACCAGCTTTTACAAAGGATAAAATAAGAATAGTGATTTTATATTACATCTGTCAGTCCTCTCAATGGAGAAAATGGTAATAAGGGTTTTCAGACAGGTCTTGCTGCTTTGTGGGTATTTGAGACAATTGCACCAATGCAGCGCAAAGGATTGCTGGGTTTTATCCCAGGCGGTATTCGTAAAAATTTTTAAGGACTAAGTCAATTAGTGAAACCTTTGTGTCTAGACATCCCACTCCCATGCTTTATTTTCAATTCTATATTCCTAGTTACCTCATGGAAACACTTTGACCAACAGAGGCAATGAACTTGATAATGTTAAGAGTGTTGACAAAGCTGCAAAATTGAAACTAGTATCAAACATACCCTGTTTGACACCATGGAGGCACACGTGTAGGTCCGTACTGCAGAATGCAGTCCCAAGACAAATATACCCAGCTGCCTCTGGGAAAGCTGGGTCATCAAAAAAAGCCAGGGAACGGTAGATGTGATCGCACAGAAGGCAGTAAAGGAAGGCAGAGGAGTGCAGCAAGCCTGGCATGCCTTGAAGGGCAGCCACCTCTGAGCTCAAGTAGCATCTCCATATTGAGAACAGGCAAACACATCACGTGTTTGGCTTGGCTAAGCAGCCACTCACAGCTGAGCTTCTATGCACAGGAAATGGCAGCTATGAGAGGTTGCAAAGAAGGAATGTAGGAACCTTGACTGCATATACAGAGACAACATCGGAAATCTTCAGAGCTCATCTGAAGCCAAGGAACACCAAGAAACGCAGGAAAACCTTCTTTCATTGTATTAGAATAAAGAGAAAAATGGAGGCTCCTTGCTGAACAGGGTGCGAACTACTGTAAGGGGTGTGGATAAGGCCAGGATGTCTAGCATTCCTAATTTTGGTACTGATGCTTTTTGAGATTATCCCAGTAATTAGTCAGTGATTCTACTGTCTGCATGAGCAAGCAGATGAATGAAAAAATGGCTCAAGCAGTCTCACAGGCTAATGGTTCATACTCTACCTATAGGCTGATAACAATTGGTCTTGACCAAAGGTCTGCCCTGGAATCTCACCATCTGTTCACCACCTTTTCATCAAGTTAAGTATTTAGAGAAGAAGAAATTTTAAGAAGCAGGGTATAACTAAGCCACAGCTGCAATGCAGAGCTACAGAAGCATCACCTCAAACTGCATGCAGAAAAAGAAATCTGCTGACTTTAAGGCTGATAAGCACCATAGGTTAATATAAAGTTTCAGAAACACAGTACATTTTTACTGATTTATAAACTGAGGGTGCAACAAAAAAAGGGAGCTCTAGGATGCAAAATTATGGACATTGAGAAAAACCAAAACCAACCACCTTTTCAATACTGTTGCCTGTTGTAAACCCTCGGAGATAAGACAGGTCCCTCAAATGAGTAAAAAGTGAACTTTTTCCATGGTTTTTCTTAAAAGAGCACTAATTATTAGAAGAAATGGTGAAGTCATGCCAAGAAAGCTCCCTAAATCATGCAAACACTCTTATTCAAGAAAAGCAGTGGACAAATGCTTTATTTTAAAAATCTACCTGTCACCAATTTATATTAAAAAAAAAAAACAACAACAACAAAACTCTCCTAGATAGATCTAAGTTAGGATTGCACAGACAGGAGACAGTATCAATCATATAGACATTTTTACAATGTATTTAATAACCATTACTGGCACAGAATTCAGCACAGATAGAGTTTTATTGCAACAACTCAGAAGTAAAATGTGTCATCATTCAAAATTTGTTTCACTTTTTCTTACACTGGTACAGTTCTATGCTTCATAAATATCACTCTCTCAGAGAAGAAATATACTACTGATACAGCAGTATAAAGGCTTAGATCCACTATCCACACCACAACTGGGTTTTGTTTTTCTGCAAGCACTCTCAACAGCAGCTAAAGAGCACAGAAGTCGCAGGTATGCTGTCAGCTATACATCCATCCTGACACAGCTTTCTCACCAGTGTTTGGAATTGAGGGATATTCTCCGAGGTATCATAATCCAGTCATATACAAACAATCTCACTCTCACTTCCCACACAAGTAGCATTTCTTACTAGCTTGTCCAATTTATTATCAGGTCAGCCTCAACTGTTGCGGTTTTGTTTGGGAAGATGTCAGATAAGCCATGAGTCATAAGAGAGATATTATGCAACACTGTGAAAAAAAACCCCAAACCAGAATGAAGGAGAAAAAAAAGAACAAAAATGCTCAGTCTCTGTGGATAACTTTTGAGGCATCTTGGAACAGTCCCAGTCCCGATACAAAATGGATCCTGAAATGGTTTTTGTACACAAACTTTCCCACTGCTGAAATAATTGGTGTCTGACCTCTTCTTACTCCAAGCAGAAGGTACAGGGTGTTTTTAAGAGGTATCTTCATAGAAGATGCAAGATAGCAGGTACTATAAGGATATTTGACATTCAGCCCCATTCAGTCCCATACATTTTCAGCTACAGACAGCTCCCTTAGCTGTACATCCTGTACCATTAGCCTATGGTAAAATAATCATCCAATGTCCAGTGCTTGTGGAACTCTATTCTTCCCCCTGAGCTTCCTCTGCAGTTTTTTTTTTATTGTCTACAGGTAACTGTTCTGTTTTCAGCCATTCCACATGCTTACATTTTCTTTCTTGGAATCTCAGCTGCCCTGTACTGGAGACATTTCTCTCCCATCCTCTCAGAGGTCTCTCTCCCTAAAATAAATGGGTGAAAGAAAATTAAAATTAACTATCTGCCAGTGATCCCACCTACTGAAATATTTACTAACTACACTTCTGGTGAACCATCTATGTACAACAGAAATGACACTAGAGAAACAGAAGTCACAAACACTGAAGCTCCAAATATGCAATGTGCTGCTGTGATAAGAGAGAAGGAAATGCACTGAAGGATGCACTGAAATCCTCAAACTGGCTGTGCAGTTTGATCATACTTACACATGATTTACATCAAATAGAGAGTTGCAAAGACACGCGACAGAATGCTTTTTATCGAATCAGAGCTTAATATAGAGAAGTTTAATAGAGAAAGAAGAATAAATTAACATAAAAACATACATATTAATTGTACATCTGAAACTTTTACATGTACAGTAGGCATCAAACATGCTGTAACCAGCAACCTGAGTTATGAATATTACATCACTTTTGTTGTTTGCTTTACACATGAAATGTGCGCATAGAGGAAATTCAGGAAACCTACTGTGAGATGATAGTGAAAAATTTTAATACCTGTCTCAAGTCTCAGCCAGCCATCAGTGCTGCATTCATTGCTTTGGCACATTAGTTCAGCTGTGGGTGTTAGTTTCTCAGTTCCAATTGAGTCCAAAGGCAGGGACACCTTCCACTAGACCAGGCTTCTCAAAGCCCCATTCAATCTGGCCTTGAATGCTTCTAGGGATGGGGCATGCACAACTTCCCTGGGAAACCTGTGCCAGTGTCTCATCATCCTCACAGTAAAAGATCCCTTCCTAATATCTAATCTAAATCTACTCTCTTTCAGTTTGAAGCCATTCCCCCTTGTCCTGTCACTACATGCTCTTTTAAATAGTCCCTCTCCATGCTTCTTGTGGCTCCCTTCAGGTACTGGGAGGCCACAATTAGGTCACCCCAAAGCCTTCTTTTCTCCAGGCTGTACAATCCCAATTCTCAGCCTTTCCTCTTAGGAGAGGTACTCCATCCCTCTGATCACCTTAGTGGCAGTCCTTCTACTGGTCCATGTCCTTCCTGTGCTGGGGACCCCAGAGCTGGACACAGCACTCCAAGCAGGGCCCTGCCCTTGGTGAAGCCTTGCTGGATGTCTCAAATCACCTTGCTGTCCTCCATGTGCCTTAGCACAGCTTCTAGGACGATCTGTTCCATGATCTTTCCAGGCACAGAGGGGAGGCTGACAGGTCAGTAGTTCCCAGGGTCCTCATATCTACCCCTTTTGAAGATGGGTACAATTTTTACTTTTTCCAGTCCCCTGGTATTTTACCTGACTGCTGTGACTTTTCAAATATCAGGGACAGGGGCTTGGCAACTAGATCAGTGAATTTTGTCAGGACTCTGGGATGCACCTCCTCATGTCCCATAGACTTGTGTGTACTCAGGTTCCTTAGGTGATCATGAAGCTGACATTTAATTACAGATGGGTGTACTTAGACCCCCCAGTCCCATCCTGCTGTCCATCCCCTCGAGGGTGTGGGAAGATAGGTTGCTGTTGAAGGCTGAGGCAAAAAAAAATTGTTCAGTACCTCAGCCTTCTCCTTATCCATAGTTATCAGTTTTGCAGCATTGTTTATGAAGGGGGGTCGCCTTCTTTGACCTTCCTTTTCTGGTTAACATACCTGAAGAAGCTCTTGTTTTTCTTTAGGTCCCTTGCCAATTTCAGGTCAGCATTGCCTTGGCCTTCCTCACCCCATCCCTACATAACTGAACTTCATCTCTATACCCTTCACAGGTCATGAGTCCTTGTTTTCACTGTCTGCATTTGCTTATCTTCCTTTAGTTTGACCAGCAGTTCCCTACTTGGCCATGCCAGTCTCTTGCCTTCTTTGCCTGACTTCTTGCTCCTGGGGATTGCCAGCTCTTGCGCTCAATGGAAGACTTCCTTAAAGATCTGCCAGCTCTGTTCTGCTCCCTTGTCCCTGAGGGCAGTTTCCCAGGAAATCCTATTGAATATCTCCTTGAAGAGCTGAAAGTCTGCTTTTTTTAAGTTCAGGAGCCTAACTTTACTCCTTACCTGATTCACATTCTTAAGGACTGCAGTATCTGACTCCCTAAGCCACCTTCCTCCCTCTTTACAGGAGCACCATTACCAGGAATCTCTGTAACAGGCAGTTCCTCAAAATAACTCTCTGTTTATTGAACTTTAAATTGCATAATAGGGATCTACAGCCTGTAATCGCTATTGTCAGTTTTGCCAGCTACTACTGATAACAGGGAGATCTTGCAAGTATACTTTGATATTCAAGATGAGGATAGAGAAGATCTTATTTTCTTGGACAATACCATCACTATGTCACTATTTTAAAGACACAGAACATACTTTGCTATTGTCTGATGTAGATATTTGGGACATGTTCAAAGTTTTTATGTCTGAAGACTTTTCAGGAGGAACCATGCTCCAGATGTATTTTGCAAGATGCTCTGTTTGTGCCTGAGCAAAGCTAATCCTTCAGTTGAAAAACTGTAGATATATCTCTGTACACAGCTGAGCTTCAACTACATCAGCTATACAAACTTTGGTGTAGCTATGACTCAGAGAATATGATCTTTGATATTTTTTTCATAACCAAGACACAGCTCTTTCCTCATTACAGATGGTGGTGGGTATTTTAACTCTTGGATGTGCCAGTGATTTATCTCAAGTTCACCACACTGCTAACAACTAACACTACTAAACTGAAAGGTTTTCTAGAACTTTGTAAGGCCTTTGTAAAGACTTTTCAGAGAGTAGCTATAAAATAAAAATTAAAAACAGCAGTAGACGCTTAAATGTCACTCTGCAATAGACAATTAAAGACATATGCAGTGTCTATAGCTAGGTTCAAGGACAGTTCTAGAATACTTTTCAAACCTATAATGTCATTCTACAAATCTTGAACTGTCAGTAAAGTTACTAATAATATTGTTTCCAAGAAATACAGCCTAAAATTTTACCTTTCCTGACTCATGAAATAAAAGATAGATTTACTGGAAAGTACAAGCAAAAAACCACATAGAATAGAACTGTAAAGGCAATAAAAACAATATCCTAAGCTGCAGGAAAAAAAATACATATAAAGAAAAGCATCTAGTATCAAACTAATGAAGGATGAAAATTAGAACAATCAAAACAAGAAAAACAGTGCAAAAACAGAAAACTGAAGAGAAATTGTGCAATGCAAGAATAAAATAACTGACACAAAACAAAAGAAATGCCAGTGCATGCAGAGATTTTTCAGCTATACAAATCTAAAATGGAAAAGGATAGCTCAAACTGCAATGTAAGCATGGAGCTGTGCAGCTCCTATTCACCAGCATAAAAAATACCAGTCCAGGTGGTTGGAACATGAGGAGGGAAGGTCCCAGAGAGTGCAGAAAATGACAGCTGATGTTTTTTAGGTAGGGAGGCAATACAAGCAAAATCTCTACTAGATTAAGAGATCATATGCAATCATCTAGACTCTGTGACTTAGTCAGCTAAACTGGACAGGAGGGAAAATTTCTAGTACTTTCATCTGAAAGAGTATGTTTTTGGGGTGAATTCTACCTCTCTTTATAAATTGATAGTCTACAACCCACAATTCAGTAAGAAGCTAAATCCACCTTTGTAACAGGCATCAAAATGTCTTGGGTAGTGAGAAAAGATTGGCTGGAATTCAGCTAGAGAAAGACAGCAATAGCTCCAAGCACCCTGACCTGAGACCTGCAGCCCCAAGGACATGACCCAGTCACACCTGACTACAGAAAGATGTGTTGCTCATACTTTCAGGAGATAACACAACACTTTCAAACTATGGGAGGGCTGCAGAGCTGAATCTTTCACATGCTCCACGCTCCAGTTTTCATTTGTGACTGAGTTCAGGTTTCCAGAGAGGCACCAGTGGAATTAAAATAATTCTATTAAGTAGAAAATAAATAGGAATTTAGAGAGTCAGGAAGAAGGGGTTTCATTATTTTAAAAAATCTCTACGTCTCTAGGACCAGAATCTTCAAACCACAGGGATCAGGATCTTTTTGTGCTGTTACAATAGTCACATACAACAGAGTATTTGTTGGAGAAATGGCAGTTATTTAATTTTTTTAACTTGGATCTAAAGGGAATAAATACCGTGTTAAAATGCTTTCTAATGCTCTTAAGAGAATTCTTTCCCTCTCTTAGTAATCACTTAAACCAAGTTTCAAATTATTACTTTTCCTCAGTCTCACACTAACTGACACCACTTTTTTTCTGAGCAGTCTCTAAAGCTCCTGGACAAGGATTATATCCCAGGCAAATATTCAATATCCTGAATGGATTCAACTTTGTTTCTGCTTCAGATTAATGTCCATGTGCACCGGCTGGCTGTATAAAGGCAAGAAAAGATGTTTGTCATTATAACACTCTCTTTCTTCAGTACTAATGTTAGGACTTTTGCATACAGAAATTACCAAAGTAACTCCTGTAGCTGCACTGGAAGTATATTCAAATAAACCACTACATAAAACATTTTTCCTTTTGAGTACGAAATTAAATTCATCTAGCTCTTCTCCGCTATATAAATATTTTGCTGTGGTTCTTCTCATGGTGGAAGAAATCTTTCTGGCAACAAAAACAATTTTGCAAGACCATGAATTGGAAAAGCATTTCAACATCTGCAGTCTTACCTTCATCTAAGCACTAGGAAATGGTTTTAGCAACACATTTTAATTTTTTTATTTCAGAGACTTCCCGCAAGAGGAGTAATTATGCATGCAGTGGATGGGAAGTCTCTGGGTCAGAGAAACAAGTGTTATCTTTTGAAGGGACATAGACTGGATTGAACTAAGTTGTGTGAGAGTTCTCCAAGCAAAGGATTTCTCTGCTGTCAGTTCAAACCACAAGGAGAATCTCCCTCAATTAGTTAGTGAGGTAGATATTTTTTCCTCTAAATCATCTTAGATTTTGCACTAAGTATAACTGTCCAACATTCCCCCTCTGATGGCATTTATTTGGTATTTTATGATGACAAGTCCCTGATTCGGTGTACTTCACAGTAGGTTAGAAGGGCTCCTGTGCCTGTCATTATTCCCCTGATCTTTTCCTTGCCCTTTGTGGGTTTTTGCATTTATTGTGATGAGCAGTTAACTAGTAGGCTAATATATACCAGTTCAAGACCTGCTCACTAGAATATACAAAATACAGCACACAGCTTGCAAGTAGAATGGAAAAAATGCCACCCCAGAGACCCTATTAGATGATAAAACCTTCCCCAAATTTTTCTCCATTACATACTTGAAACCTCACAACTCTACTATAGTTTTTGGAGTATTTTCAATCCCAGCGTATGCTAGCAAGAAACTTTAGATCATACCAATGTCCCAAAACAACTGACTGCTAACCCATTAAATAAATCAGAAGCATCACCTATATAACAGGCCTTATCACCACCTGTCCTGCAGAAAGCACCTGCAAACTCTGTATCCCTTTGCAGGTCCATAGGGTTTCAGTTCGGAAAATAAACACTGTGGTTCCACTTTGCTACACGGATACAAAAAATTTAACAGGAAAGCAAAGGCCACAATAAACGCCTCCTTCACCTACTGACAAGTAAAAAGATACCTTTCTAACAAAATGATGCAGTGCCTCCACACATCACATCTACCAACACCACAGTTTTCTCATACTAACATTCTGTTCCAATTCTGAAGTGTCTAATGGCATTTTATTACTCAAAGATGAATAGCTTCAGTTCCATTTATAAATATTAAGGTTAAAACTTGTTCGTGCATTTTGGCAACTAAATCTACAGTTGGATTAATTTTCCTAAATCGTATTAGCTTTAATGAGAATTAATTGTACAGTTGTTAGAATAAGTCTAGCAAAAGCTGGCTCCCTCACCAATTAACTCAGCCAGGGTCAGTTCTATCAACAGACACAAGGAGGTCTATGGGAAAAAATGCAAAAGTGAACAATATATTTTGAATTCTGCAGTGCAAACAAAAGATTAGAATATGCTTCCTGCTAATACCAATCCGTTTGCATAGCAGAGAAACCTTGGATCTATAGACAGTACTGCTGAATAAAAAACCCACAAAAAGTCGAGTTCATTAGCAAGCGATTTCAATTTATGAAACTGGCCCAGAGGGAACATAACTTGAAAAACAGTGCTCTCATTCTGTAAATGTTGAACCAGGTTATTGATATGACTGTACATTAATACATCATGCAAAACAAATTCATGCCACAAATAGCCAGGAAATTATTCTACAATACCTGACTCCATTTCTAACAAAGCACAGGCAAAACCCTGCACTGAATAATAATATTTTTGACACAGCAGAACACACAGCCCCAGAGATGTTATTAAATGAAACACATTAGAAATAACACTTTGTTATTATTTAATTGAAAACTTATATAAATTGTCAGAGAAACTGGATTTTTCTGGGGCCATAAATTCCTGGACTGGTACCAGCTGAAGTTTGTTTATAAGATGCTACGTCACTCGGTGTTCACAGCAACACCCCTGGGAGTTAAAAGACTAATTCCCTGTACATGGTCAGTTTTGTTTTAAAGCAGGACAGCAGACTGCTTTGCAGCCGACCAGGAGCATCACTTTTTGCTCCACCTACACAATTCATCTTGAGATAAGCTGGTGACTTATAGATCAAACTATGTTATCCTCATTACCAGTACTGAGTTATTTAAGCACCTTCAGATGAGTCATTTAATTACCTTAATAACTCAATAACAGATCATATGTTATCCTAGGTTACATTAATTGGTTTGTTTTACGCCCACTTTAGAGAACCCAAAATCGCCCCTTAACACAGCTTTCCTGAAGCAATTTCTTCAAACATGTAAGCTTCAATTCAACTTATAGGAACAATTTTCCATATTTTTTTCCTGTACATACAATAAATTAATATTGCTTTTACAGCAGTGTAAGAATTAAAACCTTTGTGTTTTCCTGAAGTACAAAATCAGAAACATAACTCAAATTTGTTCCTACCACTATCTGGAAAAGAGATAACTATGATCACATTATATACAGAATGTACTCTGCTTACAGAAAGCCACTGTGACTGCTGATGACATAAAAGCTGAGACAGACAAGTCTTTGTTTCTTTATAGTATAAACTTTTAGTCTTAAATCATCTTTTCTTTATATCAAATAGATTCTTGCTTCAATAAACTTTCAGTCCTTGTTCTCACCTTATAAAAATTTTCTGACTTAGATAAGATGATGCTGAATTCTCAGCCCTAAAGAGGTTTTAAATTCTGCTTTGTTTTCTGGAGGAAGTATCCGCTTTCTCATAGGCTCTCTAGCACAGCACTGAGCAGAGCACTTTAATCAATTGCAGAGTGCTTTCAAGCTATGGTGCCTATTTGGCACTGTCCTGAGATAGTGATTTGACAGTTTGCTATTTCTCAGCTTCGCTACTGCAATTCAGTACTTGGAAGGCTCAGAGGGACTTCCACAAGCTCCAGTTACACATAATACAGCTCATCAGCTCCTCACCAGGAACAGCAAGTCAGCTTTGTTCTCTCTCTTCTGCTGAGGTTCTGAACTATCTTTAAGACAAAATCATTGTCTTGTGATATTATCAGTGATGGAAGTCCCACATCTCCCTCACAACTTTTCACGGTTTCAGAGGAGTCATACATGTCACAAGAAAATAGGTGATCTGAAAAAACATACGGAATCCAGTAAGCTACAACAGCTCTTGCTCTAGAGCTCTACATTGCAAAAACAGAATGTGGCCCATTGAGGTTGAAAATTAATCCACCAGGCCTGAATCTCATGGGATGCATTTCCTATGCAGTGCAGTGCAATGCCGCTCACGCAGATATGAAGCAGAGAGAGTAGGAGGGCATTGGGAGTCTCTGAAGCAAACATTGTCCAAGGACAGATGCTTCATACCTTCAAAACTGTGAGAAAGCAGGCACAGATTACCAGAAGTCAATTTTGAGTTTGAGTAGCCTTATTTTATCAAGAATTTTCCACTGCTCTTAGGTAAATCACTACTAAGAATACATTTTTTTCACAGGTAGTCTTAGAATCATAGACTCAATCAGGTTGGAAAAGACCTCAAATAGCACCATCGAGTCCAAACCAGTTAACCTGGCCCTGCCAAGTCCACCACTATACCATGTCTCTAAGTGCCACATCCACATGATTTTTGAACACTTCTGGGGATGGTGATTCAAGTCAGGCAGCCTTTTTCAATGACTGATCATCGTCTCTGTGAAAAAGTTTTTCCTAATATTCAATCCTCGGGTGCAACTTGAGGCCGTTCCCTCTTACCCTGTGGCTGGAGGCCAACCCTCACCTCACCACACCCTCTTTTCAGGCAGTTGTAGAGAGCAATAAGGTTTTCCCCCCGAGCCTCCTTTTCTCCAGACTAAACACTCCCAGCTCCCTCAGCTGCTCTTCACAGCTTGGGCTACAGACCCTTCACCAGCTTCATTGCCCTTTTTTTCTCTGAATTATTCTGAATAGATAACATGGGATTGCTGTGTGGAGCACACTGCATATCTCTTTATAGACACGCAACTTCAACATGATCACTTGTGCCATGAAAAAGGTTCACCAGCTTTTAAATAGAGGTCATTACCTGATTGTTAATAAATTATCTGTGTTTTAAATTTACTGTGTGGCTTCATTAGAAGCATTCAAGGAGGTAGAATTTGAAAGAAGTATTTCACACAAGAGTTAATATACTGATAAATTCTTCCAAAATAAGGAATTCCTGCAAAATGAGGTATTCCTAAGCAGCTATAAAACAAAAACAAAAACAAAAAAAAAAAAAAAGAAAATTCCCCTATCCTTTCAGAACTACAGGATACTTTGCATTATCATGCTAGAATCATTACCAGAGAAGTATACTGATTTCCTGTCAGTAAATATAATTTATTTATGAGCAGGTTTTTTTCCACTGTTGTATCCCAGCATTGTTCTAGGCTGTTTAATAAGCTTCCTGAGCCATTCTGAAATACTCAGAAAAATGTCAGAGCATTTTATTTCAATAAATTAGCTGAAAAAACAACAACAACAAAAAAATATGGGCTAAAAAAACCAGCTAACAAAAAACCCCAATGCTATTCCTTTCAAGGAATAATGAATTCTTTACCACCACAAAGCATAGGATCTCAATATATTCCTGTACTTTACCTTTTCTACATTTTGCCCTCCAGATTAATGTTCTTTTTGGCTTATGAGACAGGTTTCTTTTATGCTGGTTCATCTGGGTATATATGTTTAAAAAAAAAAAAAAAGAAAAAAGAAAAGAGAAAAAAAAAGACCACTTTCAAATCCAAGGGACAGTCTATGTCATAAATGAAAACATGAAACACAGAACTTGATCTAACTCTTACAGAAAAGACACACCGAAAGCGGGTAGTCCTGACAAAATGTAGTATTGGAAGCAATCCCTCTATCACAGATAGATTTAGACATGGTCTACCACTTACTTTCTGATATGTGCCAATGCGAAAGAGAAAGAAACAGAGTAGTCACATCTGACATAGTTCAAAACAAAACCCAACTATCACCTCTTAGAGTAAACATAATGTAGTCGATGCTCACCTTCCACATGCTCAAATACTGTATACCTTAGAGAAGATTTTCTTCAAATACAGAAATTACTGATCTGCCTTGAAGGTGCCAAGTCAAACATACCAGAACAATTGACATGATTATGTCCAAGTTCAGCAAAGAGGTAAGGGTTATTACATAATTTACTATGCCAGCTGTACCACTATTATCATCTGATTAGTCAGTTTGCTCACACTGCCATGTAAGATACAAACATGCAGCATGTAACTGGCCTGTGCAGTGCATGAGAATGTTCTGTGCTGATCACAAAAAGCTCTCCTGGGACCAGATTTATCTCTTCTTTTAATTTGTACAAATGAACAAAAATGAAAAGGAGAATCTAGTGGAAGATGGTGGATCACAAGAAGGATTGTCACCTCTGTGATTCTTTGTGATAGAGACCATTTTGATTAGGCCAAAAGAGAGGCTGGTACTGACAGCTCTTGGACAGCACCACCTTAAGTTACCAGGGTCTCTCTCATTTCCCTCGGGGAAAAGCTGCCATGGCCAATCTGTCCCCACACTACCTAATCTGAAATGCCCCAGTGAACCTAGCTCTTCCCTAAATTCTTTCCCGCTCCCTGTCTGGAATTTCCCAGGCATTTTGCCTAGCACACATAACTTTATTAAATGTCATGGTCTACGGTGCGTTTTCACCCTGTCCCCTGCTGTCCAAGCCTGTTTCTGGGGACTAGGGCAAATGCCCCACTATTCTCCCTCTAAGCAGTCAGGGTCACCATGTACAGGCTCAAGGACAGCAGACCCCAGGTCTCTGCTACCTCAACAGGGCAAGAATAGAACAACCTCACACTAGTTTCCCTGAGAAGCAGGTGCCACCAGATCCTTAAAAGGGAGGATGGCTTTTACACTAACCTCCTTCTGCCATTTGAAAGCCAATGTAATATTTACATCCAAGTACAGAGGTCACTGCCTGTCAAAACATCACACTTTACATAAAACATCACACTCTGTCAGTGCAGCTTGATGTGTGCGCCTGTAAAAATACCGGCACAAGTGAACTAACTGTTAACTTCTTGTTAGCTGTGTATTAATGTGGAGGAACTCCCACATTTACCAGAAATTCAGACATATAAACAACATACAAAACAAGCAGTTTAAGTAAGTTGCTCTTTCTTGATCAGAAAATGGTTTCAATATTGAGCAAGTGGATCTAAGATGCTGTAAAATTATTAAGGTGCTGTTGCCTGGATACAATTTTTTCCTATTTCATTCTCAAGCAACTTTATAAAAAAATCTAGGTTAGCTTTGTTCTAGTTGTCCAACTGAAAAGTAAAAATTCCTTAACATTCAGAGAAGTAATGCAGCAGTTGTCTTAACTTGAAGATATGTATTTATTGACTTGATATATATGTATATAAAATTTTAAATTAAATATATATTTTAAATTTATATTATTATGTAAATTTATAATAGTATGTAACCACAATTAATGTATTTATAATAACAAATTGTATTTCTAATGAGTTATTTGCAATCTACAACTATTTCTGAAATACTGTCTCTATTGCTAAAACACTGTCTATGTAACTGTATTTTAGAGATACAAAAGCAGATAAACTAAACCGCATGCAAAAAATTGTTTTAGAGATAAGGAATGCTTTATAGACACAATCAAAAATGCAAGAAATGGCACAATTAGACTTACTAAGTAACTTTAATTTAGCTCCTAATATGCTCTCTGCATATATCACTAAAGTATATAAACTTTTACTGTTTTTTCACTAGTTGTAGTTTCATTATCATTTTCTCATTCACTATATAGAATGGGCAGCATTAATTTAAGAAACCCACGGGTTTTACTTTGTTTCAGCTCTACTGTGCAATCTGTACAGAACTGACTTACAACAAAACCGTAACCTGCATAAAGATTAAATTCTTCATAACATCCTTTCTCACCATATTAATTAATACCTGAGTGCTACAAAACCATATTTGAATTTATTTTGATTTAAAACTCTGCAGAAAACACTATTTTTTTAATGTTTGCTAAACAAGTTCTGATATTCTTTTAATTTGGTATTTATAGATTGACAGGAAAACATGATCATAAACATCTTTGCTGTTATGTACAAAGCTTAAACCCTGCTCACAAAAATTTTTTTGCAGTACAGTGGCAACAGGGGCTTCAGAGTTTCACTCTGACATTTCTAACTGCATTGCTGAATACAGAAGGTGCTCAAGAGAACATCACTTATCTAAATATTGCCTTGGTGAGCTCCACATGTCCTCAGGGAAAGCAAGTCTTCAGAAAACATGTCACATTTTAATTCTGAAATACTTAAAGGTAGGTATCACAAGACATCTCAATTATTCCAACTGACTGCAGAGAGAATTATGCAGGTAAAGATCAATACAACTCAGACGGGGGTAAAAAACACGTGCATCTTCCAAGTAAGTTTAAAAAAAAAAGTTTATTTACTTGTTTTACAAATTCACCAGTGCTAAGTACAAAGGATGATCAAGAGCAGAAAACAGAGAAACAGAAAAAGAAGAAAAACACAGGGAGGAAATAAAGAAAAGTAAGCAGAATGTGAGAAGAAAACTGAAAAGAAAAAGAAATAAAAAGAATAATCCACAAAACATGCCCTGTTTAATAGACCTTGCTTGCACAACAGTGTCTTTATCTGCTGTTTGATGGAACAAGCATAGCAGTGACAACTAATTTCCTGAATTGCAGCTTGCAGCTAATTTGTTGCATGACCTAGAAAAAGTAGTCTTTAATGAAGTCATAAGCAATTTTACCATTCACAGTAACATGTCATCCAGTCACATGCGGTATACGTCCAGCCACTCAGCGACAGACCTTGTACTGCACCCCCAAGAGTGAAGGTTGTCATGGCTACTGCTACTTCAAAAGTCTTGACTTCTTATGACTAACATTTTAAGTTTAAAAATAGTATTATGACAAAGTATCAGAGATAAAAAATACATCTTTGGGCAAGGTGCTATGAAAACAGGAAAAACATGGCTCTTCTTTTTTTATCTAAACCATTTACAGTCGTACGATAAAAAAGAAAAAATTTACTTGGATTGTTTTTCCATACATCTAACAAAAGCACTCCTTAACGTCCTTAAAAAGACACAATTTCTAAAATCATGATGGAACACAGGGCAATTAATGTCCATTTTTAATAAAATTCCCTCCAAATTGAAGAATTATCACAATTAAAATAGTTGTCACTGAATGATCTGGTTGTGGTAACAATTCGTTACACATAGAAGCTCATCTGATTGATTTTTTTTTTAATGCCATCCTGACACTTTCTGAGTTGTGAAAATCTTGCTTAATTAAGAGCCACAAAATCACGACTGAAAGAAAGCTAAATGAAATAAAGAAAAACCAGAAAAAAGTAAAAAAAGATTATTTTCCACAACTATGTTGCTTTCACTTCATAGAATGGGAGTATATTATTCTATTTTTGGCATGAGGACTCGGCTCTGCTTACGCAAGATGAGTCATGGGGATGTCTCCCTGATGAAACTGCCAATTTTGGAGCCTTCATTACCTTTTAATGGAATACATAAAAGCTTGCTACTTCAGTACAGCATTGAGGTACGTTGCTCTATCCTAGGTCTTGACCCTAATTTACCTTCAACTCTTGTCAATGCACATTTCTTCCTCTTAAAGATATTATTAGGGCATACATACTCAGTAAAAGGAGAGTTTAGAATCTGAGAGTTCAATTCCTAGCTATAGTTCTATGAGACTATATCTCCCTTGAAATCAATTTCAGTTGTACTATTTCTGCATCAGTTGAACTCTGATGGAGTCTCAGCTGGAGAGAATCTAAACCCACTTTTTTGGTTAGGCTGGTTACTATTTATGCCATTTTATTCTCGTTCCTTGCTGAAACTATCCCTTGCACTACCTTCTGAAGATATGGTCTGCAGAACAATGAGTAAGAGCTGTGCAGAAGCATCTCTGTGAGTTTTGGGGGGCTCTCTTTGACTATTAAAGGAAAGGTGAAGACCTTTCTTCTCTTCTTCCCTGTCTGCAGTGAGTTTTCCAAATCAACATCAAAAGGATTATGCAGCTGCAAGAAGAGTCTGTCTACCATATGTGGCAACAGTATTTATAACATTTAATGGGATTTTAAACTAACTTAGTTACAATTATTCAAACCAAATCAAAACAAGCCTTTCTTAAAAGAGATTATGTTCCAGAAACATTGTGGATCTGTGACTATACATGTATACAATTTGCAGCAAGTTTATAAAAATAATTATGACTTAATGGATGTACAGCACAAAGCTACCAATCCTCGAAATATATTAGGATATTATGGCTGCTAGACATCTGTAATAAAAAACCATTATCTTTGTTACAAAGATATTGAACATGAACATGCAGAAAGCCAGAGAGATACTACTCAAAAAAGAAAATGGACATTTTGAGGTGAAAACATATCACTGAACAACTGGGATGTTGCAGTTACTGACTATATCAAAAGGGCAGTGTGCTCAGCATGCATCTTGCTTCAGATTGATCAGCTTTAAAAGAAGCTAACTTTGTAAATGCTCCTGATACAAACAGCAAATGAAAATCCTAAGAGCTAAATTCAGCTGCCACTCCTGACTTTGGATGAAAGCAAAGGGTACAAAGCAAAGCTGATTTCGATCTCTAACGTTCTTCAAAACTTCAACAGCACGGTGCCAGGTTAATTCATTATCTTGAATGATCATTTGGTATTTGCTACTCACATCAGTACAAAATACGTTTAGATACTATTTGAAAGACTGTAACAGTGAGTTTAAGCATTACTTTGTAAGAATATAGAGCACAGGAAGTGAGTGATAGATCAGAAGAGGAAGAGGACAGCAAAAATGGGTCCAGACACCCCATGGGAATACTGAGATGGGAACTCAGGCCTTCAAAGACTGAATTTGCCTTTACTGCAGTTACCCTTGGCAACTGCAGTGTGACTGTGCGGCTCCATCTGGTCCTAGTGAGAGTAACTGCATTGCAATGTCCCATTAGATGGTCTGGCGTGGGTGCTAATGTAAAATGCAATATGAGTTACCTGGTCCCAAATGTCCTACTGCAGCATTAAAATCTTAGTTGCTTTTAAAATCTGACCGTTTCTCTATGTTTATATATTCTTAGCAATCTCAGGATACTACCAGAAACAAACATGAGCAAGGCACTCAAAACCAAACCTACATCTTTGGGACACAAAAGCTAACCCAGACACCCACCATGTAACAGATAAGAGGAGTTTGCATCTTAATTAGCTGTGAATGTCCTGAAGAGGAGGGGCCATCAACAAAACAGTTTTTCTTTCCAGATGTAACTAATCTGGACAAAAATGTGCCAGTTCCTACTGGCCATTGTTGGTAGCAAAGCTGTGGGCAGGTCTGTACCTACTCCATGAAATGTGCATCTTCTTGCTATACACATAACTACATTATTTTCTATTAAAAATGCCAAGAATTCAATTTAGGCAAACTGTCACAGAGAGCGATCATTTTGGCCATGGTCCCCTTCCTCATTAAAGGAAAAATCCTGCCACAAAGCAAAGTGGTGCAGCAGCTGAAACTCACAGCCAGGAGCAGAAGTTAGCAACCTGCAGCCCAGGCAAACGGCTGTCCTCCTCGTTTAAATCCAGAGTCAGCTTCAAGGATGCTGACTGTTGAGTTTTCACACCATCAGCCATCTGAAATATATACTAAAATGTGTCCTGGCCATCTAGGAAAGCCATCTGCAGCCTGCGGTTGCAGGGCATTGTGCTTTGCAGCTGCAGAGGGACCTTGTACTTACGTGTGATATAGCTCCCAAGGATGTCTTGCTTGAAGGAGATCTGATGTCATCACCTCCTCTCTGAAGGATGAATGACCAAATACCAACCCACGTATTCCATAGTTATTCCTTCTTAATGGCTCCGTAAAGAAATATGCCATTCATTATAGCAGCCAGCCATAATGGAAGCCAGTGCTTGAAGTACAAATGTAATTCATGTACAAAATATTATACAACACCACAACAGCAGATATTCTTTCCATAAGTACCCACTTGCATTTAAAAGATGAGATAGAACACACTTTTCAAATTTCCCATAAATTTCCTTTTATTCGGGAGTAACACACTCAAAATACAGTGCAATAGAGGAAAAATGAACATTCTAAGGACACAAGGTACAACAGTAAGATGTGAAAAAGCACCACTTACTAGTCCTCAATGTTCTTCAGAAGATAAGTATTTTAATTTTTCCTTGAAAAGAAACAGAAGGAATCTTTCTTCTAAAGACAGATCCAAAAGAAACAGAATACTTATCAAGACTCCCTGTCTGCATAACATTAGCTACATACCATGCTCTCCTGCGATGTTCCATGTGATAAAATTACTCAACTGACTTGTTTTGGAATATTTAGTCTCTTTAAAAAGTAAAAATTTAGTTTCTGGTAACAGGTGCTGATACTGTCCAGTGATCTGAAGAAACCTAGACATAGTCTTTAATTACACAGAATTATGTCTTCATCATAAGGTAATTCCTATGATCATAGTCTGTCACTGCTATCCTTAAATGGCATAAAACAATCTGTAAGGGTGGTGGACATTACCCATGTTCAATTCCAAATTCTTAATGAGTTCTCAGTGCCACCCATTATTTAATTTCAAACTCACTGATCCAGTTCATGACCATGAATTAAAAACCAGAGAAAAGAGAGTGGTCCTTCTGTTACTTGTTGAATGGTTATTTTTAGAAAGTTTTAAGGTAGGAACCAGCTTCTTAAGTTGCAAGTATTACAAAGAATCATCCAAGTTGGAGATATTTTATTGTTTTTGTTTGTTATGGATGATACATGAATAATCAAATGTAAGGTCAGGTACTCGCAGATTTTATTTTTTTAAAGCAGGTAGGGAGATAACTGGATGTCAAGAACCATTCATTGCTCTGGTTCTGTCAGGGACATGAAATTTCACAAAGTACATTTCCTTCTTGCAAGATACTTAGGATTATATTCACTGAGTGATTAAATGAAATAAATGTGAAAACTATTGCAGAATTTAATTAGCAGCCTGACGTTCTTAACACAAGCTGTTCACTTACATGCAATGTCTGTTTATTTGGAAGGGAACAAGTGCGTTTGGACATTTTACCAGGGATTTTGACTAATACAGATGTAAGTAGCTGTGAGATAATCATATCTCTGCTTGTATTCTTATGTCTGTCCCATTCCTCTGAAAACAGATTGTATCAGGCCCACAGTGGTCTTTAAATAAAACTTTTGTTAAGAGTGATCCTGTCTGGTGCTAAGTTTATGCAGCTTAACTGAAACAGCGATAAATGTGCAGGTGTCTATGTGATCATGATATCAGTATAAGAATGGAAAACCTCAATTTTTTAGCAAAACCAGGAATTAGTAACAGTACTTCCCTTCCCTCTCTTTCTCCACATATAATCTCTTTAAACTGAAGGTTGAAATGTTATTAGCAACATCAATTCCCTGTTAAGGTCTTCACAAGTCCAGGAGGGTAAAACTAACATGCTAGTAATCTTTATGTCATTGACCTATTCTGCTTTTTAACTCTACAGATGAAACTGTAAAAGCAGTAACTACATAAGAAGGATTTTCTCTGCCCGCACATCAGTAGCAATGATACACCTTTGCTAAGCAAACCATGTTTATTAGGGTTTTCTATAAACACAGAAGTGGATCTGAGTAATGCTGTGTCCAAAATCCTGAGAGAGCTCTGCATGACCCATTTTCCCACTAAAAGCATTTAAAAAATAGATTTTTATTTTACTGATTCAAAATGCATATCCCATACAAATAATACTTGCACAGGAGAGCCAAGTAAATTGCCTATACCATTGCTTCAGTTTCTTCATCTGTGAAAAGAGATAAAAATCTTTTAAACACTGTCACAGGAGGGACTATAAGAGAAAAGTGCTATTGCCCTACAAAAGAGTATTTGTTCAATTAAATCACCCAGTCTCTTTAATGTTATTTTCTCTACATGTTTCTCCTCATTTTTTAAAAACAGCTTTTACAAAAATGATTGCACAAAATTTCTAGAACTTTGCATCCACAAACATTCACAGAAGCAGTGGAAAATGCAGGGAGCTCCTTCATGTAAGCATAATGTGAGTGAAGTTAAGACTCAGCAGACCCTATGCTACACACTTCCTCTCAGAAAAAGGGGAAAAGCTGATGAGTTCTACTTTTGAGGCCTTGCTACACCAGCATGGCAAAGAGCATAGGAAAGATACATAAACCTTGTTTGACTGTTTAGGGTACCTCTTAGGTCACAGGATCTGGACACACTGATGCATATTCTGTAAACTGACTTACCTTCTTGTCCCACTGTCCTGCTCCTATGCTGCAGGAGATGTCTCCAGAACGTTTGTCCCAATTGCTCTAAATGCACAGAGTTAACTGTAACCAGCTGGCTTAGGGCACAGTCAGCATTTAAATATTGTTGTGAGGAAGCCAAAATATTACACTTCCTTTCCCCCACCCCCAATCCTCCTTTTCTTACAGCACTTGCTACTAAAACCTGCTTTCTTTACCCCTACAGATGCCAGCAGGCCCTAGTGTCCTGTGAAATGAACTGTTTAAGACGTTTTGCTGAAAAGGAAAATGTACTGATTCACTCATCTGGAGACCACTTGAACTTCCACTAACACCCACATATACCAGAGTGAGCTAGATTTTCAGTCTTGTTTGTTCATCTTCCCACGTTTCGCCTTCCACCTGCAGCCAGGGTTCTGTTCCATTTGCAACTTTCCAAACCCTGACAGAATGTTATGGGAAGGGAAGGGAAGGGAGTACAGAAGAACATTTTCAGTAACTGCACACATCCATGGTTTACGTAACGTTTTTAATTATAACACTAACCCTTAAGACCCTTTGGAGAGTCTTGGTTAGCATTAAATTAAAATTTGGTATAACAAAAATTACATGGCAGTAAGATAACTTAAGCAAGAGATGTTACAAATGTTGACTCACTGCCCTCCCCTCAGTCCCTACACAAAAATTTGGAAATCTTCCAAATGCAATCTGGAGAAACCAGGTAGGAGAACATAACATCTCACAACCATGCTCCCAGTCACTCAAAAGATCACTTGTTTGTTTGTAAGTTCTGACTCAGAAATAAGGTATAATATTCCCATTTTGGTGACTGAAAGACTGCTAAGAAAAACAGGAGGCATGGATGATGAACATTTTTAGCCTTAAGAAAAATTCTCCCATTTTCTGAATGAGTGTTGTAGGTGGTGTAATAAATCCACCACAAAAAGAGAGATGACAGTTGGAAGGTGAATATGAGATCAAATCTTCTTACTGCATGGAAGGCATGAAGCATTGACTGATTCAGACAGATGAGTGTCAAGTTTTTTAACCCCTGTTCTTCTGAATTATACACAAGGTGCTCAGCTACTAAATTGCTTAAAGCCTAGAATTCAGCTGGTTGTCTGTAAAAACAGAACCAAAGTCACTAACAGACTGTAGTCACAAAACTAAAGACTAGGTGAGACAAGGTTTTAAAAGCCAGTAAAACTTTGCAGGTGTTCTGGCCCAGGAGTAAGCAGAATAGGATTTTTCAGGATTTAAAGTTTGGAATTTGAGGGACAGTTTTCAGCTAAATCTGCTTTCAGATCCATTTGTAAGGGCAAATGGCCTTTAAAACATGTAACATTACCTCATGTCCATATGTACTGGAGAAATGAATCTGCCTGAATTTATCAAAATAAGCCTGATATTTTTAAGTTAAAAAATCATTGCGATTAGGACGCCAAAAAAATCCAAACTATGAAAGACAATTTTAGCTACCTTAGGAAGTAAAACTACAACTGCACTGTAAGCATCTCCTAACACTGACATGCAGCACCTTCACAAAACTTAGTCAAGAAGCATATTATATACAGAATTTCAAGATCTTTCCATGCACACAGAGAATGGTAAACCTGCACAGGAATAAAAATGGCTTATGAGTTAATGATCTGTTATCCCTGATGTGCCCCAAATGAAAAATAGCAGATGGCTCCTTCATTACATCAAAGCCTGAGCACAAAGCTCTTCAGTCAAAGAAAGTAAGACTGACCTTACTCTAAGAAGTACCCAAACATCAACAGTCAGGCAACCGTGGCTGACTTGTCTTCTGACTGGAGGAAGCAAAAGCAGCATGATTCCACCCAAAAGCAGTGATGATCTGTTGTCCAAGAGCAGTACAAATCGCATCCAAGCAGACCAGGAAATCAGCCTAGTGACTGAGACAGGGCTTTTTCTGTTCTTATTCATCAGTACTGAAACATCCCGAGTATCTACTACTTCAAGTCCCATTGGATTTGTACAATAAAGCATTGCGTATTACCAAATTTCTATGAAATCCTAAATTTTTAGTCAAACCTTATGCTTAAGTGGATGGTTTTCTCCTATATGCAGTTCAAAAGCAGAATTTTTACTATCTGAGAAAAAATTACAAGCATCTAACCCTTGAAATGAAAAATATAACAATTTAAGAAGACTCATTGCTATGAGGCCATGATAATGTATCTTCTAGCGAGAAATTCAGACTAATGAAATTGTATAATATGCAGATGAGTGTCAGATATAGGAATGACTACGTGAGATAACTTATTTTAAGTAACCCAAAGGTAAGCATAATCAGAATGATTCATTATGAATGTAAGTACAGACCTATATGCATCCCAGCTAGCAGCTGTTGTCTGCTTAACTTAGCAGCTAACAAAAAAGCTTGATAGCTTTTGGCGAGACAAAACTTGCTAGTTTGTAGTGAGACAATGATTTACTGTGGGTTCCAACATTTTTATCCAATTTATTTTGTATTTTTTGAAATGCTGCAATCAGCCAAGCAATAAACTCCGTATCACTGTCACTTTCCTCATAACACATTTTTATTTTGTTCGATAAAACTCTAAAAGTCTCAAAACCACACTTCATTTTAGACCAAAAAAATTAATTATTTCATAACAAGTGATGAATCCTCTGATATAAGTATGGTAAGCCATGTTCCCTCTTAACAGAGTAGCTATGGCAAAAAGTTTCTTATTGTAGAGCATAGAGATTTGTTCTGGAGTATCCATAATGTTTCAAACTTTTTCCTCATTTTTCTTAATTCAAAATAAACATTTACCAAAGTCTCTAAATGGTAGGAAGTCTGGACCTCAAAGGAGCCTAGAAAAGACTGTATTAGATGACACTATGATGTTTTGCATTTGTAAACTTCACACCACTACAGTAAAAATGTCTATTTCTTCCTTGATTTTCAATTATTATTCATGTCTGAACAAAAACTCCAAGGAAAAGACCATGTCTTCATTGCCTTTCAGAAACTAAAATAAAACAAACCAAACAAACCAAAAACCAAAAACAAACCCATTCCAAACCTACAAAATTTAAAAATTCTGGATGAAAAGCCCAAAAGGTTCTTCTATAGTTCTCAGGAGCGACAAGAAAGCTCAAGATGGTTACACTTAGCTGTATAAGCAATTAGAATTACTCACCTAGCAGATATACCTTGTTGCACTCACTAGTGTTTTCACAGTACCACCACATTATGTTACATAATGAGGAAGTTCACAAGTATTACTTCTGCCTATGTTTTTCTTCGCAGAAAGCAGTAAAAGACTCATTTTGGAAGTACAGTGGATGACACCCAAGTACCAGTGTGAATAGTATTTCAAGACGAATGACTGACATCCCACTTATTTTCCAAGTGCAAAAGTGAAGGAAAAGATGGATGATTTGGTTTGCTCTTGGACATAAAAGCCAGGAACATGCCATTAATAGATCCTGATAATAAGTGCTGCAAAGAAGTTTTTCCTATTAGCTGAGGTTCTTTGTTACCTATGTCTCCAACAGATACAGGTAGCTCATGGCAGATTTCAAATCACTCCATTTGGGCAATTTAAATAATTCTATACTCAAAATAAAACTACATCCCTTCAAAATACCCAGGTTCCAACAATCAAACACATTTCCAAGTGCTGGAATACACTTGACCCATGTATGGGAACAGAAAGATGACAAATATACACTTTGACTTTGTGACTTAAAACCAAAACCACTGTGTGAAAAAAATGGGTTAGTCTCTTTATATGTCTCTGTTTCTGTAAGTGTGCAGAAGATAAGTGCAGAAATTACAGGATGGCAGACATTGAAAAACATCTACATGACACACTATTTCAGCAGCTATAATGTTTTAGGAAAGCAGAGATGACACAGTCATTACTTGTCTGCATATATTGAGAAACAAATCAGCAGCAAGGAAAAGAAAATGCAGTAAAATACAATGTCACAAAAGTGGTGTTTCCACCACCTCACCAGATGATTTAAACTCAGAGCTGCTGGCCCTCAGCTGAATAAAGTGTCCACAGGTTTTCCCAGTTACTAACCAGGCAAGGTTTTACTGAAGCAAATTGATCAGTATAAAGACTGAAAAGAGGTATAAAAAACTTTACAAAGAGAAGAACAAATGTTTTACTACTACTTTAATTCAAAGGACTTCATTATGAAGTAACATTCACATAATTTTCAAACTATCATCTTCATCTTCCTCTGTCTTGCATTCAATAGAATAGCAGAGTAGAGGAATGAAGCTAGTTTTACTGTCTGATAATTACCTTAAAATGTTCTTATTAGCATCAAATCATATATAGTCAAAATACATTATCTTACCCATGCCTTATCCTTTTCTAGGCAGAAAACTCGAAAAAGGTATTATGGTGTCCTTAAGAAATAAGATCTAAGAGCCTCATCCAGCCCCTCCTTCTCTGGAAGGCTCTCTATGCAAAGTTGTCTCACAGCATACCAGACCATACTGATTTTCACACAGCTATAGTCCAACATGAGAGCTTAGCCCATAGACGGAAAAACACATCCGAAATACATCTCCCAGAGTTAAATTCCCCAAAATCTTCTGGGCATACTTTTTTATATTTAATAAAATAAGTTAAAATTTTACTTAAGAGGCTGACAGTTCTTGTGAAAGTGAAGTTTACCTAATAGTTTTACTTTTAGGAAAAATAAAAAAACATAAGCAGAAAGGAAGTTTTATTGCAAGCATGTCAACTCTGCTTGTTTAACCTACCAGCTCAACTGAAGATGGTCTGTGACTTCATTTCCAGAGAAAACCACTGACTCTGCACTAACTGGAAAAAAACCAGAATCCCTTCACCCCAGCCCCAAAAATCCAAAATACAACCTCTATACAAATGCTGAGGGGAAAAAAACCCCAAAACAACCAATCTTTCTTGAAGACCGTTGTTTTTGTCTGTAAAAGAGACACATCCCAAGCTCTATAATCATCATGTATTCTCATCAAGTAAAGAACACAAACTGTACTATTGTAAAGTGGAAAACCTGTATGGGTCATCATCTTCTAACTTCTCCTCTGGCTATGGTTTTAATTAAGATGAAACACAAATCAGAATCCTAGAAAATAAGAAAAGGAAACATCCTCTTGCAGCCCTGATTTACATGCAGGTTAAAAATTTAATAGAGTGGAAGAGTAAGACTTTACCAATAACTAGAAGTCATCACTACTTGATAAGGGATTGACATGTGATCCATGAAGTTCCTGCTATAAAACATAATTGTGCAGCTGCATTGAGAAATCTAAAATGAAGACCAACTATGGGAAAAATCCTTTCAAGAAGTTAACAGACAGGATCTTAGGAATACTAAAAAAGCCATTCTAAAGGAATGTTGTCTTAAACTGCATATCTCTTATAGGTGAGATATGAGATGGTTGGAGAAATGTTTTGATTATACGTACAGTAGGTTTCACAGACTCAAAAATAAAAATTGAAAAAGTTTATACGTTTTTAAGTCTAGGAAGCATGCAAAAGTATTCCAAAATGCGGACTTTCCCCAAAATATATGCTCTAATTTAAAAAAGAATCACAGAAATTATTTGGAGATGATGTTCTGTTTTGATACCAGTTGATAGAGAGAACCAGAGACTGAATGGCATCTTTAAGATGTCAGTTTTCCAGGGACTTTGCTTTGGCTAGCTGCACAGATTTCAAAGTTTATATTTTCTTTTTTTCTTCTTTTCTTTTCTTTTCTTTTTCCTTTTTTTTTTTTTTTTTATATAAGCACGATTTTTTAAAGGTGTAATAGGTTGAAACTGAGTTGACTGACAAGCTCTTAAGCCAATGCGCTTTTGCGAATTTTGCATATTTAAACCCCGTGCAAGGGCAGGAAGTTCCTCTTGTTCCCGGTCTCCTGACAGAGAAAGGGGGAGGCCTCCCAGCCCTCGGGCCTGTCTCGGGCTTGGGCCGGGCTCCTGCCTGTCCCCCCCTCTCCCCTCCCCCTTCTCCCAGAGCCACGGGCAGCTAAAACCACCCATGGACTGCCAAAAGCTGAATTCATCCGGCTCGGCTTCTAGAGACTGGGGGGTTCAGGGGTTCCCTTTCCCCTCCATGTGGCCCCGCACAGACCCGGCAGGAGCAGGCAGAGCCTCTGCAGCCAGCACAGTTTGCAGTCAGCTGAAAAGAACATCAGCACAACCCGTGAGGGAGAAGAACATGGCGGCTGCACGGTCAGAGAGAAAGTAAGTCATGTGGCACGACGCTAAAGATGGCAGCAGGAAAAGAGGGTGGAGGCGCCTCAGCGCGAATCTTAAAACTCTTCTAGCAGCTGCAGGAGAACTCTTTAAATCATTTTGAGGTATGGGGAGATGAAAAATCCATGCCTGTCAGAATTTATGTTGCAGCCTGTGAAGATGTCAGAAAATGCCTATGTCAGGGTATAAAGTTGTGAAGAAGCTTTTAGAGATTTGGAAGCTCTAGAGAGCCTTTGTGTTTAAGCTGGAATAATTAATGTTTAAAAGAGACTGAAAGAAGAGAGCCTTTGTGTTTAGGAGGGAAGAATTCATCTTTAAAAAGACTTGTAACCCCATGTGATGGCCCATGATTGCAGTATGGACACTGTGAAATTTTCATGGGAGAGATATTTCACTTCAGTAGATGGTTTCCGGGCGGACTACTGAGTTGTGAAGGATTTCCACAGCATGGCAGAAGGAACCCTTTTCCCTAAGCATAAGAAAGAGACTTTTAAGAACTGCAACACTGACCAAAATTGTTACCCTTGGTGCAAGATGGTAAAAAGGTGGGAGGAGTGCTGGAGAGAA
>VZTE01004348.1:68303-95851 GCA_013397775.1 Eulacestoma nigropectus
AAAGACCTATGCAGACGACATGTAAAGAAAAGCTCTCAGGATGAGTGGCATAATCATAACACACCAAAATTAGAAGGCAGTTGAATCAACTTTACCTATTTGGCCCAGATCATTAAACTGAAAATTAATTTTTCCAGTACTATGGGACACATATCAGAGTTTTGCAATTTCCTTTTCACTGGCATGGATAATCCCCAGGAAGCTTCTGCCGAACACATGCTTATTCCAGAAGCTGCAGCAGTTAAATAACAAGCTAAGACAGCTGGGTTCAATTTAGGTTGCGGATTACTCATACACTCAAAAAGATAACCACTGTTAGGCTGGTGAAAGCCAGAACTGCTGCCATTACTGAACCCTGTTGCTATGTCCAGCTTTTTTTCTATTTAGAACATTAAGGAAACATTTCTAAAGGCTACTATTTTCCAGTGTTGGCAGGGGGGGAACACTAATTTCCTAAACAGTGACAATTCTTTATCAAATATAATTACTATTCTTAAGGCCCTGGATTAATATAAATTAAGGAGATTGAAAGCACAGAAATTTGGCATTTTCAACTTTTTGTAGAATACAGATTGTCTATATTTTCTCTGTAACTGACTTGCCATTTTCCATCTAAAATCTTTGTACATGGGGGATAGACTTCGTGAAGGAACTATTGTTATAGACAATGGTATAATTTTTTTTCTTATTTAGCTCAAAAATGCATTCTAGTAGGAAATAGAAGGTTTACTCAAGGGTGGATAAAGCATCCAAATCTATGTACTTTCATTTTCCAGCTGTCTCAATTTTAGTGTTGATCTCATCCTTTCCTGTCAGAAATCTCAAGTGGTTGCTTGCACTGACTTGCACAAAAGCAGTAGAAGACGCATTCGCTGCCGTATTTTTGGTGGGATACTTGAAGAAATCTTTATTCAAAGTACAAGTCCTAGAGTTTGATATGATTCCATCTACTTTGTATGATAATCTTCTGATTTCTGATTTTAGCAAGATTTTTTTTTCACCATCTGAATACAGCAAGCAAGACACCAGATTCTGCTGAAATAGTTAAAGACAGGTTATGGTCAAATGTGTTCATTGATTACTCATAATTGACTCCAAATATTTTCCACATATCTAACTTCACTAGACATTTTAAGTTATTGACAATCCACTGTAGTGTGTAGGCTTCATCCTATCACAGGTAACTCCTCAGAATATTTTGACAGGGCCGAGAAAGAAAAAGTACCAACCTACTGTTGCAAGACTATCCAACTGCTTTATTGCAGTTTGATTTATTTGTTGAAGATATTTACAAATGTTGGAGTGACTGAATAAAAATATTCCATGGCTAAAGCAACAGTTCCTCACAAAAATGTGGCTCCTGTAACTTAATCAAAGCCTAAGTGATGACACCTTTTCTTATATGGACAGAACTTATTTGTGATATCTTGAGCTTCTTCTTTAACTTTTCACATCTTCACTACTTCACTCATCTTTTACTTTTTCATGTAATCATGATAGTTACTTTTGGAATATCTTATTTGTAAATCTTGTATCTCCATGCTTGCACACTGATAACTTGTATTCAAAGCATCAATTAATAAGCCAGTACATTAAGAATCAGAGTGCAGAGTCCATGACAAGTTAGAATGTCACTCCAGTGCAATTGCGTCTTACCAAGGTTCCATATATTCAGAAATGCAAACAAATAATCTTTCCTGTATTAATTGGTTTCTGGGTCTGAATCTAAGAATCATTTCAATTACAGTATGATAATAATTTTTTATCAGAAATTCTTATTTTTCATGTTTAAGTTCTAGTGGCATTTCCCTGGAAACACAATGATTTTAACAGCATCTGCATAACAGAAGCTTTTCAACACAGGAACATTCTCTTTCAGACAGAAAGTAGTATATCCACGACATAAATAAGCACTTAAAATCACACCACAGAAAGCTCACAGGTAAGCCTTCAAAGGTAAGCAATTTGCTTCCATTTAAATATTGTACTTTCCCAACGCACACTAGCATTACAGCTATCAAAAGTTCATCTGTCAAAACCTGATGAGAATTTCTACAAGACCTGAAAGCTTTTGAAACATTATTCACCATTCTATAAGTAGCTGCGGGAAGGGGCACTGTTCTATCATTGCTAACGGCTGCAATGGAAATAATCCTGTGGGAAAGAAATGTTTGCTTTACACTGGTAACTTGCTGACTGTTGGTTAACTGGTTGTGTTACAATAGCAGATTCTCAGATTTTTTGATCTTTCACAGTAGTCACACTGGTATTGTGATCTGTGGCTGAAGCATCATTTTCTAGTCGATTAGGAACCAGAACAAATGGCTCAAGTGAATGGCAAGAGCCAACAGATTTAAAAGGACATTGTCAAGGTTGATAATCATATTGTCACAGAATCAATTAGGCTGGAAAAAAACCCTGAGATCATTGAGTCCAACCTGTGATTGAACATCACCATGGGAACTAGACCATGGCACTGAGTGCCACATCCTGTCATCCCTTAAACACCTCCAGAGACAGTGACTCCACCACCTCCCTGGGCAGCCTATGCCAATGTCTAATCACCCTTTCTGTGAAGAATTTCTTCCTGATGCCCTACCTAAACTTTCCCTGGTGTTACCATAGGACTACGTTCTCTTGTCCTGTCACTAATTGCCTGGAAGAAGAGGCCGACCCCCACCCAGGTAGTAGTTAGGGAGATAAGGTCACACCTGAGTCTCCTTTTCTCCAGGCTAAACAACCCCGGCTGCCTCAGCCACTCTTCATAGGACTTCTGCTCCAAACCATCTTCCTTTCCCTTCTCTGGATACACTCCTGCATTTCAGTGTCCTTCCTGAAATGAGAGACCCAGAATTGAACATGTATTCGAACATAGGTGGCCTCACCAGAGCTGGGTACATGGGGACAATCCCTGCCCTGGTCCTGCTGGCCACTCTTGCTGGTACAGGCCAGGATGCCATTGGCCTTCTTGGCCACCTGGGCACACCCTGGCTCATGTTCAGCTGCTGTCACCAGCACCCTCAGGTCCTTTTCCGCTGGGCCACTTTCCAGTCACTCTGCCCCCAGCCTGTGGCATTGATTGGGGTTGTTGTCACCCAAGGGCAGTACCCAGCACTTGGCCTTGTTGAGTATCATGCCGCTGGTCTCCAGCCTAAACAGGTCCCCTTGCAGAGCCTTCCAGCCCTCCAGCAGATCAACACTTCTGCCCAACTTAGTGTCATCTGCAAATTCACTGAGGGCACACTCACTCCCCTCATCCAGATCATCAGTGAAGATATTAAACAGGACTGGGCCCAACACTGATCCCCAGGGGACACCACCTGGATGCTGACTGGATGCAGCACCATTCACCACCACTCTCTGGGCCCAGCCATCCAGCCCGGCCACTTGAACACAACGAAGGCTGCACCTGTCCTTTTCCCGGACAGTGCTGTGAGAGACAGTGTTAAAGACATGATGAAGTCCAGGCACACCCGCAGCCTCTTCCTAATAGTTATTACAGTAGTTCTATGTCATAAGATGCTGTGTTTGCAAGAAATGTATTTCAGAAAGAGTGATTTGTCAAAAAGGTGTATAATCATAAGGCAGTGTCTATGAAGTTGGAGAAAAATACGTATTGAAAAACATTTCCATATACAAGCTTCTTGCAAGAAAAATGTCTTTGAACAGCATTCAAGTAGCATAATATCATTCAGTAAGAATCTTTCCATACCTATTGTTCTCTTTCTTTTAATTAAGATCAAAAGTCCTCTAAGCAGCCTCTGAATGCTTCATTGAAATACTGAAGTTGCCTTAAAAAACAGTGCTTTATAAAGAAAATAAGATATATGAACTGCAGAAGGGATACAAAGGTTATGAATAGCTGCAACAATATCTGAGTTCACTTTTATTAAACAGATCTTTTAAATGTCAAAGGGCAGTGCTCATAAAGCACAAATGAAACAGCTTAAAAATCCTATCTGGGTTAAATGATGATCTTTAAGTCTACTGTTCTAGAATTCAAGAGTCTTTATTACCGAATACTGTATCAGCTTTTGGTAACAATGATCCTCTTAAATATTTAAAAATGGGTCTCACCAAAGTAAATGAAAGTTTAGAAATGGCAAAACACTGCTAACAACGATTTCATTATATCACCTTTTCACTTTCCATGTATGCAGTATTATAGCTTAAAAAAAAAAAAAAACCTGAGAAAGGAACTTTCTCCAGTTGCCTTGGCTTCTTAAGATTTGTCCTTAGCATCTTTTATAAAGACTATATGAAATGGATGAGCTGTTTCTAAATAAATGGATAAATATGGGCCATGACAATAGTGCTACAGCACAAGCCCTGCATAGACAGCCCAGGACCACCTGACACCCCAGCCTGTGTTTGTGGGCCATTACATAACCTACGGATAAGCCATATAGAGCTTATCATACCCTGTGACTAAATACAATCTTAACATCCTATCAGACAAATCAAGAGAATAAAAGTAGCTTTTACTGCTTTGTGAGCTGACACTAAACTAGTTCAGGAGGGTAGGGGACAAGGCTGCCCAACAATGGCTCATGAGCCAGAATTTCTCTGATCAGGCAACCTCCTGCATGCCATCTTCTGCCCATGCCTCCCAGGACACTGCAATAGCTGCATTATATAAGCACTGTAATACTCTTAAATCAACTGGAAATGGCCAGACACGGGGTGAAGTGTGTCTCCCATGCCCCTCTTCTCACTGAGTGCTCATAACTGATGGTAACTGAAATTTGTTAAGTGGAGGCCTGAACTGACACCATGCTGAAGTCACTAAACAGCTCCCGGCTGCGAAGGAACGCAGTGCCGCTCCCAAGTGATCAGCCCTTGCTTCCTGCCCCCTCACCTCACATAAAACACAGGCAAAACGGTGCTCACAGTGGAAGACACAGGAAAGAAATTTTATACAGGCACAGATATTGCAGGCATCAAAGGTGCCATCTTTAAAATCTTCCTAACAATGCTGATGTGGTGCTAAACACCCTAAAAATAGACCAATGTGAGTCTTCAAGAAATGAGTTTAAAAGATTTTAGCATAGTTGCTGTAAGTCCTAGCAGGAGAGAACATGTTAATTAGTGCTACTGACACAGCCTCAACAGCATATTTGACTGTCTGGAGATGAGGATGCTGACAAACTCTCTACAGCAGAAATGTGTTTTAAGTACAGCTCATCAGGAATTGAATGACTTGTGCCTCTTAGAAAAACAATGGCAACTTTTTTCTGTTGTCAGCATCCCTGCTTGAGCCAGCCACAAAGAGTACGACTTTTTTTTGAAGGGATGAACAGAATGAATCAGCTCTGATCCAATAATGATGGCTCCTTCCTATCCTCTATCTCTGCATCATGTAAACCGACAATAAACCCAGACAAGGAGCCTACAGATCCAAGATTAACCTAAACCATCTCGCACCTTTAGTCACGGATGTTCCTGATTTAGTCACCCAACAGTCAGCCACAACAGTAATCACCATTTAAGCAGGAGTCAGAGCCAAGGTTTCTGTCTGACACTGTAGTAAGTCTTCCTGTTTATATGGATATGAAATTAATTAACCACTTTACACTGAAAAAATTATATTTACGTTTCAAAATACAGTCTCGAATGTGGAGTTCATCCATTTATAGCCAGAAATGCAGAGAGAGGCAAAGTATTGCAGAGATCTCCTCATTGCTTAATGAATCCTTGCAGGAACCAATTTATCTGCAAATTCCCAAGTGCTTCTGCTTCCAAGCTATCAATGGCAAGAAGGTCAGGGAATAGCAAGCTTAAGGACCTGTGGATGTTTCCTCTGTATCCTGAAAATGCCATGTCCAAATGGCAAAGTGTTATTAACTTTCTATGTCTTTGCAAGAGTGTGAGGTTTGAATGAAAAATAATATTGAATAACATACTTACACTGCCTATGTCACTGTTCCCCTGAGGGAGCCCCAATTCACATAGCTGTTCAAAGCACTAGCCACTCTTGTAGGCAGCTCCAGTCTATTGCAACATTATGGTGCCTAGACAGACTTCTGAAAAAGTCTGACTTTTCTTCTCTTAGCATATGATGTTGTTTCCTGCTAATCAGTATTTTTTCAGTGCTTCCTCAAGACCAGTGTTGCGAGAATTCAAAGGAAAGATGGAACAGAGAAATACAAGACAGCAGTTCCTTCAGTGTCCCTCTTGTAGTGGACATTTTAAATATATCTGAATTGAAAAGAGATGTAAAATAAATAGTGTTCTGCTGGAAGAAAGGCAAAAGTAGACTAAAGTCAAACTCCTCCACAGAGAATTTTTCCTTTCCTGAAATAAATAAATGCAAGAGCTGAAAGTAAGTGAAGCTTCTTTGAAGGAGAGGTCACAGGGGGGCAATATGCTCTGGGATACCAACACATTGCATACTCTATTCTGGAAACCACAGATATGACGGGAATGCTAGAACAGGCATCACTGTTCCGATGTCAGTGATGTCTCCACAAACAAGCAGAACGGAAAGAACAGTGGAAGACTCAGTTTCCAAATCAGCAATATTCTGGGGAAGCCTAGAAGAAACGTGACTTTGAAATGTCCCACAGACAGGGATCTTTACCATAATGATCCAAATTTCAGGTCAGTATTGGCTTTTCTGCTGAATATCTTTTGCTGTGATTCCTGAATTGCCAAAGCTCAAAATAAAAAGCTCATATTTTTATAGTCTTGTCCATAAAGCCAACAAATCAATGTATTTCATTTTACTGTCTCATTTGAAAACCCCTGTGATAAAAGTAGTAACCTTTTTAGTGTTCCTCTACCTTTGGACTGCAATAAATCAGAGTTCATTCAACCCTTAGTTCACTGATAATTCCTCTACTTGGCATAGCAACTACCTAAATCTCAAATATGCGCACTGAGACTTAGGTATTTTGAACATGACTGAAATGTCAAATGGACTTTTCTATACACAGTTAAACTGCAAAGTCATTAGGGATTTTTTTATGTTGTTGAACATCCAAAATACCCTGCAAAGCATATCCATTTCTGTCTTAATTAGCTATGCCATTCTTACAAAACATAGGTATTTGAATCTCCCATCCAGATCTACTTTCTTCAGATTTCCTCTGTAGGCCTCCACATAGTGGAGCCTTGAACAATGAATAACCCCTTTGACAGTGCTTGATTCTGCAGAGTACTCAAAAGAAGTTTAAAGTAATTTACCAAATTAAGTTGGATTGGACCTGTTGCAGAGTAGAACGTGCAGTGCAACAGTTACTGTGGCTTAGCTGTGCTGTGGCATTTTGATAATGAGCATCACTGACTGTCTCAAAGCCTGATATGTGTCAGAACTTCAGCCATCATCATGTCACAAAGGCACTCTCATCACACAAAACAAGACTGAAGACCAATTGTTATTGGTGTAATTTGGACTGTACAGCAAAAGTATTTGTCTATTACCACACATTACTCATTTCTTAACTAATTGTTTATTACCATTTCCTAAAGTTACTTATGTGAACATGAAGGGGATTATTGTGGTGTGGTCAGAAGTTCCTATAAAGACTGCATCCCCACTTGGAAATACATCGGCATTTTTCCTGCCTCAAACCAACTCTAAAAACATGCATTTTTTAATCTCAGCATTTGTCTTTAGAATGCCTGTGTTACCCTTTTAGTCAGCTTAGAATGGAAACACAAATTTTAAAGAGGTCTTTTTTCTGTTCCTATGAAAAAGCCATTATTTATATGAAATGACTCACTCAATATCTTTTTTTTAGTAATTAAATCCCCAGTTCTCATATTTGCACAACTAGAGAGCTTCTACATGAGGTGCTGAGAAGAAGGATAATAAATACCATTATTTGGTTTAAAATGCCAGTGAGGCTTCATTTACCAGCCTTGTCCTCTAATCTTCACTGTTGTGCTCATCTTTAACCTGGTTTGTCTTCCGACAACAGTGTTTTCCCAAGTGATACTCCATGAAGCCTTCTCCTTTTCTCCCAACAGTAATTCTGCTTCCACTTGCATCCCTGATGGTGAGGGGGTCCCTCACTTGGACATCTGAACCAAAACTGACTTTGCTGATGGCAGCAGCATGAAGACATCAGGCTGATAAGGTCCTCTCTGCCATTGTGAAAGGAGAGACAGAATTTTTCAGCAGGTAAGATACTTTGCTCTTACAACGCTACACCCTTCCTTGCTCACAAGTAGGCTCTATCACTGGAGGTTGTTCTTGCTTTAAGAGCCTTTCACTTATATATAACCTCTTCTACTCTAAGAAACTGAAGTTGCTTAAGAAGAGCAGAAAATCAATGAAATACTGGCTTACAAACTGCTTGAAACACCAACTGTTCCCCAATCAAATTCTTATACAGACTTTATTCTACATCCTCTACACCTCATTGATAAACGTTGCAGTTTATCAATAATTGTCAAAAATTTTTTGAAAGTTTGTATTTCTTAGCAAAACTGCTCCATTCTACAGATAGTGTTAAAACATAACTCCTGTATCATGTGATTACTTATTAGCAAGAACCGTCTCTACAGGACAAATCAGCCAGTGGCTCCACTAGCAAAAAGATGGAACACTGAATTTGGAACTTAGCAATGAACTTGTATTTCACGTAGACATACAAAGCATACTTAACCTCCCGTACATATCTGTGATTTAAATTGTGCACAAGACTAACAAGGCTTTAATGATTGTTCAGTTATCATTTAGTAGTGAAAGAAGATGTCATAAACCTTTCAGTTTGACTTATCTTTTCCCTCAGAATCACAAACAGTTGTTCCTAATACAATCACAATAGCTGGCATCATCACTGGATATATTATTTCATGTCCTCACCAAATTTTGAAAGTATTTGGGTTTTGAATATTCTTTAACACATCTGAAGTAGCTTAAGAACCACTTACTTGAGAATTCAAGTTCAAAGAAAATCAATGTGCAGAACTTGATTTATAAAAATAATCTATTTTCTTTCCCAAATTACATAAAACTTAAGTTCTATTATACATTATAATCAATTAATTAAAAAAAATTAGGATACTAAGAGCTTAAAATGTCTGCATGTTTTCTGTAGTTGGAATTAATTAAGCTACAGAAAGTGCCTATATATAAATGTTTGATACGTTATGTATATGCCACAAGCTTCTATTTACTTGTGTTATATCTGTCTTCCTAGCCTTAAATCAGAACCTTAAAACTAGATGAAAAATCTGAAAAAATAACTGAATATTTAAGAAAGTCACGTATTTTGTTAACTGCACAGTACCTGAAGACCAGGCCTTGCATCCTCCAAGAACCTGAATACCTGTGTTGATCCCCATGACACCGGCAGACACCACACACCCCTCAGCAGCCTCCTGCTGCCTGGTCTTCCCCCCAAGGTACTCATAACTCACTATTGCTTCAGGCTCTTTGGGCAGCATGTGTAACACTACGTGACCAGATTCCTGTCCTCTGTCCTTCCTTTTTCACACCCACCATTCAGGCAGATCTATACTGCATACTTGCCCTAACACAGCTAAGTGTTGGCTGGGAACTGACTTGACTCCTGATCTCCACACCTGTGCCAAAAGAAGCAGCAAAGCAATTTTTTCTTCTATAGTTCATTTTACTTGTATGAGCTTCATAATGGCTTTCATCCCAGCATGTTTTTAATACAGCAATCACAGTTATTTATCAGTGCCACATACTAATATTTCCATATTGGTACAGTGACCCTCCTTTTGCTAGAGCTTCCCTTTCCCTCTGTCACTAAACAACACCCTACAGGCAGACTATCTGCAGCTGTCAGAAAAAATCTCAGTTTCTCAGTGCAGAAAAAAATGCAATCCCTTTGTTTTTATAAAACTACTTCACCGGGGTCAAGATATCACCCAGCATAGGTGAGTCATCTCTGTAGTTTTAGACATGGGAAAACGATTCTCAGAGCAGAACTAGAAGAGGTGAGATTTAATGCAAATTGTATAGAGGACTCAAGAAAAATTTATTTAACAGTCTTAAGAACTGGCTAAAGAAGTTGCATGCTCTGTTGTGAATATAAATAGTTAAAACATATTATATAATGGAGAGGATGTGAGGTGTAGCAATTAATGAAAGCATTCATTATGCATGATTAATATACTGTCTCTCACAGCAGTCTGCTGGACAAAATGTCCAGCACGCAGCTATGAAAGTCTGTAACATGATGGGTGAGAAATTGACTGATGGGTAGGGCTTACAGTAAATCAGGTCACATCAGGCCAGCAGACAGTCACCAGGGGGCTTCACGGGACTCAGTTTTAGGGCCAGTGCTCTTTAATGTTTTTATAAATTATCTGGACACAGAAACTGAAAGTATGTTAAGCACTTTGCTGATGCTACCAAAAGAGGAAAAGCTTTCTCAGAGGTAGAGAGGCCTTACAGAAAGATATGGATAAAACTAGAGAGGTGGGCAAGCACCAACTATATGAAATTTAACAAGAGCAAGTTTGGATTTTCTACCTGTGATGTTGTAATCCAGGTTGTATGTACAAGTTGAAGGACAAGAGGCTGAAAAACAGCCCCATGGAAAGACAAGAGGGAGTTCAGATTGATTGCAAGTTGAATACAAGTCACCAGTGCCGTGCAAGCCAGTAGGCCAGCTGTGTTCTGGGGTCCCTCAGGCACAGCATCGCCAGCTGGGCAGGAGAAATGATCATCCCTCCTTACTCTGTGCTGGTGCAACCTCACATAAGATTCTGTGTGCAGTTTTGGGAGCTCAGTTCAAGAAGGACATCAAACTATCAAAGCGTGTCCAGAGGACGGTGACCAAGGGGGTGAAAGATCATCAGAGAAAGACTTACAAAGAACAGCTGACCTCACTTGTTGGGAAGGTCATGATCCCAATCTAAACACTGGGAAAAAAGGCCATATATCACACTTAGTCTATGGAGGAATTTGCTTTATTGATTATGAAATGTCAGTGGTCTTTTTACTTTGAAATCTCGCAATTTTATTTACTATTTTCATAAAAGCTCCAGAACCTGGGGGCAAACAATTTACTTGAAAATACCTACTTCATGGAGTTTTAAACTAAACATTTGGCCCCTGCACTTCTTGAAAGGTTTGGAATCATGAACACACAAAGTTTCAAATCAAGAACAATGCAAACTCAGTCCAGTGTATTTTTTTAAATCGTGCTTTTAATTCAGCCTCTGAGTATCATAATGGCCCACCTCATGACTTTTAAATGGTCACAGCTGACTACACCATACATCAAAATAGTACTGCTTGTCTCATTAAACTACCATAATTTGCTACTTGGATATAAAACATAAAATATTAATTTCCACTTCAGAAGCCACTTTCATCCCTTGATTTGAATGCTCAAGCTTAAGTTTTCTAGAAAAAGCTTGCTGATCTCTTTTCTGCTAGTATCCACATCTGCTCTTTTGTTTATATTTGCAGCACACATATATACAATGGATGCAGCATTTTCAGATATTCTGCACTGGTCAGATGGTAAGAAGAGCTAGCCATTTTCTCTGATGTACCACTTCATTGCCTAAAGAGGAACTTCAGATTACCAGAGGTAGTGTGTCTATATCTAAATATCTCCTATGCTGATACATAAATAAAATGGACATATACACAAAATTATGTATCTCCTTTGTCTGAGTATTACATTCACATCCCTAATGGCTGGGATTGCTTGATACATAACCATATACAGATATGTGAATAGGGATGCACCACTGTAATTTCACTGCTAGTTCCACAAGGGCAAGTAAACCAGAAGAACGTGAAATGAAAAAGGCTTGCATGTCTATGGGGAGAGTCTAATTGGATTCAAGAATTTCAAATTCATCTCCAAATGCAGAGAAGCAGAGACTGACTCACAGGTCTTTCTACAGAGAATGAGTACGTGAAATTAGCAGGGAAAATTCAGGTTATGTGGGCAGAAGAAATGCTATAAACCCAAATACATTTGTAGTGTAAAAATGCAAGTACAAGTTATGTATTTTTATGGCTCCTAAGAGCTTCATAGTTCTGAGAGAGGGTGAGGACCAGAAGAGGGGAAGAGTAATTGCCACATACACATCACCCCAGAAGCAGACAACTACTAAGACATCTGAACACAGGCAAAGCTGGGTTAGTCTCAGAGGGACAGCTACTTTCATGATGTCACTCAAGAAATCAAGATATAAAACTGTGCATACCAAGCTAGTGTACATATATGTTCAGTCTGAAGGAAGTGTAAAAAGAAAGTCACAGTCTAGTCACAGTCTAGTTTTGTCTGGTTTTGTCCTCACAGCAGCAGGTAGAGGGGCTGGGTGTATATGTGGGATGCCACTGGGATACACCAGTCTTTACAGTTATTTGCAGCATCAGCTATAGCACTCTGAAGGCAAAGCAATCTCTGTGTAGTTACTTAGACACGCGATCTTGGACCTCTGCTGCGTGCAACTCTGTTGAATACTCCACTGAAAAAATACCACACAGGTTATTCAGGTTGTGGTCTAGTCCTTGGACAATTCTGTGTGACTGATGAGTTTCATGTTAAAGGATGAAGATCACTTGCAATGCTGCTCAGTGATGTCACTAGGTCTTATGGGAAGAAAAGTTGTAACAGCCCTGGAAACACAAGTAAACAGAAGGAACAGAGCTCTCACAAAGGCTATTTGCATTCTTTCCGAAGGATGACAGTCAAGTACTCCAATGATGACATTTGCTTTAGGAAGATTTAAAGGAAAAAACCAAACTATCCACTTTACATGACTGCTCTCTTTGTTATAGAGTGCTTTCTGAAAACTTCAAGAGTCCATGAAGCCTTGAAAGTTTTGCCATGCACATGCCCCTACCAAGCAAGACTGCAGAGATCACAATGGCTCTACAGAACTAGACAGACATATAATGACATGAGCAAAGCTCTGATTAAATAGGGGGTACACCAAACAGTTTACATACAGAATGGCTCTCACCCACATATATTACCAAAACTATAGTTTCCCTGATTGATTAAAGTATTATTCATGAGAAATGGTATTTAATACAATTCATCAAGCTTTTGTGTGAACTTTGGGAAAGTGTAGCTAAACAGCCCGAAGTTTAAAAAGGTGATGAATTATGATCAACTCATTCTCAGTGCTGAAAATTTACTGTTCCAAATACACTCTCTTCATTTAAATTTTCAATTCTACAAAGAAATTAAATATAAGGCCTAAAAATTAACATAAATATACAGGATGTCCCCATCTTTCTCCTACCATGCACAAAAATAGGCTGCAGTGCAAATGAAGAATTTGAAGGCAATTAAAATTCATGGCACATGGCTCTGATGAAGGGCGTTGCTTTATTGGAAGTATCTGGAAAGATAAGTCTCCAGAGGCCAGGAGGCATCATGTTCTTGACTCTTCAGAGGGATGCAGAATCCAGGGTCTTCCCATGCTCACCTAGAATGTTTCAGTTCCTACAATGAGCTTTGCCTGCTGAGTGTAGATTAAATTCATCAGATCTTAGTCCCATTGATTACTTGATCAGCAGCAAAACCACAGTTGTCATGTCAAGGAGAAATCACAGGTCTATCTCTGTCTGAAAAGCGTGGTTTTAAAACAACGTATTTCAAATCACTGACAAGAAACAGGCATGGCAGTACCATTACTCAGTAGGCCTGTACACTTGATTAAATTAGCCAAGTCAGAATTACACAGCATATATCTTCAGCAAGACCAGCATCAGTCAAGATCATACACCACTCTAGTCATTGGGTTCTGACTGCATGAGAAAAACGGCTCAGAACAGCAAAATACAAAGAAATACAAAGGAAAAAAAGCAGCATTCATAGATATTTGCCTTCAGGGCCACATTTTCAATAGCCACCCTCTTTGGCATACCTAGAGATCATGAATTCACAGTTTCCTCATGAGTTTGCAGCTGCTTTTCCACTGTCACAACTTTTGATTTCTGGTGAGACAGAAGTGATCCAAAGCAGGGAATGGAATTCTGAGCAGAGCTTACACTGCCAGTGTGGATCCCGTGGTTACTACCACTGTCTACTGCCTAGCTTATGTCTGGGTTCACGGAAAGAAAGTGATTAAGGATCCTTCACTTCGTAGGCCAACTATGGCAGACATCAAAACTCACAATGGAGCACAGAAGCAGCTCCTCACCAGCCTCCTGGTCTGCATCATTCAAACACTGGAGATGTGAACAACCTGTGAGATGTGAACAATCTGAGATGTGAACCCTGCTGTTGGTTTAGGAAGATTTAAAGGAAAAAACCAAACTATCCACTTTACATGACTGCTCTCTTTGTTATAGAGTGCTTTCTGAAAACTTCAAGAGTCCATGAAGCCTTGAAAGTTTTGCCATGCACATGCCCCTACCAAGCAAGACTGCAGAGATCACAATGGCTCTACAGAACCAGACAGACATATCTGTTCCTCAGATTTCCTGAAAATGACACTCCTACATGGCAAGACAGCAGTGCTACCAAGACCACCAGAGATCACAGGGAACATTTCAGGAGTTACATCCTGGTCTCTTAGTATTTCATGTCTCTTTAAAATCCCATGTTGGCCTGTGCCTCAGAAAATACAATCTAGTTCTTTAAAATGAGATGAAGGTAAAGACACCTGCTCTGCCACATCTGTTCACTATTACACCATTTCCTAAAATGCAGCCCTCTTGGTCCATAAATCTGCATGATTTCTTTTCTGTGTGGATGATGTCACTTTTCTTCTTGCATCTACCTACCCCCTTGCTTGCAAAGGAAGTTAGTAGTAGCCAAGCAATTTACTAAATTTAAAACTCAAGTCAACCCATCAGCTGAACAGAAAGATCTTCACAGCTGTCTGAAAAAAAAACTTTACATTTTAACATGACATAGAAAAACCCATCTGGAACTGGATTATTTCCTGCAATTTTCACAAGCCTTTTGCACTGTGTGACTTTCCAACACAGACACTGCCTCAGAAGTTCAGGTCAGCTGCTACATCACTCTATCTGAAAGAAAGCAAGAGGGAGGGGCACAATCACACACTGTCAAAGATCTGGCACACACTTTAAACTGGAACAGCTCTCAAAGGAGGTAAAATTTAAGAAGACAAAACAGCTCAGAGGAATTACTGATGGTTCTTTGCAATGCCTGTCATTTGTCTGCTGCTATGTGTTGTTTCCCCCTCAAAACTCTTAAGTCTTATAACCATGTGGTTACAACAAAACCCCAGGTTTTGCTCTTGCATTACTAATTTTAAAACATCAGGATTCTATAATATCTCCTTAACATTTGGGATTATATGCTGCTAATATTAATAATAATAATAATAATAATAATAATGCTTAGTTAAAGATAACCTCTGAATGCTTAAGATAAAAGAGCAAAAATACCTAGACCTGCATAATTAAGTCTGCAGAATGTTTTTTTGCTTCTGAGTAAAGGCATATATCATATGCATTAGTGAATGTCTCATATCAACAACCAAGTCACCTCCATTGTACATTTTTATCAAGTCTTCATTGGAAACAAAATACTGGGAAAATTTTAGTAAATCTTGATTATGCCCTGCTTGCCTGCAAAACCTTTGATAATACATAAATGTTTTCTGCTTTTATGAACTGATTTAACTACCTTTTAAAATACTACATTAAAGAATTAAGAGCTATACTACACTGTTTTATAATTTAGAGTAGTTGTTAATGACAGGACTCCTGCTGCTTAAAAACAAATAAGGTATCAGAACTAAACCCATCCTTTCCAGCCTGCCAACCAAATACTGTATTTCAGTGGAGCCAAGGAGTCACAATCATAGAAACAATGAAATAATTGCTTACGTCTCAGCTCCCTGCTCACCCTGACCTGCTGCAGAGAAAACTAGGCCCACAAACCCTGCCAGAAATTCCTCAGATGTTGAAGGATGGCACAGAAAAAGAGCAAAAAGTCACTTTTTCTGCTTTCCTGGTCACTTTGCAGCAGAGATGTGGGAAGAGGAATGGTTGCAGAAGAGGGCACTGCAGAGCTTTCCTTGTTGGCACAGGCTACGGAGGGTTGTGGCAGGAAAACAAGTACCTGTAAATATACTTTAATTTATCTTTTCCCCCTGCCACTTCCACTCCTCCCTGGGATTTTTTGTCAGACACTTAGGTTTATCTGTGATATGCCAGGACAGACTTCCTTTCTCTCAAGTCTTCCCAGCAGCTTAGCATACAGCACCAGAAATGACTACTACTTTCTTCTTCAGTGTATAGATAGTAACCTCCAAGGCAAGCCCGTGAAAGCAAAAACAGAGCAACAGCATTTTAAAGCTCTCTCATCTCTCACCTGGGAATACTAAGGAGCAAGTTGGCATTTTCTCACCCATGCTTATTAATGCTGCTAAGCTTCAGAATTTCACATCTTAAACCTATAACCACAAACCCAGTCGCTCTCAAGGGCAACAGTGGAGACTTCAGGTCAGGAAATGGACATACCAGATGACTTCTGATAGTCATACAGCCATGGTGTGCTGTGATACCATGACTATATGCACGATGTTGCAATAGAGAATAGAAAAAAAGAAATATTCATCACATGCTCTTCTGTTAAGTCCTCAGTGTAGTGCTAATAAAATTGCTAAAACACAGCATCCAAAGACAATACCTGATCCCACTCTCCCCTCTTGCTGTAGCTCCCTGCTACCTGCTCCATCACATGCTTCAAAAGCCCTAAGCTTCTAGCCCTCTGGCTCAGCCATCCACAAGGCTCTTACTTATACTCCTGATCTGGTCTTCGTTCTTTAACAAACAGCTCATTTGACATCCATGGCTTCTCCCTCAGCTGCTTAATTTACCTTCCCAACTTTAATTTTATTGCAAGAAAATTAATATGGCATTTAAAGGAAATACAATTTACTGTAACAACAATTTCCAAAGGTTTTAAAGAAGTATCAGGAGGAAATCAGGAAAGAAAAAGTCTACAGTAGTCAATCTGTTTGTAGGTCAAGAAGTTTTCCCTGGGCACACATGTAGTTAATCTGCAAACAGAAAAAGATGGAACTAGAATAGGCTGTTTTATTGCAGCTTCATTAAATTTTCAAATCTCTCTTGCTCCAATGTGCTGTGCAAGAAAAGAGAGTCTTTCACAAAGAACAAGATATAACAGCACCATGTCTGTATGTCTCTAGAGTAGCTTTTAAATCTGCTCAGGAAGACCGCCTGCATTTTATAAAAGTTGGTAGAAATCCCACATAGCTGGTTTTAATACATGATTTGGGAAGTGGTCTTGTTCTTAAAATGAGAGGAGTAAATCAGCAATTACCCTATCAGCCCAAAAGAAATGAGTGTAAGGCCAGCCCTTGGGCATAACATGAATTTTCGCCCATAGTCTGGCAGACATTTTCAAATGTCCATCCCCATTCCAATTTGTTTTTATCTCAGGAACTTAGTTTATTATTAGAATAGATTCTGCAGTGGAACCAGTAGGCCCCAGTCAGAAACTCAACCCAAGCATGCTCAGCTCCTTTCTTGGCCAGTACATTTAGGATGTGCATCAAGAAACAAGAAAGCCAAACCCCAGCTTCTGCCGTCGAGGCTCTCTAGACATCAAGCACCACAACTGCACACACGTCCAGAGACTTACATTGTTCTGAGGAAGGAGAATATATATGATTTAGTCACTTGTGATGATGCCTTAGGTTTTAACTTTTATATTTTTCAAATCCCGTACTGCCTAGTGTGTAATTCTGATGTTTCGTGTGGCCTGTTAACTACTGTTCTCTCATGCTGGTTAGTGATAACAAACCTCTCTAGGTTTTCTCTTCAAGGACACCTTGATTGTCCCAGACCTCAAAATGTGTAAATTAAAAGCCTTTGAGGAGAAGGGGCAAACTTGGGGTAATTACTCTTTAAATGAAGTTATAATTGGAGAATGAACCCTGATATGCAAATGGACCAAACTTATAAAAGTGTGAAGAACCCGTGACCCAGCGTCCATCTTGGGTGTAGCCTTTTGACTGCCCAGGGTGTACCTTTCAAGGCCTTTCAAATAAATACCTACTTTTATTCTCTTATTTTTGTCTAGCCTCTGTTTTAAGGTGGCAACTTCCAGGCATCAGTGAAATGCACTGAACAGCACAGAGCAGAAGGATAGCTCCTTGTCTACAGATATACTGAAACACATCTTAAGAGTCTGCAGCAATGCTTTCTGAAGTTAAAGTAGGAGGGACTTCCCTCTCCTTCAGGGTTATGGAGAAGCAAGACACACTGGGACAATCTTGCCTTTCATCCCGAAAAGCTGTACATCTGCATAGCCAGTACCTGCTACTGCATTCTGCCTTTGCAGCCTGGCTGGGTACTTTCAGTCACTGACAGCACCTCGGGCCCCAGCACGTCACGGTGCTGCAGGGATCCCAGGAATACGCCAGCCCAGAGCTCAGCTTCTACCAGGGAGAGTTTTGAGCTTCACCGAACTGTTTGAATGAGTCACTGATTTGATGTGGGGACTTTGCTGATCAAAACCTAGCAGAACCTTTGGCAGCCAGCGCTGGGGAAATTTTCCACACACAAAACATAAAGGCTCTGTCAGTCCACTCAGAACAGCAAACTCTCCCTAGGGAAAGGAAAAAGCACTAAGTCATAGAGAGCTTATTTTTCAGTGGCTGTCCAGCAATTTTTGTTAAAAGACTATCCTGAAATCAGAGCAGCAGAGGAGTATTGTCTTTTCCTTATTCTTTCTCCCTGAAAGACAGGAAATCTGCAACAGCTGGGGTTGTCATCTTAGAAACAATGTTGGCTTTTTTCCTTCTTAATCGCATTCGATTCCACCTATACTGACACCATTAAATTCATGATGGCCTTGTTAACCCATTGGTGCTACTTAAGCTGTATCTGTTTTGGGAACACTCATCTTTTTTCCTGGGCTGGAACAACACACGTTATCACTGTGTCCAGACCAGGAGCTGGAATCCTGGAAATAACAGGCTAACGAAGCAGGAAATAGCAAGTGCTAGCTTCATTCACTAACATCTGCCATTCCTTCTCCCTCTAGTCAGTCTCCCATACATACCAGAGCAGAGAATTTGCATCGGCTCAGTTTTCAAGGATTCCTGTGGTGGACCTCCCCAGTCTTTCATCCTCACTCATCTTCCTTTCTAGTATTTTACTTCCACCCAAATCTACCGTTAAATAAAAAACCAGGATACTTTCTAGAAGCTGCAGAGCTTTTGTTATTCTATTTCAAGTGTTACAGATTTTTGGCCCTAAAAACGCAGCCTTCCTAAAGCACGTCAGACCTTTGAAAAGTTACAGGATCAAAATCACCCTGACTTACATATTTTGAATGACAATATTGTAAAACAAACAAAAAAAAAAAGTTATTTACCTTTTGATATTTTATATGTTTTGATGTTTTATATATTTTTGGCTCTTACTCTCTCTAGTAAGAAAATCCCATTCCTACCATGCAAAGCTTAACTTTTGTTCCTATATGCCATTTTTTGCGGCAGCTTCCATAGGTGAAACAAAACAGAAAAAGGCTGATACAAGACAAAATATTTTTCTGCATTAAAAAGCTAAAGATTTACATCATTTACCTAAGCTTGCCTCAGCTTTCAGCAATTACATTTCCTATGTTTCAGAAACTCATATTTTACCTGTCTATACTTATGGCCTTCTAGAAGAAAGGCATATTATGTTTACTGCTTGCAATAATCATATCCACATCTGCCAGTGGTGAATTTGCCTCATATTTGGCAATATGTTTTTCAGCAATTTTGTGAAAAAGGAAGATTCCCTGCCAGCCTTAGAATAATATGTTCATATTTAAACCCCAAATTTAGACTGTAAATAATAACATAAGATCCAACCATTCTTCCTGAAAGACAAACTTCCATTTCTTAATAGTAGTGAAAGGCTCCTTGGATGATGGAGTCTAACCAGTAAACGTGCACTTCTGGTTATTCTGCACCTCAAGGCACGTTTCCACATTCAAACGTTTTGGTTCCTAAAAATGTTTGCGTTTAGTTGGAACATTCTTCAAACCTCAGCTCTGTTTTAAAAGTTCTTAATTCCTTTCATAACAGTAGAAAATAAAAACAAATTCCATCCTTTCCTGAGCAATGCAAGAAATGGGATGAAGCAACCAACAGAAGACTCAGTTAAGACCTGCTCCTAAGTACTGAGACCACTTCACTTCAACTGAGGCAAAACACAGTTTTAGCTAACTGTGTTTGGATGACAAAGGTAACATTCCTAGAGAAAAACAAATCAAGCTGGTGAATTAGTAGAGGAAAATACACTGACTGTTCATCTCTAATGCCTTAGCCAGTTCTGGGCAAATACTTTCTTTGCAGTGGAAGGATGGGTCTTAGTCTGATGCTTTCAAGCCCCTTTCCAAAAAAAGCCAATTAAGTTGAAAAGCTGTTATTCTACAGGCAGAAAGAAACCCATCCATTGCAGAGTTATACTTGTAAAATTGCAGCACTTCCAATTCAGCCCTTAGATTATGACGCCATAACTTTCCAACACAGACAAGCTCTAAGTGACTCATCTGGAAAGGCAAACACTAGTTATTTTTGACATTTATACCTTATGAATTATTAATTGGTTTGCTGCATCTAGATTGATTTTGCATGAAAAGGATTTTCTGGCTTAAAGCTGAAAAGTGTACAGATTGGAAAAGAACTCAGCAAAAATATCTAACTGTCTGGTGCTGCTTAAAAGAGCAAGTCCTGTTAGTCTACTGAAAGTCATAAAAGACGAAATCAACAATAATTTGCAGGACAATTTTCCTTCTAGAGAAAACCCCTCCCCCAGCTTTATTTTCTAATGAAACATGTTCTCCTACCCTGTTTCACTGTAGTTGCACTCTTTCCTACAGAAGCAGAACAGAAGTGATGTCTAGTGCTTAAGGACACTTCAAATTGAAAGATAAATAGTATCTTTGTTTCAGCACAACAGTCACCGAATTTCACAACACAAAGGTGAAAAACAAGCCCTGTATCAAAACATTTAGATAAACTCTTTTCACATTCAAAGACCTTTTGCAGCCAATAGAAACTGGAATTTAGGCACTCAAAAAGAGTAACAATTGATACATAAATAACACAAGTTATTAAAAACGCCAAACTGCAATCCACAAAAAGTACAACGGAGGCAGAGGGGAATGTAAACATTTTAACAGTATGAAGTGTTCTGCTGCCATAGAATTGAGGGGGAAAAGACAGGGAAAGCCAGTATTTGTCTCTATTTTAGAATTTCTGCTTATAAAGCATTCAGCATAGTATTCCCTTTTGACAGTGATAACAAATCCAAGGAACACAGGACCAAAACACAGCCCGACGAAAACTACATCAATGCTGACAAGGATCCCAGCTAGTGGCACCTATCTATTCTGAAATAGATATGCATTCAACTCTCCAGCCCTCCCCCAGTAAGAGGCGTAATAGCCAAATGAGTGGTTGAGTTTATTGTTCTTTCAAAAGGTCCTCTGGCACCACACCAAACCACAAGGTTATTCTGCTGCTGCCTCAGCAGCACCTTTGCTGGGATCAAGTAACACACTCTTTCTGTGGAGGAATGATGATGGGCAGAGAAGGTGAGAGTAAACTGCTGCACTCAGTGCGAAACATCTGATGCTGCAACAATTACGTCAGTCCAATTTCAGACTACAGAATGAAAAAAAAAAAAATTGAAAGATGTTTATTTGTAAAGATATGTTCTCCATCATGGACACAAGAACATCATATATTATATCAAGTGAACCTACATACCTTCTGTCCAGGTCCATCACAGTGATTTCCATCTACAGAGAAATTGAAAATACGTTGAATTTCAAACAACGACTTCTAATTTTTCATTTTCTACCATGCAGGTCTGTAGATCCTCCATAAAGGGAAAGCTGATGAAAAATGTAAGCACAGTAAATAGCAATTTCTCTCTTTTTTCTCCACTTTGAGAGGAAAAAAAAAAAAATTAATTTTAACTCCTAGCACTTCTATGACAGATTGGATGGATTCCTGTGGTGTGCTATAACCTCAGATTATAAAAATGCTACTATTTTGTCTCCAAGATCAAGTGCAGGATTAGATAGCACTGAAAGCAAGGTAATTCTGCTGTGGCAAACATCATCACAATAATACCATGCTGTAGCTCAATTTCCTTTCGTCTGATTATCTCCATATATCTAAGAAAGGATAAGCCCCACCATCGTCCATCAGCGGCCACTACATGAGAAGAAATTGAGAACCAGAGTCACAGAATTTTCTGGGAAGCAGCAAAAGAAAGACCTTTTAGTTTGAAGAGAAGAGGTTTGGAGGATGTTTTGGCTGTCCCTGAACATACCACAGACTTTCACTGATAAGAGGGCCATGAGTCTGCTTCATCAGGGCACTTGCCACTACATGCTGTCCATACAGTTTCTCTTCAGATGTACGCACAGAGAGGCAGCAGCTCCTTGGGGCCCCCAAAGCAGATTTTCAACTCTGTCCCTCCTGCTGATCTTTTCAAAGCCAAAGACTTCACTGGTACACTACTAGGTCATGACAGCCAGTGTTCAAGCTCCTCAACCCTCCATCCTTCACAAGAAATATGTCAGATCAACCCAGCACCTCCCTCACATTTGCAATTAACAGCTGCATAAAACTACAGAATCTTCTGCACAGTAACCTCTGCAAAATCTTCTTCAATTAAAAGTGGTTTTGCTGCTCCAGCACTTTCATGAATCATTCTATGTATCAGTATGCTAGTCACGAGGATGCATTTAAAACTTAATGACAGTTTTGCATGAGTGACCAAGAGCAGCCAATTCTTCCTTGCAATGTAAAAATTCCAGTTAAGACACAAGTCAGGACGTGAAACAAAAATCTGGTGCAGGCTATGTTTTCAGCACAGCATCCACAGGTATTCTTTGCCTCCAGAGATCACCGGGAGAAAATTTAGAGATGAGTGTCATTCAGTGCTCCAGCTTTTATATACACACATAAAAATGGAAAGTGTATCTATCAGTTGGAAAGATACGACAGTAATAGATGTTTCAGAAGTCTTAAAAAAAAAAAAAAAGCTATGATCTTTTTAGTACACGAAGCAGCAGTTCCTCCAATCAGATTTAGAAACAGGGTTTGAAACTGGTGCAGACTGTTTAAACCATCAACAACTCAGAAGGGTTACACAGTATCCAACTAAAGGGCAATTTAGATCAAAGTCAATTTTTCACCCTTTCAATTATGTAATATCAATAAAAGGACGCATGGGAATGATGCCAAATGTGAATAATGTATCTGGCAATCAAGCTAGAGTGCACAAACAGAAGGAATTTCCCTACCTGCTGTGGAAATAATCCCCTCTGCAGCTAAGTATGTATTTTTTTCTAAAAAAAGTCTTTATTTCCAAAAATTTGCTCCCTTTCCTTTATCTCAAAAGGTAGCGCTCCACACTGAGAGAAACCAACAGACTGCCAGTGGTGCATGCCTCTCGGACACAGGTTTCTAGCAGCCTGTTTGGACACTATCCTCAGAGCCATACCACCCTGCAAAAGGCTCACCTTCAGCTTTCCTCAGGCTGCTCACAAGTTCCTACACACATGAGAAAGGAGCTAAGTTCCACGTAAGCGACAGACATATGGCACAGCACTTGCACTAAGAAAAATGTAATACTGCCCAACTCCCCAGACCAACCCGCATAAGTACCTTTACACACACAGAAACTGGCCATGATTTGGTGGGTGAGGCTGTGAGGAAACATGGAAGGAGAAAAACAGACCCCGTGTGAGTCCAGCTTCAATCACAGTCAGCTGGAAAAGACAGGTTAGTCCTATCTCTGGAAAAGCACACACAGCTCCCACTCAACACTGCAGGACAGGCAAGCACATTATGAATACAGAGTGTGCTAGAGATTTAGAAAAATACTGATATCAACACAGAACAGTAAAAATTGTTTAGCTACAGTTTGTTTAGTAAGTGGATTGCTTCATACATTCCAGTGAAAAACATTTTACATACTTCTGACCAAGGAATTAAAAAAACATTCAGGCAGACAAACCCTAATATTCTGTCTTTTATTTTACAAGAGAATCCGTGTAGACAAGCTGTGAATCAACACAGAATCCCTATGAAGTGCACAGAATTTTTTGGACAATAGCATAGCAAGGCAGGAGTCTCATTTGCTTCTTATTAACCACTAGAGTCATTCTCTTACTGTGCCATTCACAGGTTACCTTGTTAGAGACAGAAGCACAGTACTTTCCACCTAAAGTCAGGGCATCTAACAAGCTACAGACGATGATGGGTGGAGTGGAAGTAATTTTTTCAGATTGTTTTTTTCAATATCAAACACTTTTCTCTATAAAACTGTATAAACTGGTTAATTTGGTCTTGGTGTTGAGACAAATTTAATAACGTGTCATAAAAGCAGAATACAGTGGTAGAAAATAAACCGTATTACAGGCTTTTGGTTCAAATCACCACATTCATACTGCTATTTAAATGTCAGTCACATTTATTCAGCTGTTCCTAATGGAACATCAGATGTGGCCATTCCCAGAATTTTTGTTAATCTCTTTCTCTATGAAATTATTACTTTCTGCAAGCTTAGTTTTGACTGTGCCTCACAAGAGCCGTATTATGCAATGAATGCAGTCATGTGGAAACAAAGCTCATGCTATTTTAAAACAACTCTGTTTAAATGCCCCAGACTGTCAAATCTGTATCACCCAAAGATATTGTGGTAGTTTTAAAACTGTACATAAACCTGTAGGAGGCAATATTCTCTCGGTCACACTGGCATAGCACTACTGGTAAAGGAGTCTGCATGCCTAAAGAAAAAGGGATAATTTGGTGGCACAGCACTTTGCTGCCCATTTCTGGAAAAACACTCTTTAGATCAATCTTTCTAGCTTCGGGACGTATGTTAGATTTGCAGCAGCACATTAACATTCAAATGGGGTTATTTCTCCTCCTTAGGTGCTTTATGGGTATTAGAAGTAAATGAATAATCTAACCTGCTCCACATCAGTCAGTCTAATATCTTGCAAATCTGTATTAATGTCAGGACTTCCAGACTCACCCTGCTTTTACAAACTCTAGAGATTTCTCTAAACTTTAGTTGTCTGCTGCACAGGGCTAAACCCATTAGTTTTGCTGAAAGGCAAAATGGTGAACACTTGACTCATTCCAGAAGGTGCAAAGTATCCACCTGCTTTTCAATGACTCACTGCTGTTGCAGTCTGTCCATGAAATTTGACAGGCATTAAGTTCTTCAGCATGTCTTCTAAACTGGCAGTACTTCATGCAGGTTAGTTTGACATTTTACAAGTCAGAAAGAAATAAATAAAATGTTTACATTGTTTTATACAATCCAGATGTGTTCTTGATATGACTTAGGATTCCATTAAAACAGTACATCATATGTATAAACATGATTAAGAACCAAATCAATAATTTAGAATTTTTAAAACTTCCTATTTGTCTGGTCCTGTCTGGAAAGCTTCACTCATGCCAGCAATGTCAATCTGTATTTCACCTGGGTTTAATCACTTGTCAAAAGGATTACTCCCTACAGACGTCAGTACAACTATGTCGTGGATTTTTCACTCATAATGCAAATGAGCCAATAAACAGATCTGTCTTCAACATACTTGTGAGTCATTCTCATACATGAATGTGTCTTCATGGCCTGCATGAAAAGAAACCGTGAAAGTCAAGGCTGGGGCCAAAAATCCCTGGGTCATCAGATGTCAGGCTGCTAAGTCTGGCATCAGAGATTTAATATTTCAGTTCCAGACAGCTAAAAGTCTTCCTTCCTTCTAAATGACAGTACTGCTGACAATCAGTGTGAGAGTGTCATCTGAAGGACGAAACAGCATGCACAGACCTTTCACACAATGCTCCCTCAAAAAAAGATGTTTACCTCTGCTGCTGCAGATGCATTCTCATTAACTTACAATGATGGAGAACTGAGACTTCTAGTACTAAACAGTGAACTTCAGCTTGCCTGCTTCTTAAACATGGATCACACAGACACTGAAATTCTTACTTTCAGTACCAGAATCTGTTGCAGTAATGATGATTCCTGGGCTTCTCATAGCACCATCGACAGCAGGTGAAGAAACAACAAAGTAGCAGCACCAGATGGGCGCTGCCGGATGGGCTCAGGCACCCTTACCTGCTCCTTGCGGCATCTGTTTTGAATGCAGCCGTTTTCTTGTGAGGCTTATTTTATCAATGATGCAGCACAGTGGGGCATGAAAGGTGAGACACAGTGTTATTCAATGCCTGCATGCACCCAGGCAGGACATGACATAACCCATTGCATTCAGAGTTACAATGTGTACTGGTGAAACTCCAAGATATGGAAAATCAGAATTTGGACGAATACTTGGCCTAAGGATCATTCTTTCAGGGAACACTTCCCATAGTGCACAAGAGATGAGATGCATGAGAAAGGGAAATACATGGATGTTGAAAAGTCTAACAGCTGAATGTATCTTGTGTATCTGCACCTACAGACTGCTTGCAACACCAAGACTCCTACCTGAAGACGTCTGCAACGGCAAGTAGTAAGAAATAACTGGAGATTTTGTATTTAGTTACAAACCAGAAGAAGGAAAAAAAAAAGCACACTGCGCAGGTCTTGGTGTCAGATCTCTAGATCCAAAGCAATTCCTCTGACTTCCATGAAACCATTTTAGATTTAGCCCCAAAGCACACTGAGTCAGAAATTGTACCCTTGCAGACTGTACACACAGATTTTGTATTATGAAACAACTCAACTACTGGTGAAACACTCACCCTGACCTTCCTGCAATATCACACCATGCCTAAAGCAACAGAACCAAACCTCATTACTCGGATTTCAGCTGTAGTCTAGACCCACAAAACAAAAAGGTCATGCTTATCGTTGTTTTCCCCAAGTCAGGCTAAAACAACGCCGATGGAAACACGGTGCACAGACCTCGATAGGGAAGGTCCGAGACCACGGCGGCATTTGCTCCAGCAGCTGCCCCCGCGGGCTCCAAGCGGGGAGGACAGGGCAGCCCAGGAGCTACTTCCGCACTCCGGGAGCCCCTGCCCGCTGCCGCAACGCGGCCGGGGCCGGGCGGGGGACGCGCGGCGGCCCCGCAAGCCCTGGCCCTCCGCAGATGGAGACCCCTGTAGACCCACCGCCCCCCTGCACATTCACGCACCGCGCACATCCCTGCGCGCACCGCGCACACCCGTGCGGACACACGGCCCCTCGCACGCTCACCCATCACGCACCACCGGGCACAGCTGCACTCACTCGAATGGACACCCGCGCACGACCCCGCACAGCGCACACCCGTGCATGCCCACGCACACGCCGGCCGCAGCCGCGGGAGAGGGCTCGGTACCTGCGTGGCTTTGTGGAACTGCTTCTTCAGCCCGGCTACCGACATGGCGAGGGCAGCGCGCTGCGGCCGTGCGGAGCGGAGCGGAGCGGAGCCGAATCGAGCCGAGCCAAGCGGCGAAGCCGGGGCGCTCTGCCTGCCCGCACCGCAGCGCAGCCGGCCTGGCGGAGGCTGTCAGACGGCGGCGGCGGTGCGGGAGCGCCGTGACGTCAGGGCGGGACGCGCCGCCCCCGCCCGCCCCCGCCCCGCAGGTGCCCCGGCAGTGCCCGCCGCGGGGCTCCC
>VZTE01004348.1:95902-347526 GCA_013397775.1 Eulacestoma nigropectus
CGGGGCTGCCGCAGAGCCGCCGCCGCACGGCCGCCGGCCCGGGCACCCGCGCCCCCGCCCGCCCCCGCGCTTGGCGGGCAGCGCTCGCACACGCGCCTCCGAAGGGTGAACCGAGCCCTCGTCCGGTGCGCATCTCTCGGGATGGGCACCCGCGTCCCGCCGCGTCGCTCTGTGTCGCGGGCGTGGGGCTACTCCGTCCTCCCCGCCCTGCGCGGACCTCGGTCTCGCCTCAGCAGCCTCCCCGGCAGGGACCGGGATACTCGTCCCCGCCGGGCATCATCCGCGGAAATGAACCCGAAAAGAAACTGGCGGAGCATTAATGGGGGCAAGAGAGGAAAGCAATAGCAGAAGGAGTATCAGCGTGGGCCAGTTTTCTGAAAAAAACGTTTCGAGCCAGGCCGGCTTCTTCAGTGCCTCGCTGGACCACAGCTGGTAGTCAAACTCCGGCCAAATACGATTCTCTCAACAAGTGCTGTTTTCTCCTCCTGTCAGATTGTCGGTGATGCATAGAAAAGCACTCCTAAAGCTTGCCTGTTCCAGCCTGCTGGTGTGGCTGTTGGCTGGCTAGAGAGTAAAAGCCTAGAACCCAGATAAAAGTCATGTACTTTAGCAGTTCAGTGTTATAAACACTAGCAGAACAGTAATTAGCAATTATTAGGCTCTGCCAGCAAAAGCCTAAACAAGATGAGCAATGTGATCCAAACACAATGATCCTTCTCTGCAGGCTGAACCAATCACTGCATATGTGTGCTGCAAATTAGCACAACGGAGATGCACACTCACAGCTCGTCAGCTGTTCGAAAGCAGCCATGCTACACTGGCGTTTAATTCCATCACAACAAACACTCATCACTTCAGCTAGTTAGACAGCATTTTCAGAAGCACCTAAAGCTGTTTATAAACTCTGTGAGGGCTTGCCATGGTGCTCCACGCAGGCTTGTTGCACCAAGCCAAGCTGCACTGCTGCACTCTCAGGCACACATACCATCTCATACCAGGTATGGGGAAAGGGACGATACCACACCTCTGGGCCTCCAGAGGCAGAGCCGTGCCTCCAGGTCACTGATACAGTGCAGTTCTTGGAAGTGATTTGCAGTGAAGAAAAGGATCTGAAATGCAAGTCCTGTGAATGCTTTTGGAGGCATTATCAAAGTTGTTCATCCTGAAGAATGACAAATTAAGAGTATCTCTGATCACTGGAGAGTGGGAGATGGTAACAGCCTTGTCCTGAGCATAAGTAGGAGGCACTGCTTTCTGGCATAGTCCCAGGTCCGCACAGAAACACTTCCATCCACTCTAGTACTAACATTGTTTTAAAGGATGAAAAAAGAGACCATATGGAGATGCTAGGCAGAGAGTGGGAGTCTCTTGTGCCAGCCATTCTGCTTTTAACAGAAAACTCCCATTGTACCTAGTACTTGGGAAAGGGTATTTCAGATGGGAAACACAGTGAGAACTAGAAGGTAAACTTATGAAAATTATAAGTGTCATAATTTTAAATTATTTTTAGAAAATTAAGACTCTATTTTTATGTTACTAAATAACTGGAAATCAGTGGTTACATTTCAGGATCTAACATTTGCTGGCTATTTCAAAAGAGTACGTTCCTGTCCACTACAAATTTTATGTGAAAATTATATAAATAAATAATAAATAAATGGACATACAAATGTCCACCAAATCCAATATCTGAGTGATGAGCTGGAGATACAAGATATCCCTCATTTTCAAGGGTATTATACCCCTGCAGCTCCCACTGCCTCTTGATTGAAATGATAGTATGATGCCTGGCTACAAATTAGCCCCAATAGTAGTTGAATGCCCTGACTCACCCATATTACTGTCTGTGAATTCTCACAGCTGAATCTGACACTTCTACTTCTGCTCACACTTCTTTCCTTTTCTTTTTCTTTTCTTTTTTTTTTTTCTTTTTCTTCTAGAATATCTGTATTCCTAGGAGTGGGAAGTATTATCTTCATTAAAATACAATTGATGTGTGCCAGTGTCAATGGACTTAAAACCCTTTGTGTAAATTAAATGGTGCCACTTCTTGGACAAAGAGAAATTAATTTAGTGCCTGCTCTTCGGTATATCATGTCATTTGTGATTTCTTCTCCTGAAGGAATCTAAATAATGCTTTGAAATCAGCTTCAGTGAGATGACTTCTGGTTTTAATAAACTGTAGCAAACAATAACAAATTATGTTTGCTTACAATGTATCACGTCTGATTTTAAAATATTTTTATATACTTATGAGATCTATACCCATAAGTCCAAACCCCATTTTAAAATGAATAAGTACCATAGGCTAAGCACTTCTTTTTATTCCACATGGAAAAAAAATTCAAACAATAACTTAAGGAAGTTGCCACTGTTGCAACTGCAAGAAATAATCAAATGGAGGAAGGAAAAAGACTTTTGTAGGTGCAATCCTAGTCCTTTTATTTCATGCACTGTTATGACCTTAGGTTGTAGATCACTGTAATTCTTACATAAGATACAGCTGAATCTGCAAATTTAGAACTGCATTCTCATTCTGAAAGTCATTTAGTGAAATGAGTGGAAACATTCACTTCAGTAGGTCTTCAAGAATTTGATTCGTACTTTAGTTGATACAGCTTTTCAGAATTTTTTTCTCTTAAAAGGTAGGTAATATTTCAACAGCACAAAGGCATGTGAAGCATAATAAAATGCCCTTGATAAGTTGCTTACTGAAATAAAATGCTATAAATAAAACTAAAACATTAGAAAAAAATGTTTGATCTGGAGAATGCAAAAAACTAATTCCAGGGGAAGATGGTATGGATGCTAGGTGCTTGCAGAAATTGCAGTGGAAACAAATCACTCCGTTTAGCACTTGGGTAATTGAATCACATTGAAAAACCAAATGTGAATATAATCAAACACAAAAAGAAACCAGACGGCATTATGAATACAAATTTTTCCAAGTAAGTATCACCAAAGAAATACCAAAATATTCTTAGAGCATTCATTCATATTTCACTGGGGAAGAATTTGGGTATTTATGAAGTTTGTTATGGTGCTATGTCAATAACTTTACATGAAATATTTGTTGATATTATCATCACAATGCTTGTGCAAGACAGAAAAACATACACATCTTTATGAATAGGAAAGGATCCACAGAAGGTTTGGTTAATCACCCACAACTGATCAGGAACTGTATAGCTCAGTCAGAAATTAAGCCAGAAACTAAAAATCAGAGCCCTCATTTGAAATCTAATCTGGGCTACACTACTACAGGTCAGCTAGCGAAGACATTTAAATCCAAGCTGTGTAAAATCAGCAGACAGTGAAAAATTGCATGAAAATTAAAACAACTGTGACTTTTTAAAAGGGTGCAAGATGGCCATGTAAGTATAAGACATAAAGGAAGCAAACAAAAATCTGTTATTGTATTATCTCTTAAAAAACTGATTTCTTCATTGATTAGGAAATACTTTGTCAGCCTCCAAAGGTAAAAAGGTACACAAGACATGGGCAATAAGTTACAAGCAAGGGAAGATGAAACATCTAACAAGAAAAGAATCAGGACAGAAAAATATCAATAACCCATATCCTTTTGTTTGAATTACAGGAACTATTTAATTTCATTTCACACAAACCAACAAAATAAAGAAGGATTAACGACATTGTTCTTATCAGTTAAGTACTATTACTCTTCCAACCACAGTAGATATAGATTGAATAGCTGAATTTTTGTGTGTTTCAAGCATAACATAGATTATTCAGCTTTGGTAGATTCACCCTTCAAAATCATCTCTCTCCAGGCTCATGCATTTACAACTTCAGTTTTTTTTCATAATAGATAATCAACAGATGAGGTTTCCTATAATGTCCAAGAGTTCTTCTTTATAAAAGTACAGAAAGCTTAATTGGACACAATACCATTACTCTGATAGTATACTTCCTCAAACACTGTTCATTAAAGGGTTTTGTCCCCATGTTCCAAAGAAAACAAAGTCTGTGTTCTTTCCATAGTACCTTACTAACAAGCATTTTTTTGTTTGTCTTAGCTGATGAGAGCCTTTTCTGACAGGATGCTTTTGATAAGATTATTGCTGAGCTCTGTCCTGTCTCTTCCCAAAGATACTTATTTACTTCCAGTCCCTGTTTCATGAGGAGAGCTATTAATCCTGCTGTTCTGCGTGAATGTCGTGCCTTGTCCATTACGATTACATATTTGAAAAATGCAGGCCAGTGCAATCATGAATCTTGTCTTTGTGGTTTACCACCAGCAGTAAGCTAGTAAGTTTTTGTTAATTACTCCATTAGTTATGAAGTGAGAGCATAGACTGGTTCATTTCAAGCTTCAAGTCTCCTTTAATTTTGGTTTTTCCAGAAGTTGAATGAGTAGTTAGATCCCTCATTTACTGAATACTGCCTAGTCTGGATAATGAATAGATCTTTAAGAATCACATATAAAATTAATTTTCAGCCACCTTCATTTCTTTAAGTAGCAGTTTTTAGCTACATTTTGTAGCAGCAGCCGCTTCATCATAATAACCAAGAAATATCAGAAAAAATACCTGCAGACAAGACAAAGTCTTTGGCCAGTAAATGTAGCACCAGTTTACAGCTAGGGCACTTAGCAGCACAGAATAACCTGGATCAATTTCAGAGGTGCTGGAGCACCTTATACAGTTGCTCTGCTTATATACGTGATGCATTGTCTAGGCATTGGTGTCTTAGTAGGCCAGAAGTCCTGAAATTTGGATTTGGATTTTGGATGTCTTCAGGTTGTTTCTTGTGCAGACAAGACATGCACACATATGCATGTGTTTTTGTGCATACAGTAGAACAGAAAGACTACCTTAGGTGTGCAGCTAACTTAGATCTTTGAATCAAAAATTTTAATCAGCATAACAGTTAGGCTAAATTGCTCATATTCTGTCCCTTGCCTCCTTGAAACAGATGATGAGCTACTAAGCTGCACAGATGTCAGCATAGCCACATCCCCAACTCCCAGGAAACCGAGCACAGCGGAAAAGTAAGCATCATTTGTTCTTCATTAAATCAATGAGTGCTCCTTCTGATCTGTATGTTGGTAAGCAGTTCCATGCAATACCGTATCAGCAAGACTGTCATAAACAAAGCACTGCAGCAAGCAAAGTCCTATATGTAATGAAGCTGTAATCAACCAAACAGATGAAATATATCACTATGCCCGTATTAAGTCATCTGAAACAAATGTATAACAATATGTGCAGATAGAGATTGTACAGAGTGAGAACTCTTCACAATTACATACACGTTGAAAAATTCTTACTCAGTTTTTCAGTTGTGTGCTGTAATTCCAGTTGTACCTAAGCAACTGTTTCATATTTACTTTTATTTTTAATTCTAGTGGAGATGTTTTTAAGTATTTTAATCTTTAAATATTTTTAGCCTAATGTCTTTGTCTCATTATGATACACACCAGCTAAAACAAACCAATGCATGCCTTCTAAAAAAATTCTGGCTCTTGAGACTATTAGCCTGAGAAACAGTGATAGGCCAAGGATTTTTTTCTTGACTTGCTGAAAAAAAAGTCTTAGGACACTAGAAACGCCACCCAGAAGGCATTGAGAAGTGGACCCAAGGGAATCTTCATGAGATTTAACAAGGCCAAGTGCAGGGTGCTGCACCCTGATCAGGGCAACCCCTCCTATCAACCCAGGCTGGGGGATGAACAGATGGAGAGCAGCCCTTCCCATAAGGACTTGGGTCCTTGGGATGAGAGGCTGGACCTGACCCAGTCCAGAAAGCCAGTTGTGTCCTGGGCTGCATCCAAAGTAGTATGGCCAGCAGGGCCAGGGAGGGGATTCTGTCCTTCTGCTCTGATGAGACCTCACCTGGAACACTGCATTCCGCTCTAGGGTCCCCAGCATAGGGGGTACATGGACCTGTTGGAGTGAGTCCAGAGGAGGCCACCGAGTTGATCAGAGGGATAAAGCACCTCTGCTGCGAGGGAACACTGAGAGAATTGGCATTGCTCAGCCCAGAAAAGAGAAGGCTTTGGAGTGACCCAATTGCAGCCTTCCAGTATCTGAAGGGAGCTTACAAGACTGTTCAGAAGAGCATCCACTGACAGGACAAGGGGAAACGGCTTCAAACTGAGAGTAGATTTAGATTAGATATCAGAAAGAAATTCTTTACTGTGGGGGTGGTGAGGTGCCGCCGCTCGTCCCGACCCGGATTCCGGGGGCAGTGCCAGTTACCCGGAGGGCTGTCCTGAGTTGCTGGATCTGTTCACAGCGGGGAAGCAGCCGAGGCTCACACAGGGCTCGGCAGCTCCCAGGTGGCAACGGCGCAGGAAGAAGCAAAGAAGCGGACGGGCTCCGACACAGCTCCACGGGAACAGGGTTTATTAGGGAAAAGGGTACACTGGACGGGGTGATGCAGGTCCGAGAGTGGGGTGCCGAGAGAGCCCTGAACAAAGGCTGACAAGGGGTTAAGCACCAGGGCCGCAAGGGCGTGGAAACCCTGGGGAACCAATAACTGAGGGCCAAAGGGGTGTTACAGAGGCGGGGAAATGCACCGAGGCCCAATGGGGAACAAGGAATGTGGGGAGAGGGAGCAAAGAGGCAATGGGCTACCGAGGAAGGTAGAAGGTTCTGGAAGATAACCAAGCATAGGGAAGAAGGGAGGGGAAACCAGGATCCAATGCCCAGGGAGACGTTTACATAGGGGTGCAAGGGCTTCTGGGAGGGTTCTATGTTGTTACCCTAACCTTGGGCAGTTTGCTCATTAACCAGGTCCCACTACTGGAAGCTCGTGGCTCCTAGCCCCTGGCTGGTGTTAGACAGCCCAGGGACGTGCCGCTACACCGCAACAGTGAGGCACTGGCACAACTCCCAGAGGAGTTGCAAATGCCCCATCCTTGCAGATGTTCATAGGCCAGGTTGGATGGGACTCTGAGAAACCTGTGTAGTGGAAGGTGTCCCTGCCCATGGCAGGAGATTTGGAATTATATGATCTCTAAGGTCCTTTTCATCCCAAACCATTCTATGATTCTGGTCACTTTACAAATTTCTTTTTTTTTTGTGGAAACATAGGATGTTTAGTAAGGACAAAAAATTACAGACAAGTTATGTTGGGAGATGTGTTGGGAGGCTAATACTAGATGAAACTGCAGAACCTTCAATGTACCCTTTTTTAGGGACTTCATTACAGTGCAAATAATATTCAGAGATTCAAATTACCAGTGCAGTCGGCATGAAATGGCCAAAGTGTCATAACAAATTATATTAGAATATGAGCTTTAAAGAACAAACCGGTCTTCCAGGTTTGCAGCAGTTGCTGAAGCAGTGAATTCTGGCTCAGTGATGTGCCATTAACACTTAACCTCTGTCATAACAATTTCTTGCCCAGATATTTGTGTTTCAATTACCACATATCTGTGTGAAGTTTGGGCACCAACTGTTCTTTCTGTACTATTGAATATCCAATAACAGTAAATCTTATGCCCAGTTGTTCATGTTGCTGTCCACGGGTTTAGAGGCTACTCCATCTGTGCCTGTTTGGTGTACTGAGAAGAATTATCTGCCACCCTTGCTGTCAACAAAGTTCAAATTAGCAGCAAAGTTCACAGATGCTGTGACCTATTCCCAATGGTCCTTACTGAAAGAATAATGCTAAGACACTAAAGCAAGTCCATGGCTCCACAAACTTGAAAATTAACATGGGTTTGACCTAACTGCAGAATGATAATTTCTGAGACTTTTGAATGGATCAAAAAGGCCAGACAATGGACAAAAGAAATAAAGCAAGAGTGATTGGTGCACTCAAATGCTTCAGATGAAATAAGATGATCCTTGAACATCTTGATTTTGACCTGTTGCTTTGGATATTTATGTGAATGAAACATCCAAATCCTTCTCCCTCCATTCTGAGTTCATATTGTTTGTTGTTCTAATTTTCACTAGTTATGTAAAGATTGACAGCTTCACTAAAAACCTTGCAATAATTATCATCTAATAATGCTAAGTACAGCACCATGTACCAGATCCCAGGTAAGCACTGAGCCAGGGACCTCAATCACAAACCTTGAGTTCTCTAGCCTTGATGTTCAAGCTGGAAAGAAAGAAGCCTTTGTTATTCAGCATACATCATGCCCTCGTTAAAGGGACTGTTCTACGCTCACCAGGCTTGCTACTGTACAATCACCAGAGTTAATATGAGCATAGAATGTCCTAGGTTCCCAGTCTTGTGTTCCCATCCCCCCACTGAGTAAGAGGAGCTGAAACAGGCTGAGCATCCAAGCCACAGCTTGGACTCATCCACACAACTTTTACTTTGTAGATTCCTTTCTGTTAATTAAGTAACTGGTATGCTTCTCTCAGTTATCAAGATGATTCATATTCCATCTATTCCCTACACAAGAAGGGCTTTCAGAATTCCCATGTAGGAATCCCGTTTTTGTCCATCATTTATATGACTAGGCTTGAGTTATAACAGAGTTTGTACAGAAAGTGAGGAATTGACTGCCAAAGCCTCTCCAGTGGCTAAAGTGAAGTCATACAATTAATGAAATTGGCTTATTTTTATTGATTAGGAATCACAATTTGAACTAACTTCAAGGCTTAAACTAGAGAGAAAAAGAAAAAGGAATTAATTTTCTGCTTCTACAAAAACAAAATAGATAACAAACAAGTCTCCCTGCTCTGCTGACTATAAAAAACCCAGAAACCAGTTCTGGTCTTACACTACAGAAACAAAGATTACTTGTCTCTTCTCTGTAGCTTCTTCTTCTTTGCTGCAGGGCCTCAGACATTTTCCCCAAAAATGTGGCAAAGTAACTCACAAAAATGTTGTGAGATTATCAAGCTTTGTTTTTCCGTAACCTTTTCTATACCTACATGAGGGACTCAATTCAACCTCAAAAGGCGAGGCGGGGTGAAATGGGCAAAGTTCCTGTGTGCTTCTTCTAAGCTTGCTCTGCATTATAGGCAACATAATAGGCAACATAGAGCGACATAAAAGCAGGCAGCAGATTCCTGTCAGAACACAAAATTTTTTTAGAAAGGCTCAAGTCTTTAGCCTTTTAGCATTTAGAAATGCAATAAATGTAAATGCCCCACAAGAAGTGGGAGCAGAATATCAATGAGAAAAGAATGAATCTTGAACACTGTTCAAACTCCTCAACCCTTTTCTGAGGAGGGGTCATCAGTATTGCCTAGACAATACTTTATAATATTACATCATATCTGGGATTCTGTGACATATGGTTTCTTTGAAGCACTGGCTAGCTCATTTCACTCACTCCTGTCCAGATTTTAGCCAAAAGTTAGAGGTTTTGTTTCCTGTTCTATCTCCAACATATACACCCACAACAGTCATCTTTATCCCAGAGAGCAATTGCACTACTTTCAAGTACAATACAGAAATTAGCTAGTTGTCATGGATGTGCTTATGCCAGAGTTTTAATATCCAACTACTGCAGGAATTCACAACTAATTCCACCTGTAATTTGAAAACCATGCATTTTTTTCCCACATGCCGTAATCGCATTTCTCTGTTCTTTCGTAGTCATGTGTGCAATATTTGAACCACCACTCCTTGCACCAAAAAAATATGTTAGACAAAAAAAGTGTCTTTTACAACTCATTCGTGCATTATACAGTCCAAAGACACAGTATTTAGGAAATTCATGAGCATCTTCCCAGTTTTTCCAATGGAAGTCTACTAAAGTTTCCTCTACTTTGTGTTCAAGTGTGATGTCACAAAGCTAAATCCACATTATATTGTTAGTACAGCTCTGATTTACACCACACAAAGTGCTGCAGTATAGGAGGCTATGGAGATCCCTAAGGTGGAACAAAATGAACTTTGAACAAAATTGTCTTTCTCAATTCCTGTAAGCAAATTGCATTGAAAACAAGAAAAAAAATTGTAAATATTGAGGAATAATACTCTTCTCACCCAGCTTTAGATATATACAGGAGAGACATAGAATCATAGAATGGGTTGGAAAGAATCTTAAAGATCATCTCGTTCCAAACCCCCTGCCATGGGCAGGGACACCTTTCCCTAGATCAAGTTGCTCAGAGCCCCATCCAGCCTGGCCTTGAACATCTGCAGGGATGGGCATCCACAGTTTCTCTGGGAAACCTGTTCCAGTGCCTCACAACTCTCACAGCAAAGAATTTCTCCCTAACATCTAATCTACAACACCTACTCCCCATTGTCCTATCACTACATGCCCTCGTCAAAAGCCCCCCCAGATGTCTTGCAAGCCCCCTTCAGGAACTGGAAAGCTGCTATAAGTTCTCCATGGAGCCTTCTGCTCTCTGGGCTGAATGACTCCAACTATCTCAGTCTTTCCTCATAGGAGGGGCATTCCAGTCCTCTGGTCAGCTCGGTGGTTCTCCTCTGTATGCTCTCCAACAGGCCCATGTCCTTTTCGCGACAGAGGTGCCAGAGCTGAATGATGAGACAGCTCCAGGCGGAGTCTCCCCAGAGCAGAGCAGAGGGGCAGAATCCCCTCCCTCTCCCTGCTGGCCACACTGTTTTGGATCCAGCCCAGAACATAGCTGGCTTTCTGTGTTGTGAGTGCACATTGACAGTTCATACTCAGTTTTGTGTCCATCAATGCCCCAAGTCCTTCTCTACAGCCCTTCTCTCAATCCAGTCATTTCCCAGTTTTAATTCATATTTGGGTTTGCCCCAAACCAGGTGCAGTTTCTTACACTTGTGCTTGTTGAACTTCATGAGGTTCACATGGGCCCACCTCTCAAGCCTGTCACTGTGCACCTGTATGGCATCTCTTCCTTCTAAAGTGTCAACTACATCATTCAGCTTGGTGTGATCTGCAAACGCACTGAGGGTTCATCTAACCTATCTCTGTATCTCTCTATTTAATTAACAAAGAGATAGATCAAGTACTAAAGCAGAAGTTGGCTGACTCATCTGTCTGTTTTCAGATGACAGGATTGCCTTCCATTCTGTCAATGGTCTCTAAAAGACAACCAGATTGTCACCTTAGATGTGGACTTTTAGTAAGTAAATGCCTAAAATTAGGGGGCAGTAATATTGCTGGGGACAGAGTAGAAGAGAAGACTGCATGGGAGGGAGGTATATTTGTTTATTGTATTAAAAATACAATAAAAAATACAATAAAAATACAAAAGATATGCAGAAGACAGATTTTCACAATGGGACAGATATAGACAGATATTTCCACTTCTTACTAACTGAAGGTTGAATAATTAAACCAGTCATTGACACTCACATAGCAGATAATGTTAGGTTTTCACAACAGAATTCACAGCTTACCTGATAAATCCACAGGATTTTCCCAATGCTATTTTTTCTCTAGAGAGACTCTGAAAACGGCTATAAAGAGATTATTTAATTTATTACAAATATAACCTGAAAACCTCATGATGATGGAGGGGAAAAAAAGAGACTGAAGAGCTAATTATAGAAATAGAGGCAGAAGCCTTTTAATTTGAGTTGCCTATTTTATAATATTTGGAGAATCCCTGTAATCTGAAATTTCCTCCCCCTTTTTCATTAATGTTTCTTTCTTTTTTTTTAGTTTGCATCTATTTCAGATACTCTTCATAATTTGCCATTTGAAGACTGCAGCTACTTGTTGAAAAACTCACTTGTTTGATGTTTTTAAACTTAAAAGTGACCTTTAATTTTCGTCAAATAGCAAGTTTAGAGGGGCAAGTCTTGAAGGTTGCTTTCTAGAAGAAAAAAATCTTGAAATAAGACAATAACTTAAAAATTTATGATACTTTTGGAATCAAAAATCTCTTTCTGATCATGTCTTTTCCTCATGGCTTGAAAAAAAGATTATTTCTGGGTTTGTTATGTTTGCAACATAATCTCTTTGCCAGCAATGCCACACTCACTGCAATCAGTCAATTTGTCTTTTATATATAGCAGCAATTTACACTGAGGTTTTGCTAAACTGCCAAAACAATGCCTCAAAATCAATAAAAAATATGCTGGTATAAACATTCAGCATTTTTAAATAATAATTTTTCTGGGAAATACTTTGAAAATATTTTCTAAAGGAAATATTATGTGGGAGCAATGAAGGTAAACTAAGAGAAGGAAAGAGAGATCTGATTAGCGTGGTATCTCCCTTCCCAGCTAAACAAACAGAGGCAGGCTTTGCTGAAGTCCCACTGAGACTTCTGTAAGACGTGGACGCAAACAGCAAAAGTGGACATTATTTAATTAAGTACCTATAATATTTTGTCAAAATACACACAGACTATGTTTTATAGGTAGGTTGTTGGAACAAAGGATAACATTGGGAAAATCAGGCAGGGTTTTGGTACATCTAAAGTGTCCATAACATTGTGCAGAAGGCTTCTTTTTCCAAGTATGCCAGTCTGGACATCCAACATAAGGGAGTATCTTTCCCTGCAGAATTGAAGGACCTTCTAAAAGATGATTTTAAACTTTCAGGGTTGCAGGCCTTTCTCTGCACATTAACTAAAATGTATTAGTGACATTCTGCCCTGAACTCTGCTTCTACTACTTCTTGGTCTATACTTCTTAAATTAAACATCCATATTAAAAGTAAAATCCATTTTAAGAATCCCTATTTTTGTGCACATTTTCATTTTCAAACTGAATTTTAAGATTAGTGAGAAAGTCAGACCTGCTGTAGAGGAGAGAGAAGCTGTGCGGAGTCATTTTTATCTCCTAAAATTTCATTTGGCTTTATGAATGTAAATTTAAAAAACCAAATATCAAAACCAAAACAAAAAACGGCAGATCCTGTAGATTCTGCAATAAATTCATCCAAGCATTAAAAACTAATTCTTTATTTTCTTTTGAAGAAGAACAATGACAAAGAACAAGAAGACTTGCCTTAGGCCTGCTATAAAGAGAAGTGCTTAAATGCTCCTTTCCATCTGTTGTTTGGTCTTTTAGAGCCCCCTAGGGTCTCCAGAGCTGCTCAAAGTGGTACTACCTTGCACTTGCCTCTGTCATAATGCTTTAAAATTGGAAACTGACCCTGGATCACGGGTCATGTAGCACAGTGCTGTCATCAGACCATTCTCACTAAGGTAATTTTAAATACTTCAGCAACATTAGTGAATACAACACAAAACAGGCCACCTGCTCCCAGATGTTGATGGAATGCCAAGAGTCTAAGCTGATAGTCAGAAATGAACAATTGAAGGAAGCACTTACTGCTTTCCCATTCAACATCCAAGACTTCAGACAGTGCCAAACTATAAATATCTTCAGTTCAAGCCGCTTAAGGTCAGTGGATTAGAATTAACAGTAGAAAAAATCTTAGTGCATTAGACTCTCATATCATCACAATTAGTACACAGGTTTAGAAAGCAAAAAACAGTGCAGAATAACTGCTGCAGAGAAATAAGTACTGAAACTGTATATTGCAATTCTGTGCTCAAAGAATATTAGGCTAAAAATTTTGCAGCTTTGTTCTAACAGCTATTAACAAACCCTTTTTTTAGATCACTTCCAAAATCTCAACATCGTGCTTTCAGAAGTTATTCATAGCATATAGGAAAAGACCAAGCACAATTGTTATTCCATGGAGTACTTACAAAAAGCCTCAAATCCAAATTTTCCCAATTCCTATTCTGTGTGATCTCTCTACTACATTATTTTTAACATTATTTTTATCACATGTTTAGATAGTTTCAGTTATGCCGCTGTAGAAAGAGGCTAAAAATGTACATCATATCAGATACCCAACTTGTATTAATCATTCAAGGAACAGTCTTTCACACACATTTTCAAAGCAGTCACTGACAAATTCACAACCATGAAATATGTTTTCCCTTGTGTATTTCCTCCTGATCTTCATTCACTAAATTATTTTCTTACTGTCTTTTTCTCCTTGTTCTTTTATAACCATTCTTTCCCTGCATATTTTATCTTTTTGGTGCATTGTTACACTTTTGTCTTGATTCCTCTTGACAGCTGTTTTGCTCTCCAGTTTACATGTTAGATTTTACTTCATCTGTATGCCCTCTTTGATCTTTCTGTTTCTTTCCCTTCAGTCACAAGGATGCAGTAGGAATTTACCTGTACCTGGGATGATACCACTTTCTCATGGCAGATAGAAAGGAAACCAGAAAAATGGATGTCCAAGGCATCAAACAAACTTCTTAAAAATAATGGCCTGTATTTATAGGTTCCTTGAGAAATAAAGCAGTGGGATTAGTGACACCAAAGACATTGTCATCTAAAAGAAGTGGATTACTGTGGTGTCTGATCTCATTCATCCCATGAGTAAAATTTTCATGTATGATTACCAATGTATTTTTTTATTCTAAATATAAAAGCCAATGTATGGAGAGCCTTCGGATATAAGGAAATTCACATATTGCCTTACTTTTGGATGAGAGATTAGTGAGAGATTTTGAATACTGCAAAATGATTCCTTAATATAAGAAATAGCATATCATCTCTGTAAAAGTGAGTAACTTCCAAACAGAAGACAGAATTATTGGATGGTTTCCAAATTGTCTCCTCTTTGATTAGGGCAGTGATCATGATCTGCATGAAGTTTCCAGAGAGAAAACTGAGCACAACAGGAAAATCCTTTTCCAGCTTTGAATCCTTTATGATCTAGTTATTAATGGATAAGCACCTTTGCTTTTCAGACAGAAATAGAGAAAGAAAACATTTGGATTTGCCTTTTTAAACAACTATATGAAGAACAGTTTTCCTTCATTTCTGTTCTCTGTATATTTACCGATTCTGCAGCAGTGTCCTGTGTTCAGATTTCAAATTAAAACAGCTGGCTCAATTAAGAGCAGTTACAACATCATTAGCTGACCTAAAGGCACACTCCTTCTTTGTGTCATGATCTTTATAGTGGAGGGTGTGAACTCTTCATACATCTCTGGCACTCCAGTATCTTTCTTCAGGAAAAAACAAAACCAAACTGATGCACTATTATTTAGGTGTTTTGAAAACTGATCTGAAAGGAAGAAAAGTTCTTCAGACATGAACAATTTTTTTTTTTGTCCTGGTAGAGTAAAACATTTTGAAACTCTGTGTCACAAAGTACTTTTCAACATTGCTGTAGCAAAAGGGGGTTTTTTGTTTATTTGTTTGTTTTGGTTTTTTTTCCTTTTTTTTTTTTTTNTTAATGAGATGTTGCAGACACTATTTTAAGCACTTACTGAAGCTGCACTTTGGGTGCTACTTAATACAAAACTTCCCGGAGACAACAGTTTTCCTACTGAATTTAAGACTGATTTGTTCTTTTGTGAATTAGGACCTCACGGGGCATTTCTGCAGGATGGGACACCTGCAGAAGGCACATGAAAAGTTTTGCGATGCTCCTGCTAAACTTTTGCCATTTGTCTTGTGTTTGCATGGCAAGGTTTTGGTTGTGAGGCGTTCACAGGGGCAACTTTTTGACAAGCTGCCAGCACCTGTCCCTACGTCTGACAGAGCCAGTGCCAGCCCACTGGCAGCGCCTCTGGGATAACTTGTTTAAGAAGTGGGGTGAGGGGGAGCAGGGCAAGGAGTGAAATCAAACTGTGCAACAGCAACTGCAACTGGAGAGAAGAATGAGAGCATGGGAGAGAAGCAGCCCTGCAGACACCAAAGTCGGTGCAGAAAAGGGGGAGGAAGTGCTCCAGGCACCGGTGCTGAGATTCCCCTGCAGCCCGTAATGCAGACCATGATGTGCCCCTGCAGCCCATGTTGGTCCAGCGTGGAGCACATAACCAGCTACAGCCCATGGAAATTCCCACTCCAGAGCAGGCAGATGCCCAAACAAAGCTGTGACACCATGGAAAGGAGCCCATGCTGGAGCAGGTTTGCTGGCAGGAGTGTTGACTCTGCAGGGAACCCGTGCTGGAGCAGCCTGTTCCTGAAGGGTGCCAAACCATGAGGGAAACACACTGAGTAGCTGGTGAGGAACTGTAGCCTTTGGTAAGGATCCATGTTGGAGAAGTTCACAGAGTTCATGTCTCCTACGGGAAGGACACCACACTGGAGCAAGGGAAGAGACTGAGGAGGAAGGAGCAGTACAGATGAGTTTTGAACTAACCGCAACCTCCATTTCCAGTGCACCCGTGCTGCTGTTGGGGAAGAGGTAGAGAAAAACTGGAGAAAAGTTGAGCCTGGGAAGAAGGGAGGGATGGGGTGAAGGTGTTTTAAGGTTTGTTTTTATTCCTGACTCTGACTTGATTGGCAATAAATTCATTCAGTTTCCCTGAGCTGAGTCTGTTTTGCCTGTGACAGTAATCGGTGAGTGATCTCTCTCCATCCTGATCCCGATCCATGAGACTTTCATTACACTTTCTCTCTTCTGTCCAGCTGAGGAGGGAGAGTGATGGAGCAACTTCGGAGGGCACCTGATATCCACCCAGAGCCAATCTACCACACCATTACACTGCTGTGAGGTGACCTACAAAATCTGCAGTGTAGACATAGCCACAAGGGTCAGAATCAGAGATGGAACCACCCGTACACCCAAAGGCTAAACTGAGACCTGTGTTTATAAAGCTCAGTATTGTAACAATGGGACTATCCAGTTTGCCTGTACTACTTTGTCCATGTCGTATACAAATGAATTAATTTTCTACAGTTTCCCACTAATTCTGCTTTCAGGATTTTCTCCTACCCTAGCAGTCTAAACATGCTTAAACAGATTGAAAGATGTTAGGCACACAACAACCAACAAGGACTACTTTGATTTCTGTGTTGCCCGAAGTGAAATCTTTATTGTATTTAAATCAAAAGAGATTTTACATCTGTTGTCAAAAGAATCTGGGCCATATCCTCATTCTTGCCATACAGGAGAACCTGAATTTAAAACCTCAATATTACCTCCGAGTCTGGATGGGCCATCTTGCTATACAAGGTGAACACAAGGTTCACCTTGTGATTATAGATTTCTAGCAGAAAGATAAAGACATAAGGATAAAGTTTCTTCCACTTCTTCCTCCTCCTGTGGTTTTTCTGCCTTCCCTCCTTTCTCCTTCATGCTATGACAGGCTGGACTTCTCCATCTCTACAACAGCCTGGATCAAGAAACTGACATAGCTGAAAAGTAGCCAAAAGAAACAAAAAAGGTTGAGTTTTCATTTATCTAGATAGCTGCTAGCACCAGTCCATAGGCAGTAGCAGGACATGCAGCCAAAGCAGGGAGTAATGGAGAGATCATTACCTTTAATGGCAGCCAGTCATTCTGTTGGTTTAGGGAGACTGCAAAACCATGGGGCCTGGTCATCACTTACAGAGGAAAGAAACCACAGTAGGAAAGATGGGGCAGCAAAAACCCCAACTATAGTTTAAAACCTGTACAGATGAGTACAGACTTCGGTGCCACAGACATGGGTATTGGAAAAATTTTAAACAAAAACTCACTTCGCAAGCAGAATAAAGGATGATATTTGGGTTTGAAGCACATGATAAATTAAACGCCTTTTAGTTGTTGGGCAATGGTAACTGACTTCTATGAAACCAGAGAGAACAGCACTCCATACAAAAAGTGAAATATAAGAAAAGAGCTCTATTTTAAGGAAAGTGCAAAAAAACCCATGTGGCTCACCTCATTAAAAAGGAAACAGTCTTATGATTTTGAAGGACTGAACACCTATTGAGAGAGCAGATCAGGAGCAGATTCTGGGACAAGAAGTTCAGAGACATCACAGATCAGGTGAGGTGGGGAGAACACAATGAGTTTCTGACAGAAGGATAAGACATTGTCAGGGACATGAAGTCAGAGTCTGTAACGAAGCTACGCAAGAGTTCACAGCACTCTGTAACTGAGCATCCACTATGACAAGAAGCAATATTTGAAGAAGACAGATGCCAAGTTTAACCCTGGTGGGCAGCTGAGTCCCTAGTTGTTGCTCATTCACTACCACCCTGGAGGGATGAGGGAGAGAATCAAAGAGTAAAATTGAGAAAACTCATGGGTTGAGATAGACAGTTTAAGAGGTAAAGCAAAAGTGCTGCACACAAACAAATTGAAACAAGGAGTTCATTCACCGCTTCCCACGGGCAGGCAGGTATCCAGCCAGCTCCAGGAAAGCAAGGCCCCATCATGTTTAGCAGTGACTTGGAAAGATCAAATGCCATAATTTCCTCTTCCTCCTTCTTTCTCTCTTAATTCTTACTAGCCAAGAAAACCAACCACGAAATAAAATTCGTAAGTTTACAAATACCAGCAAAGCATGTTCACTGTACAAATATGTGCTCAGATGAGTTCTGTTAATGGAAAAAGGCTGTGCAATTGTGGCACTTATGCATCAGACTCAGGAGGCAAAAACAGTGTCACAGCAAAACAGAAAATATGGTAAAGAAGGCAAATAAAATACAGGTGATGAGTTTATCCTGATATAGAAATACCATCAGAATTTAAATAAATTAAATCTGTTCTTTGCACTTTCCCTTTCTGGTATCACTGGTATCAAAACCATGGTGTAAATGAACATAATTCATGGGTTGAACAACCAGTAAGGTTGTTCACTTACACTGCTTCTTTTGGGTCATAACTGTTTCCTAAACTCAAAGACCTCAGCATTATCCCATATTCGAAGTGAACTCAATCATTTATCCTGTGACTTGAGTTTGATTAGGAATCAACACCTAAAGCTTAGTCCTGCTCGTCATTAAAAACTGCCTCTTCATGCTGATTGTTCTCTTGAGTTTACAGTGGGTTATAAAATTTTCATATAAATACTAGTAATTAGTAAATAATAAGATGATCAGCATAATTGTGGTCAAATAATTTTATCTAAGAATTTTATTTTTATCAATGAAATCTGATTTTTTCATAAGCAGAGTTAGGACAGATAGCTTGAATGGGCGACTGTATGAAGCCTAGAATATATATATATAATACCTAGAATACATCTTAATATCAAGTTTAACTCCCAGCACTTAGCAAATTATTTGTGTTGTTCTTTTTGCTTTAAGGTGGTTGTTGTGGCAAATGAAGGCTACAAAAAGATGAGCTCATTAGGAAGAGTCAAGGGCAGGCAAGGAAGAATGTACATATGTATATTTCATTAAGCCAATAAAGATGATATATAAACCACTGCAATGTCACAAACAATTTAAGACTTCTCAGGGTTGAACTATACTGAAAATTTAATGAGCATCGATCAGGATTATTTTGTGGGACAATCTATAGACATGTTACAATTGATTTATTTTCCTCTCCCTAGTTTGATAGACTTCTGTGTAACCCCTGTAAAGTAAGTGCCATTGGATATTTCACAAGAAGGAAGGCTTGTTTTTCTATCCATCTACACTTCCTTTTAGACCAAATAATTTTTTACTTAGTGACATCAGCAGCTGATGAAAAGGTGAGACAGTTTTCATTCACTCATTGGAAAGTCACTGTATTTTTAGCAGTGTTTTAGGATTTATGACTTCAAACTACAGACCATAATGAGGGGCATATATATTTTGGTTTATGTATGTGGCATTTCACACACTACCAACAAATATTATGCAGCAAGGAATCACACTCAAGAACAATGAGTCACTACTTTTTTTTCAGTCAGCAGGTTTCAGAAGAATAAAGCTTAAAAGTAAATAGCCATTACTTGACCCTGTCACAAAATCTTTGTAAAAGTTTTGAGGGAAGAGGAAGTGAAGGAATGAGTCATTGATGTTAGAATTTATTATTGGATAACCTAAAAATTATGTTATGACATGTTTGCATCTCCCATTATGAATTACTTAAACATATTTTTTTAAAGCCATATTCTATATTAGTGTGCTTTTTTTCCTGGAACTGTTTGTAAGAAACAAATTCTTAAGTACTCAAAAGTGCTTCTAAGTTTACTTCCTTGTTGGACAGTTTTCCTATCCTTATCACAGTATCTGCACAGACTTCCAGTTCTTTGATTAGAGATTCAAAACAGAATCTCTTGTCTTCTAGGTGAGGTATGTAATGTACAACCTACCAGTACAGGAGACTGCAACAATACAGCATGACAGGAGAATTAAAATGTAGCAAAAGCAGTGTGGGTGCCCATCAGAAAGAGGAACTCCACAGGCTGTCATATCTTATTATGATCTGTGATCGGTGTGGTGCAGCACTGGAAAACACAGCTCTAGTTTTTATGTCTGTCTTGGACCATGACTGACTCATTCCATACCTCTGCATGGGCACAGTGGTCCTGCCCCCAAATTTCAGCTTTTGGATGTAAGACAAAAGTACTACTAGATCTTCTACTACTTCACATCTGTGTGTTGACTGCAATCATTGAGTTTAAATATTAATTACTAGCCGGATGTGGATGCTAGTATGGTTTCAGATGCTGCTGCCATGTGCCAGTCTCCATCACACAACAAGATAAAAACTTGCTGATGTCAGTAATTTGTGGACAAAGGTGTTAAAATTGGGCTTTGATTAGTTTATGTCACACAACAGAACATCCTCCAGCTCAAAGTCATAACTAAGAAGGTGTTGTGGATGCCACTGAAAAGTTGTTGAAAAATAAACTTTGCATATATAGGAAGCTGGGAGACTTCATTCAGGTAAGGATTGCTATAAAAATTATATTCTTAATATTATTACTGGGCTATGTTTACTGTTTGAGGAAAATGATTTTTTTAAAATGAACTGAGCAGTCTCTGATACTTTATGTATCTCTGACAAAATATAGGATCATATTCCAAGGCAGTACAAGCATCAAAACTAACAGCACACAGTTAGGGACAAGACTAGAAATGAATCATTATGGTTTCAAAAAGAACAATGAAACAAGGAAAACGCTTGTATTCCTTGCAACATCAAGAACTATTACAATTTTTTTTTTAAAGGGAGTTACATGAAAGAATCAGCCCAACTTCTGCAGATGGCCTGTGTGTCCTAACAAACAAGAAGGGACTTGACAAGGTCTTTGACATGTACAAAATAGGAGGGATCCTGCCCTTTTATTGCTCTGCTAAACACAAGACTTCTGAAGACACAGGAATTCTAACAGTAAGAAAAATGCAAAACTTAAAATTCAGGCTAGATGATTTCTTCAAAATCACCCCAACATGGAATGTTTTGGGACTTTCCTTCTGTAGAATACACAATAGGTGCAGATATGAGAAGGCAGGAAGGAGACCTTGACAGTCATCTGATGCTTGCATTGCAGCATCATTCTTTGTTCCTCATTCTTCTAACATGGTCGACACTGAAGCAAGAGGTTATTTAATTCCCAGAGGACTTCTAGTGTGCTTAAAATTCAGCACATGCTCAGTTCCCTTCCTCATCTGGGTTGGGCCACTGCAAATCCTTCATATTAATAAACATTGAAATAGCCCTCTTAAATAGAGGGCATATATTCAACTCTCAGCAAACTGCATATGTCAGTCAGTAGGTGAGACAGCTTCATATGAAACCAGACAGAAACTTGGCCCACATTGTGTCAGGATAGAGTTTGCACTCTGCCTTGAAGTCTCAATATAAATTTTTAAATTATCGCTATATTAAGTATCTGCTAAGTTTCTGTCATAATGCCAGGATTAATTCTGAATCAGACCTCACAGATGACTTATAAATCCTCTTTGCATAGCACCTTAAAGAGATACTATTTTGGGAGAGGTTAATACCATGAAAACCCCTTATCCAGTTAGTTCCATGCAAAATGAAGCTTTGTAATGGAACTTAGCCATTTCCTGTACCCTACTTGGCCATTTCCTGTACCCTACTTGGCTCCATAGTGTGTACTTCAGTGCCATCCAGTGTTAGATACGAGGTCATTTCCCTAAAAAAGCAATCTCTTATGCTTTAATACTTCAGTTCCTGATTTACCTCTCCAAGATTATAGCACACATGTCCAATACACATCCACTTACAATTTTTAAAATCTTGTAGAAACATTCATTTTTAAATTCAATTACAAAATTGCAAATGCTAACCATAGAAAAGGAAGAGGATCATAGTGATCTAAGAAATTCTGTGTCCTATTTGTCTTAGGGGCAGCTCATATCAGTTGCAAACAATGTGCTCCCTGTTTGTTCATTGTTTGTAGGACAAGTCTGTATTATCTGGAGGACATGGGCTGTCTCAATACTAGAAGGCTGAGAACTTACTCTCTGGCCACTTCCTTCTATAGGAAGCCCCACTAAAAACTTCCTCTGAAGGAGAGAACTTTATGAGCAAAATGTTTAAAGAATTATCACTGCTTATTTTCCCTTTGAACTGACACACCATGAGGAAGAGACCATGGCATTTCATTTTACCATCCTTAAAGATCACGATCTTCCGTCAGTGTTGATGTACTAGACTTTTTTTATGAGCTTCAGTTCAGACTAACACTTCACAGGCATTCTTATCAAATATAGGTTACTTCTAAAATAATAAATGAATGCAACAATAACCACAACAATGACATACAAACATTCATTAACTTCACAGCCATGTAATCATACCTGTGAAGGCTTGGAAAATCAGACTGGAAGCAGAGCAGGAGCCAAGAAAGAGCAAGGAATAAAAGCAGATCTAAGAGAGAAGCAGCACAAGGGAGCCTCATGGGCTCAAGTGGGAAGTGAAATCTGCTCTGCAGGAAAAGCAAGAAAAAGTGTTGCTAGAGCCATGGGGCTCTTCCAGAAACCTTCACCCAGCAACCCCAGCCTTACATTTATAAGCCCACCTGAGCCTGGGCTGGGGCAGAAGTCCTGGGCTGAGCTATATCCCAAGAATTCTTGTCTCCAGTCCTGTCTCCTGCTAAATGTTTGTTTGACTTTCCTGGGCTGATGTTGGACACAGGTCATCCCTTTAGTTGCCTGATGATTGCAGACTGTCACTCAATGTGTGGCTGTCAGCAGCCTGCTCTCACAGCTCCTGGATCCAGGTGCTGGAGAAGACTGTGCTCCTGGAGAAAGCACATTTCAGGGCCCAGGGAGGGCAGTGGGTAAGCCCCAGTTCACAGTATCTGGGTCAGAATATCAAACTGTTCTGTTTTAAACACCACAGTTCTCCAGAGCTAGATCATGTCATGCTTGTGCCAGCTAGTAGCCTCACAGGCTTTTTAGAGCTGGGAAAACATGCATGAAAACAGAGAAACTGACAAGAGAAATTCCTGTCTTGATCCAGATGCTCAAGGGTAGGCAGTATGGAGAACATAGAATTGCACTTCCCAAATCAGTAAATTATTGATGTATATGATATTCTGCTAATACAACAACAGATTTCATTTTTCATGTATTATTTTTCTTCAAAGCTTAAAAATTCTAGTTTGAAAAACAAGTTCAGAATCAGCAGCTTCACTACATGAGCATCTCAAATTAAATTTAATAAAGATAATAAGTTACATAAATAAGCATTCACCCAAGCTTCTCTAGAAGTTCAGCATTATTCTCCAATTTACATTCACAAAAGGCAGATCATAGAAAAAAATCAGTATTTTTAGTGTAAAAATCATTACGTTTTCCACTGAGACCTTCAAACCTTGATTTTCACATGGAAAAGCTATAGTTAGAACTACTGTTGGCTACAGTTATTTCTGATGTGTGGATATCAACAGAAGAAATATTCCTTATAGAATAAAGGCTAATCTATTGAAAAAATCAGTTCAACATGAGTTCCTAATGCAAAGTTGTAGTTAAGAGGGTAAATGTAGTCTGCATGTATAACTAGAGAAAGATCAAACAGAATAAGGAAATAGCATTACCTTTTCAATAATTATCATCACATACTGAATTTATTACCCAACACATATTTTAAACAGTTTTTCTGCAGAGTGAACAATGTGCAAAGACGCATGGTAAAGCTCGAGGTCCACTCATGCCCCTTGTCCCCACATGCACACCATGCACACATTACAAGTTCTGTCTAGCTCACAGCCTTGATTACCGCTGTGGAGGGATTTTTTTTGACAGTCATAAACACCAGGCTTTGAAACTGAATCTAGAAAATTTCAATGGGAAATCTTGAGCTGTGAGAATTCTTGATCATAGGGCTACTCTGCTGGGTTCTCTATCACCTAATTTCTTCAGCCCAGTTTGAGCACTGTTTTTAAATACAAATAGAAGTATTTTAAGCTACAAGTTCTGTTTTGCTCCACAAGAAGCAAACATGAAGGAATTCTGTCATCCTTCAAAATCTAGGATTTGTTGAATTACAGATAGTGTTGTGTGACTCCTTTACCAAGGGAGTTTTCCTGCACCAAAAAAGTGTCAAATCTGTGCTCTGTAATAGGTTCAATAGGTCAGAGTCACTTGAACCTCTCCTTAGATAGAGATTTCCAAATAGGCTCTTAATCGGATAAGCTTATCCTTTCACAAAGACAGGAGCCTTAAATTTCCCCAGCCTGTTAAACATGCTGTAAAGTAACCCTTACAGAATGCTGGACTTACATATATCTGAGCAGGATGTGAATACTTCTCCACTTATCTCAGAAAGGTTGTTACCTTGACCTAAAAGCCAAGATACTGAGTCAATATACTCAAAGAGCTGGACCCTTTGCTTACCTGGCTCTGGACCCATTTGAAGCTAAATTCCCTTCACATACTATTTACATACTCATTTTAAATCACATGAAGCAATCCACTGGTGATGCACAAACTATGTACAATGGCACACAACTATGGAAAACAGCTTCTGTTTTCCTTGTTCTGATCTTTAGCTTGTAGTGTAGGTAGATATTAATTCAGTTGTAGAAGTGAAACAGAAAAGAGAATTAACCTAGCTGAAGGAATGACAGAATTAAAATACAGACCTTCCTGACTCCATAGCCTTTCTGCATTCCTGAAGGTAAAACCCAAAAACTTAAGATAGCGAACAACACAAATTAATTAATTTCTAAATATGTGATTATAGCAGAAGTCAATAAGTGTTCCCAGCTCTCTCCCAGCATAGTCAATTATGCTACAAGACATTTCAAATAATTACACAGTGGGAATCTCAAGTCTCTCAGGAAACCTCAAAAATAGATCCTTACTCTATATATGAGAACATAGACACTACAGAGAAAAAAATAATGCTTCAAACAGGTTTCTTCTTTTCCAAGAATACAAAAAAAAGAGATATTACATGATGGCTACATGAATACTTTGAGATGTTTTAAATCTCTCCCTGAACTCCTCTTTATTGTGACTATTAGGTCTTACACTTACACTTCAGTCCCATTTAGAATACCTAGCCTTGAAAATTGCAACCCATTCATACAGTGAGGAAGTCCAGAGGCTCTTGGGGAGATACACACAGTGCCTTCTCTAACAGAGAATCCGCAGTACAGAAGAGAATGGTTCTCACTTATGTAGAAGATCTACATTTAGGAAGACTCATATCTTTATTCCTATCAAGGTAAATTAGGATTTGTGTGGGTTAAACAGATGGCACTATAGAAATGTACTGTGAGAAGTACATTTTTTTTAGAGTACAAAATCATAGAATGGTTTGGGTGGAAGGAACCTTAAAGATCATCATTCCAAACCTCCTGCTGTGGGCGCCTTCCACTAGAACAGGTTGCTCAGAGCAGCCCAGCCTTGAACAATTCCAGGGATGGGGCATCCACAGCTTCTTTGGGCGACATGTGCCAGTGCCTCACCACCCTCACAGTAAAGAACTTCCTCCTAATATCTAACCAAAACATATTCTCCTTCAGCTTAAAGCCATTCCCCCTTGTCCTACTCCTACATACCCTTTCTCTCCAGCCCTCTTGTTGGCCCCTTTTAGGCACTGGAAGGTTGCTCTAACATCTCCCTAGAGCCTCCTCTTCTCTACACTGAACCACCCCAACTCTCTTAGCCTTTCTTCACAGGAAAGGTGCTCCAGCCCTCAGATTATCTTTGTGGCTCTCAGTTATGCCCTGGTCCCCTCCCCTGGCAGGTTTTAATTCACTCTGGGAAATGTGCAGGAGACACAACAAAATCCTCAGAAGGTTGAACAGCACACCTTTATTTGCAAACTTCGGAACATTAAAATAGAAGAGGGTACATGGCAAATTTTAAAACAGCAACAAAGTAAGTAAGGCACTTTACAAACTTGAATTTAGCAAACTTACAGTTAGCCAACTTCAACCTATCCAGACACAACAGGGCACTTACCAAGGCATTGACTGGAATTTTTCAGTCTGGTTTACAATATATTTTGACAAAAAGTTAGGAGAAGAAAGAGAGAAAGAAAGAGAAAGAAAGAGAAAGAAAGGATAATGGTAGAAAAACATCACCACCTGTGGATTCAGCAATGAGACTGGATTGTTGCAATTTCGATGTCCATTGGTTGAAGTGATGGTCACAGTCTTTATCAATCCAGGGTGGGCGAAGACCAAGAAACACAAAGTTCAATGGGTTAATAAACACTCAAGTTCAGGTGGAACACCCAGGTACTTCCCCTGGGATGGGGACTTTTACACTGTCTGATGCAACGCTGTGAATCATGTTTCAACACAGTGGATCATGCTCACTCCTCTGGTGGAAGGCCCCAGAAATGAGTCTGGGGGCATTTTGGGGGTCTTTGACGGTTTATGACACCTTCTGTCACATCAGCATAATAGAGCCAATTATGCTCCATCAGAAGGGATGAGTAACGTGAATGTCCCAGTATCTTCCTCTGGCAGGAGGGAGGAGGGGAGTTTTACAACTGAGCCAGTTGTGTAAGGGACGTCACTGGTAGAATTAAAAGCATTATCCCACCTTGCAGGATCTGCTTATCAGCCCCTTATCTAGCTCAAACCCCACCTTCTTGCTGAGCAAAGGTTGATTTGTCATGGTCATCCTCTGGTGCTCACACCCCCTGCACACGGGTTGTTTCCATGAACATCAACAGCAAAACACCCAATGGTTTGAGGCATTAACCATTAATAGTTCAGTCTCACACCCTCCCGTGGACCTGCTAGAGCATAAAAAAGATTTTTGAAAGGGTTAAACATTTAAACAAATTTGAAGCACTGTACAACTCTGCGTATTTCATATTTAACTCATGCATGCATAAACACAAATGCACGTGTGTTTTGTATATATATACATAAAAATTTATATATCTATGTATAAATATAAAAATTGTTATATTTCAGGGCCTCAGCCCTGTGTCACTGTACGTAATTACTGTAAACAGCCCATTTATTTCACATGCACAGACGTCAGCTGTTGCAGCGAGAGGGACATGCCTATCTGACACAGTACTTCAATGGCTGCAAGGATCAACGCACCGAGCCCATTTTTTGGGAAAGTTTGCCATCTAGAGGCCGTATCAGGCAGCACCAGGAGAGAAAACTACCTCAACAAAAGAAAAACGGATTAAGTGGATTTTCTGGATGTCCGTAGGCATTGTTAGTTCAAAACAGCACTGCCCTTAATATATTTAATGTTTAGCTTTGTTAGCAATATCATCTTGGAAGCATTGAGCTAATGCTTTTCCCCAAATCAGAATCAGTTCTTCACTAAGTTTGCAACACGCATGTGTAACGAGCTTGGTTGTAGTGTAAGGAGATTTTTAAAATATTCATAAAACATAACCAAAATAATTAATTGAATCATTTTACAGTATTAAAGATTTTTTAAGAGACCATCTCCTTCTCTGCTGGTGCAGTAAAGATCAAATAAGCAGTAAAAACAAGTATGTTCATTGCAGACAGAATTCAACATTTGTGACAGCGAAAGGCAAAAATTTGTTTTCTTTGGAGCACCATTCTTTTTGTCCTTACAAATATCTCTCAAACTACATGACTTTTTTTCTCTGAAAAATGCTGACTGGTATTTCCATTTTCATCTGTTTATATCAAATTAGAGAAGAAAATGATTTTTGAATGAAAATACCATTAAAATACCTTTAAAATATTAAGAAAGATCTTCAAAGATATTTGGCAAACTTTCCAGGAAAGTTTGCAGAAAGACTAGCAGTGTTATACTTTCAGGAACATTTGTGTATAAATCTGTCTCCAGCTGGGTTTAAGGATTTTGTTTTGCTCTCTCTTTTCAGAGGAAGTAGATAATAATTTGGTTCTGCAGCGTTCTTGTTTACTTTTGCACCAAGAAAAGAGGTCTCTTCATACCCAGTTGCCCAGGAGATACAGAAATTTGCAGGGGCAGTAAAGCAAGATGTTTAAGGTATGAGAGAAAGTAGTCTGGAAAATTCTCTCTTTTTGAGACATACTTTCTACGTGAATTAGATGATGCTCCCTGCATTTTCACTACGACAAAAGATCATCAAGTGTTCAAGATCAGCACCAATATCAGACTTGCACCAGTGGGTGTTTGGGAATGTGGAAGTGAAAACAATGGGGATAGTTTTCAGAGAGTTTTGGCCTCCTGAAGCTCTTTTCACTAAGCTGTAATAGATGTTTTGTTGAAATTATTTTTAAATACATTTTGCTGGAATTATTGAAAAACGTAAGAGTATGGTTTCCACATGTTTTGATGAATTTATCTTCCTTAATTTTTGTTGTCATTATTTTATTGGCATTGGAGCCCATGTAAATTTTTAGCTTCTGTAAAACCCTGAGGGAAACAGTTCCCACAGCTCAGTTTCATTTGCATGCCAGTGGCTTCCTTTTGCTTGCTTTGAAAATATCACCACTTGGTTTCATATGATGGCCCTTATTTCTTGCACTGAAAAAGGTGGTGGTCAATCATTCCTAGAGATGTGGTGTGTTTTTTATCCAGGCCTAGTTCCTAGTCTTACTTTACAAGTGCAGGCGGAATGTGTTTGCATGACTTTCTCTAATTCCAATAAAAATTCTCTCAAGCCCCTCTGTTCACCAGGTGCAACTGAGCAGAAGTTTAGAGATGTCTTCCTTTTCTCAGAGACACAAAATAGTGAACTCCGTAATTTAGAAAATACAAGATTACATCCTAGGAAAAGCATTGACTGACATGCAGAAAATCTCTGTTTCATGCTTCAGTTATGTGAACTTAGTCCAAATAGATCTTTCTTCTGAATTCCCATCCAATATGGATAATGATATCAAGTTGTAAACCAACTTGATATCCATAAATGATGAGACATATATAAGAGCTAAACATTATTAACACAAGAATTCATAAACTTGTGTCTTGTTTTTTTTTGTTTGTTTTTTTTTTCAGGTGGGTTGGTCCAGAGGAATACAAACCCTAAGATCAAAAATGTGAAAAAGCAGCAATTATTTGTTAGTACTGCCAGAGAAATCTTGATGGAAATAACTGACTAAAACTCTACACCACTTTCCCAAGGCAAGTGAGAGCTTGCAGCTAGTTGTTAGCTGAGAAAGAACTGGATCTACTAGTGAAAAAAACCATAATAGAAAAAATTTCATTTAATTGAATTTTTTAAATACATTGCACACATCATGCTTCAATATGCTCAGAAGCAAATACAGCTTTTCCTGTATTACTCCACACAGAATATTTTTATTCTACAGTCATTCAATTTTTCCAACATAAAAGCGTATCTTTTTATATAGCATATATCATAAAGCTGGGCTTTACAAAGAAGCTAAAAGAAATCAGTTATCTAAAATCCCAATGATATTCCCAGTTTCTTTGTAAATCCTACTTCTACTGTTCTCATTAGTACAATCAGGTGTCTACTTAGCCGCTTTTTGTTCTTTCAAAATTGTACAGATGTGTATTTGTCATAACAAAGACATCCTCTCTCTACAAAGCCTGCATATGTGTTCACTGCCAGTGCATTTAAAGGAAAATGATTTTGAACTTTGCATTGATTTTTAGCAATTTTTCTCTTCGGAAATCAAATACCACCCCGCTTCCTAATAGGAATTTAATTAATTCCTCTTGTTCAACAATTAATTAGTTCATGGTTTCTATATATGTATTGAACATCCATATTGACAGTTTATGAGAAGAGGAAAGACATGAGGAAACAGCACACATTTTAGTCACACTTTGCAAAGATAAACCTTAGCAATATCATACAGTGTGCTTCATGAGAGAACTGTACTCTTCTACCAATTTCTTCTTCTCATTTAATTTTTCCAGTATGGCATCCATTAGGTATGAGGCAAAAGGAAACTGAAAGAGAGTAAGAAAAATGATCATTGAACTTTATTTTCTTCATGTGAAAGACATTTATTAAATATCTTTAAACTATCAGATTTCACTTAGTTCTGACAACTACCACACACATATCTGATTTTTAAAGCTCATCTGCCTGGTTAGTGTCTGAAAATTTGATCTCTATCATAAAAATGATAAAAGAGCAGTGTAAAATGAAAAAAGATAAACTCCTTATTGAACAATTCATGCTTTACTGACCATGTTAATGATGTAAACTGCAGTACCAGCATCTCTGTCATTTATCTTCAATCAGCTGATCAATAAAAGGTTACAGTCACCTCTAGGGCATGCAGTAATGGTAGTGTATGAGTGTAAGTTCACTACTCTCAGGAGGATGACACAGTACTAACCAGTATAATTCTCAGTGCTGTAGCAAATTGCCTTAGACTCGCACACAAAACCTTGTAAACAACTAAAAAACAACAACAAAAAACCCCCCAAAAAACAAACAACAACAAAACCCCAAAACAAACCGAAGAAAAACACAAGAAAACCTCTCAAAGTAAAATCTCAAACCTCCAATTGCATTAATTGGAATATGACACAAATGTCTTCCTCTCTAAAACTTGATACCAAAATACAATTGTATTGACATATCTCCAGAGAAAAATTAAAACCTCTTCTACAACTTCTCTGATATAAAGATGTATTTGTACAACCAGTGTCTTCAAAGGAGATTTGGTATATTTTTCAGTGTCATCGTTTTAATGCTTAAAGAGGTTTTCTTTCAAAGTCTTGGTATATGAGTGCACTGTTTGCTGGGAAACATTTTTATAGGTGGTACAGAACAGTGCTTCTAGCAGCTCCATCCAGAGTGGCCAGTGCTGTGCCAGAGGAGAACAGGACAGTCTTCCTTCACTGTTGAAAAGTCTATATGGGCTTTCACAAGGCTCTGTCAGCTTCCTGAACACATGGTGAGACCAGTGGTGACTGAGGGGTCAGTATCACACCAAAAGTAACAGCTCATTCAGAAGGAGAGAGAATTTTACATTACAAGCCACCAGAAATAAATAAGGTAAAATATAGCAGCTGGTGGAACAGGCCAGTCATCATTTTCTGCTTTTCACAGCCGTTCAAAGCAACACTTTTCCATCTAGAACTCCTGTCTAGTTCAACACTTCAGTATTACTGTGCTAATTTCATTTTTTCACTTTTCTATTCCATCTTAAAGAGAAAATTGTATGGTACTTATACCAGATAGAGTAGGGCTTGTTTCCTAGATAGACATGAAACAAAAATGATAAAAGAAACAAATAAAAAACCCAGACATAAAAGTACATCAAATACAAAATGTAACATTTGAACTGATATTTATAATTACTAACAAGTCAGACAAAATATCTAAAAAATGAAAATCTTGTTAATGGAAGGCATGTACTGTGAAGTGATAAAATGGCAATCCTACATGTTGCTCAATAGTCACTTTGTAGTTACAGGAAAAGGACAACAATATGTATTATTTCCCTTTTCTACAGGAAAGGGGGCTTTCAAAGGCTGGTACTTTCTGGCCAGACATGTTTCTATCTGTCATAAATAACTTATGTGTATGGTAAGAATCTTCTAGAAGACATCTATACCTGTCAGCTTTCTCCTGTGTGCTATTGTGATGACTTTTTGGGGAATAGAGGGCTTGAATTCACTGAGCACAGATCTATTCAGTGTTATATAAGACATAATCTTATCTGAAATTCCAGGACACTTACCTGCTACTATGCTTTAAAAACATTGCCTTAAGCATCCTGTTCCCTCTAATTTCTCTCCCTCTTCTTCTAGGTATGTTTTTTTATGAGAACACTGTATTATTACCTCAAAGTCTATAATTCTTCTTGCCTAGCTTGACTACATCCATTTCTGATACATTTCACCTCCTTAATGTTGTGCCTGGGATGAATGGTTTCTTATTGATGCCTCTGGCTCGTATCATTCTAACTACATTTTACTTGCTGCTCACTATATTCTCTGTGGCTTCCATGTCATAGCAAAGTGATCTTTCAAGAACTCTTGCCATTTAAATGATTCATTTAAATCAAGAGCATTTGAAAGTGGAACACTATGTCATTCTTTCAACATTTGTTGGTTTCAGAGAAAGTGCTGTATGTTTCTCTCTGGTTTTCTTTCCATACAGACACCCACAACTGGATGATCTCTACAGTCTTCATCTTTAATACAAGCCTGTCAGATTTCCTTTTAATGATGGCTCTGCAACTATCTTGGGAAACTTCCCTTTACATTTCTCCCCAGAACTTCACAACCATTGAAGCCATTTCCACTCTAAAGCATTCATCCCAGCTTCTAAGCCTGCCATATGCTTGGGGAAGGCTTTGGAAGTTCAGTGAGTGCAAAGTGAACACCTAAGGAGTGAAAGCGTGTTTCTACCACTGATAATTAGATATTTTAATATAGAATGATACTTCTTTCAAATGTTTTACAATTATCTGTGCCACAACCCATTTAACTGAACATTAACAGTGGCGATCCTAAACCAGTACATTACAGTAGGCTTTAACAGAAGTATTATTTAATTGATCCATACGATTTCACAACACCTGAAAGTGCAAACTACATGTGGATTTAAAGAATTTTATTTATTTATTTGACTTTCCAGATTCACAAGTTTCTTCTTTGATAGTAGAAGGCTATATGAATGAAAGGCATATTTCTTACACGACTTATCAGACAGATATTTGATAAATGTAAGGTAATATGATCCTAAAGAGTCAGAAATAGTGACAGTTAATTCTGTTTCTCTCACCTATTTATTCTGAAATTAAGTTTACTTCTTTTGGAGATCCCTTCTGTAAAAAGCAAACTAGTAATATTTATTGACCTTACACCACATGACTGAGTCTCTGCCAGCACAAGTGCATAAATATACACTGATCTGCTAGTGAAAAGCCTTATAATGAATGCAAGGCAATGTTGTTGTTCTAATGAGACATAGCATCTCCATTTGCAGTGTGTAGCATTACCTTGTCTTCTGCTTCACAAAATCGAAAATGTGTTAGCATAAAAATAAAAGTATTTAGGTTTTGGAATATACAAATTAGTGGTTACAACTATTTCAAACCTCCCCATATGGATCATCAGTATAATATATTTTCCCAACAAAAAAACTACTCAAACACACTGCAGAACTGCCTTAGATTGAATTAAGTGAGCCACAAAAAATAATACGAAATAAAACTAGACACTAAGACCAATAACCAAAACGTCCTAATTTCACTAAAAAGTAAAAGTCAAAATTTTAAAAAAAGATAAATGTTTCACTTTATTGTTGTTTTTTGTCTTATTCTTTGTTCTTATTCTGCTTTGTGATGGCTGCATATACATCATTATATAAATACATATGTGCCTATCTGTATTCTTATCCTGAGTGCTCAGGCCAATTTTTCGCTGTTTTCAGTTCAAGATGAGTGATATAATGTGGTTTTGTTTGTGTGCATGAGATAAAACATAGATTTATACCATAATGGATTGTCAGTGCACAGGACTAAACTCTTACTCTCATAAGAAGAAAATCATTACCTGATACCAGTCCTAATGGTACCCAGAATGTGGTTCAGACTGTGCTGGTGCTGCTTTTTAAGATGCAGGTGAAACACTTGGTGATGGTGGCAGTGGTGAGTGTGCACAGGTATTTGTGCATGGGTCAATACACGTTTCTGAGTGTGAGCTCTTCAAAGACATACACAAAGACTGGGGAGAGACTAACGAAAGCAAAGCAGGCGAGTTGCAAGCCAAGAAATTTGGAAGGAAACAACTATGGCTGTTAGTGTCCATTCCTATATGACAGCAATAGAAATATGCATTTAGAAGCCAGTGCAAATCCTAAAAAGGGGTTGGGTAAAATCCTTACTCGTGATTAGTGAATATACTGTTCCAAACCCTATTCTAGAAATGTGTTACACAAAGAGCGCCCACACAATAGAAGGAAAGAGAGCCCTTCTGGAGGTTTTCATTACAGGAATATGACTTTTAGACCCATAATGAAGTCATGAGAGGAAAGATTTTATTAGGCAGCTTTGTTTATGTGAGATGTGATATCCCAAGGAGTGCATGAGGAGGGAGGAAAGGCAAGTGCGGCTATAGATCTCACAGGGACATGCTAAATCAATGCTGTCATTTGCTTCACCGCTTGGAAAACTTAGGTAGATTATTTGCATTTTATTAAAAAATAACTCTTGGAGACTTCAGGCAGTAATCTGGATTGGGCTACCATGCTGTACTCACACACAAAATTATTAACAGATTGTTCCGAGATGGGTGTTCCTTACAATAAGTCACAGTGAATGAAAGCCAAGGGTGGTATAAGAAATCATGTTTAAGTTACATGAAAAGAAGTCATCCTCTTGGCTTATCTATGTAAATTTCCTATGATGGGAAAAAGCTAGAGAAGATTGCTGGTTTTTTTGAGTTTTTAGGGGGAGTGTTTATGATGATAAGAAGAGAGTGCTACTATACAGAGCCAGGCTCAATTAGTAAGACAGACACACTCAGATGTGAGGGATAAAGTTGGTAAAAGCCTCATCACTTGTCTTACAAGATGTAAACACACATACATATTGAGATAATCATACCTGTTCCCCCCAAATTATTACAAACCACTAAAAGCTCAAAGGTCTATAATGTGAGACCTCTTCCAAGCCCAAACAGAAATGTGTTATTAGTCTGATGCCTCTGCAAATGTGCAGGTAGCAGGTGTGCAAACTCGTGGGAAAACTCTCCACATACAGGTTCTTCACAGAGCTGAGAACCTTTTCCTTTTATCCCAGTGTCAGTTATTGAGATGATTTATTTTTATTCTTATATTCTTTAGTGAGAACAATCTAGGGTGTTACTGTATAAATACAGAGAGGCAACAGAAAAAAAAAAAACCTTCTTGGCCATTCAAGATGTAGATTTAGATAACAAGTGATTTTTACCAGCTCTGCCAAGTTTATAATATGACTGTACTTTCCTATTATATGGTTCTTATTTACATAATAACATCCCCATGCAGAGTTGTCTCTTTCAAATCATAAGCTTCTTAGTAGTGGTGTTGTTTCTTGACATAGTAGTTGATAAAATAAGGACACAAACTCTGACTGGTATCTGTGAGTTTCAAGAATGCAAGAGTATTTATAACTAAAATATTAATATTCTTGTAAAGTTGACAGATATTAGATTTTTTCAAGTCATAAGAGTATGGAAAATAAAGACACAGATGAAGTGAAAACAGAGGTGTGGTATCCTTTATCATTACACTTTAGAGGAATCTATAAAATGACAGTAAAAAGCAACTAGTACTTCACTCAGTCTCCCCCAAAATTCTAGTGCAGCAGTAAAATGGTGTATGTCAGTAAAAAAATGTCTATGACATTTTAAATGTTATCGTACTGTCACAGTGGAATAAAATTAGTTTGAAGAATGATCTAAAGGGATATGATGCAGTTCATTATGTATAACAGCAACAGCAGCAGTTTCCCAGTGTTCATAAAGGTTTCTCCATTAAATTTACCTCCAGTCAATAATTAGGAGTCCACAAATAAACCTAGGCAATTAAATCAATACTGCTGGGCAATTATGTTCCAAAGTCCTGGCTCAATGGCACAAAAAGACACTATATCAAACTGCAATATTAAGTGATCCAATGCAATTTTCCACTGAACGTTTACTCAGAATAACAGAAAAGGGCAATCCTGCATCTTTGTTCAAGATGCAAATGGGTAACACAGTGTGCCAACATGTAACACTTAGCAGGCAGTCTTATGAGCAAAATCCTGCAGAAAGTTTACATTTCACCATGGGCTTTAGTTTGCTGATCAGAAATATTACCAAAGCTTACTAAAAGAAACCACAACCAAACTCTGCAAGATATGAGTAAAGCATTCTAAAGGGCATAGAGCTGTTCCATGAGCTGCTCTCAAATACAGACGAAGAAATCTTAACTGTTTCCATCTATGTGCCTTAGCATAGACAGAAATGAAAAGCAGAGCTGGCTGCTCCCCAAAACCACTATAATCCTCTTGCAACTCTAAAAATGGTCTGCTTGCCAAAAATTACTTCTACACTCAGTGTTTCTTCTGAGGAACCCCACAAGATGGAGCAAAAATCACTGAAAATCACTATTAACTTGTACACAAATGTACACAACTAAGAGCAATGAGCTCTTCTATCCTTATATAACATTTGCAATCTTAATATATGTCGTTTCATTCCACAGTTCCTTCACTCTCCATCCCCTGGTTTTTGCTGTCTGTCTATAGCACATGAAGAGAAGTGATAAAATTCTGCTTAGTGTTTTTTACTGATTTACCAAAGAATAACAAAAGCCAGAACAAGAAGTCTTCACTGTATTCCATGAATCTGATTCATATTTTGGACCCCATAATATGAACAGAATCTTGAAATATATAATTTTTTAAAAATTCTTAAAATTATGGCAATTAAATGTTTATAAATAATTGTGCTTTTAATGCTGGGTTTCATGTAGCATTATGAGGTTTAATTAAAATGCCAGTGTTTCTGACAAAGCCAGTAAAAGCACACTGATATTTCTATCTCCTCTGCTGCAGCAATTAAGCAGTCTTCATGGTAGTAAGTTTTGATAATGAAAGAGGGAAAACCTGTCATTTCTTAAAAATCTGGTCACAGGATACAATCTCGACACAAAAGTTGTTAATGGTAAAATACATAAATCTGATGTGAATGTTCCTTTGAAATGGTTTTCAAAATATTTTCAATCATTCACATTCTTAACTTACACTAACTACATCACCAATGGACCCATGCTAGTGAATATGTATTAGGAATACTGGATTTATAAATAAAGTTTTATTTCTTTCCAGACATCAGCTGTCCATCATCTAAATAAAAGAGACAACTAAAAATATAACGGAAAAGTTTCAAGAGTCAGTGATGTTGTCAGTGATGTCCAAACAAAAGCTGACTATGGCTAGAAAAGCTGGGCTCTCACCTGCCAATAAACTGCCCTTGATCACTTACAAGAGGGGAGCATCCCAGCAGACTCTGTGTGTATTAAAAAAAAAGACTTGAAAGAGAAGAAAATGTATCACACAGGTCACAGCAGCAGTCTCAATGGACCCCTCAGGGATTTCTGCTAGTCTCAGACTTGTCATCCTCTATGCAGCTTTCCTCTCTGCCCAGAAAATGTCGATAGGAAAATGTTTGAGGGGCCTCTGGTGGAAATTTTTTCATTCTTTCTGCATTGACAGGATGCCAAATCAATATTTACTTCCCACTAACAAGCTGCTCGAGGTCTCAGTAGAAAATATTGTAGAGAATGCGAGAAGACACGATAATAAACAGCTGTCTGGCTATGAGGAAAACATGAATTGACTGGAAACAGGTCCACAGTAAAAGGTCACCGAAACCCATGAACTCCTCAGGTGTCCATAACAACTAGTAACTTTAAAGGCACATAAAAAAAAGTCTCTTTTTTCCTAAGAGGTATGAGAGAACGGATCATTTTCACTCTAGCAAGCATTATACAGTGTTTCAATAATTCAATTAACACATTTCCCAAGATCTGTGCTGGTTTTCTCCAGCACTGTTTGACTGATTAAGTTAGCTTAAGTTAGCTGTTAAGTTAGCTATTACAAATCCTTGATTAACGTATCTTCAGTTTTATGCAATAATTCTGATTTTAAGAGAAATAAAAAGGAAATACTACAAAACAAGGATTTGCCTCATCACAGTATAGTTTGAGACCATCAATGGCACCATAATTACAAATACAATGTATTAATTACAACCTAAAAACACTTAGCTAATCAGAGTAGTAAACTACAATTCATTGTGGGATGATATAAATTGAGCACCTGTGCTTCAAGAAGTTTCTGTATATGCTGTAGCCATTCTTTATCTTTTTCAAATTCCATTTTTGTCTTTGCTGTTTCCTAAAAATAGAAAAACATCAGGAGCAATAAAGGAAATGTGTAACTGGGTATACATTAAATACACAGCATATGGAAGTAGGAATCACATTTGCAAAATCAGTTATCTGAAGCATATCCACCAAGTATCAACATTCTGTTAAATTTTTAAACCTATCCTTGTCTGTTCATGCCCCTAGAAATGTGCATGGCATGTTCTTTTCATATGAATATACTGGTGTACGTGTGATCTATGTCTAAATTGTATGAGTCCAACATAAAGGTGCCTGAGTCTATGCACTGATAGATGGAACATATATAGTGTATATGTAGCGTAAATTCATCACCTGTGTTATAAATTTGTTTTATATTTATCGTTAAGTATCTTTATGTGTTTTACACATATATTCAAAATGAGTAAAACAAAAAGATACAGGACATAGAAATCAGTCTGAGAACGAGGTAAGCATGGAACAACTCTGTCAAAGTGAATCACTTTATAGGGTTGTATAAATGTTAGTAAACAGGGCAGGGATCAGTCCATTATACTTGTATTCATGAGTGTAATCCAAACCAGTGCATACACATACCATGCACTGTTGTTTAGCCAATGTGAAAACTCCCTTTTTGTGACCTCTTCAGTATAAAGCTCCAACAAGGCTAAATCTAAGTCATCACCAGAGCAGTGTTACAGCCCAATAATGGCCAACTCCTAGACACTTGCTAAAGAAACTGTACAGGCTTTTTCATATATTATTTGAGCAGGACTAAATAAATCCAGATAAGAAATCCTACCACTGCGTCTATTTAATAGAGTGATTTGATGAAACACTACCAAATATTTCACAGTAAAAAGTATGACAGAATCAACAAAAAAGGCAATGCATTCACCCAGAAACCATCTGTCTACCAGAACTATCTTTAATAGGTATCACAATTCAGAAAGGAAGCATCAACAAAATTAATCTGGCACACCAAGACACATTCTAATTTTGTTTTCTTTAATGCAGAAGTCTATTTAAAATGTACAATCCTGCCAAATAGCCTCATGAAAAAGGAAAATACTAAATAATATCTCTACATACACATGCTCAAAGCAGTATATTTATACTTATGCATGCCTGAAGTCTTGCCACCTTATGAATCTCTAACCTGACCTTTTCATTTAGATTAAATCCTTCTTGATTTCTGTGCTGCATCTTGCACAATGAAATTTCAGTCTTTACCTCCAAATTCTTTTCCTCAAGGATGGATATAGTCAGCATCTTCTCATCTATGCCTTTTTTTACTGAAGTCCTTACAATAACTTACCTCATCATCTCCTTCCTGTAGTATTTCATAAAGGTCAGTTGTTGAAACATTAAGGATAGATGCTGCCAACTTAAGACACTCTTGGGAAAGACCCTTTTTGCATGCTTTTATTCCTCCCATTTTTTTTGCCAGTTTGATTTTTGTTCTCAGCTCTTGTACGCTGTGGTGTAACTCTCTGGTTAGAGTCTAGAAGACATAAGCAAAAAACACTCCACTGTAGTTTTTTTTAATAGTGCAAATAAGATGGAAAAACGAGTATCATTTAGACTAAGCTCATTTAGATGGGAATTATCTTCATTCTGTGTTATTGGTTCAACAGCATACGTGCTGGAATATTAAATAACATGCTACTTAGAACACGAAATATGAATTAATACAGTAAACCAAAAAACGTTCTTAAATGTAGGTACGGTTTTGGTACGTCTTTCGCAAAATAACTATTCTTATAATGCCATCAGTAGTAAGACAAAGCAGCTTCCACAGAGTCAATCAAAATCCTCTCCTGATCCAGTCTACCAGAAAAGTTCTTGAAATAAGAACGTAAGTGTCAGGCTTTATTGTGGTCAAATAGACGTTATTTTGGTTTGGTAGTTTTGGGGTTTTTTGTTGTTGGGTTTTTTTTTTTTGTTTTGTTTTTTTTTTAAGCTTATGGACATTCTCTGCATGCAGAAACACCAGTACACCTCTTTATTCAAAATCTGAAATTCTAAACTGTCCTGGCTACCAAGTTCCTATCTTTCCTATTCTTAAGTTCTCTGGTTCAGTGAAATAACACTAAACATCAGTGTAAGTCATCAGTTTGTAGTGGTTTGATCACATCTATTTCACTCTGTGAGATAAGGATCAGAAGAAACGCAAAGCAGGCCTAAAACTTTAAAGAATATGAAGAAGTTTATTACTAACAGAGTTAAAAGTAACAAGAAATAGTAAGAAATTAAAGCAAAACCCTCTTCCCTCCAGCACTCCCCAAGCAAAAACTCCTTCCCCCCCTCCCTTTTTCTCCCTCCAGCACTCCCCCCTCCCTTTACCACCTCGCACAAAGGGTAACAATTTTGGTCAGTGTTGCAGTCCTTAACAGTCTCTTTCTTATGCTTAGGGAAAAGGGTTCCCTTCTGCTATGCCGTGGAAATCCTTCACAACTCAGTAGTCCACCTGGAAACCATCTACTGATGTGAAATATCCCTCCCATGAAAATTCAACAGTACATTCATACTGCAATCATGGGCCATCACAAGGGGTTGCAAGTCCTTTTAAAGATGAATTCTTCCAGCCCAAACAAAAAGGTTCTCTGCTTCCAGTCTCTTTTAAACACAAATTATTCCATCTTAAACACAAGGGCTTCTCTGCTTCTTCACAAATCTCTAAAAGCTGCTTCACAACTACATGGCCTGGAGTAGGCATTCTCTTACATCTTCACAGGCTGCAACACAAATTCTCACAGGCATGGATTTTCATCTCCCCATACATTTTAAAGAGTCCAGTCCTCCGCAGCTGCTAGAAGGGGGTTTAATACTGGCGCAGGGACGCACACACCCTTTTCTCCCGCTGCCATCTCAGTGTCATCTCATGTGCCTGACTTTCTCTTTCTCCCTGACCGTGCAGCCTCCATGTTCTTCTCCCTCACGTCTTTCCCCACGGGCTGCACTGATGTTCAGCTCGGTGCGAGCTGTGCAGGCTGGAAAAGGAGGCTCCGCTGGTCCCGCTGGGTCTGCGCGGGCTGCAGGAGGGGGGAGAGAGGAGGCTCCCCCAGGCTGCATGAAGGGGGAGGGGAGGCCCCTCCTGATTTCTCCAGCAGCCGAGCCAGATGGATTGGGCTATGGGGCAGCCCATAGATAGTTTAGCTGCCTGCGGCTCTGGGGGAAGGGAGAGGGGTGAGGGGGGAGCAGGCAGGAGCCCAGGCCGGGCCCGGAGGCTGCCCGTGGCTCGGAGGCCCCCCCACTTCTCCCTCAGGAGACCGGGAACAAGAGAGGAACTTCCTGCCCTTGCACGGGGTTTAAATATGTGAAATTCGCAAAAGCTCATTGGCTTAAAAACTTGTCAATCAAGTCAGTTTCAACTCATTACACAGTTTTAGAACTGAAGTTATTTTGGTTTAATATTTATGCAACTACGACAAAAAGATTTTATCAAAAGCTGAGCAAGACGATTTTATTTAAAAACTGTTGACTAACAAACAAGAGTAGTAATCCAATTTCAGATGATCCACCTAGAATATTTAATTTCCATGACTCAAGCAGAACTGTGATTGTCAGCACAGACACACTGGTTGAGTTTAAAATGAGAGAATGAGATTTTCTTTTGATCATCCTAGTGGAGCTCATCTTATTAAGATACATCTCAACAGCAGCTGATCAGCTCCTGAAAATTCTTTATCTACAGAATGCCTTCATCTCACAGAATTATGAAGCCTGTTTATTGGCATTTTGGGTAAAGTATTCTATAGCCTCTAGTGTATCTGAAACAGCCATTAGAGAGCATTTGCTAAAATATTTCAACAAAGGCACAGAAGACTCATCCAGTTCCAGGATTTGTTTGGTTTTTTCCTAGCACTTCCCTAGTTAACATTTTTCTGTATTTAATAGAATTTAACTACTAGAAGTAAAAATACCCTACCACAAATCTGGGGAGAGGAGGTACAGTGGAATTTGTCCAGTTTTCTGATTCAAGTGTGGGTCCTTCCATCCACAGAATTTCCAACAAACCATTTCATACATAGACCTGTCTGCAAGTGCAGAGCTGAGAGGAATGAAGAAACTTGAAATGTAATGGGCAGGGATGTAGGGCAACTTGGACTAATCTCATAGAAGGAAATAGACCAAGAGAAGAGGGAGCCTCAAAAAGAAAAGCACCCACTATGATAAAAAATACAGTTAAATCACATTTTTTTGTAGCATTTGAAATGGTCTAACAGTAAATTGGCTCTTGCAACACGTAGATGTATTTGACAATGGAAAAATAAGTTCAACCCTACTTTTTCAATCAAATTGAATCAGCTTCCCATGTTTTAAAAGATCTCTCTCAGACATAAGCGATCACTCTAGAAGATGCACTTTTGTAACCTGATGCAAAAAGGAAATGCAAATTAAAGGAACAAAATATCAAGAAAATTAACTGCAAAGCCACTTGGAAAGGCCACAAGTAATAATAAATAACCAAACACAGAGAAACAAAAAGCATGATAATTAACATTAAACATTCACTTGAATACCTTAGAAAACACTGAAACATTGCCAGGCAATAGACATTTGACATTATTACATAAATGTTATTGGTGTATCCAAACTCCAAAAGAAGTTCATGATGAATGAACAAGCTGACAATAACAGTGGAACTCAGAAACTGCAACTCCAGTGTGATTGTCTTTTAGTCCACAGTTCCAGAAATGAAGGTGTCAGAAAGTAAGGTACCAGACAGACACTGAAGAATCTATTGCAGCAATTTAAAACAAAAGGAATAAAAAGATAAATTAAAAAAAGAAACTTAAAAAAAAGAACAAAGAAAAGGCAAGTTTAAACAAAAATCAAAGAAAGAGAAAATTACAACTAATAGATTTTAATATGCAAGTGTACACTTTATATATAATCAGAGTAGATCATACATATGGAGGACTTGCACTTCAATTCCTCTGTCCCTTGAGCAGTTCAAATGCACTACAGCATATGGGAAGCACAAACCATATGTGAAAAATAAGGCTACTTTATGGACTTTCAAATTGGATTCTGAGAGACTAGCTATTTTTGAGCCTCTCTCCTTTATGTTATTAAGTTGATATAATGTTTTGATATACATTTTATCACTAAAGAAGCACCTTAAAAAATTATAGTCTGCCTATGATTTTAAGTTGCTTTTTCTTCTGATATTTTCTCATCCATCATATACTAATGTATTCATGTGCTAAATTGTTTACTTATTAGTGATTTAATCTATATGTCAGTCCATGCTCCAATACAGAAATGTTTGGTCTCAAGCCACACAGGTTTTAGAAACTGAAAGACCTATTTCCAAACTGAAAAGTACAAAAACTCAAGAGTTAAGCAACACAGGTTTTGCTGATGAGTGTACTGAAACCAGTATAATGATGTTCTATGATTAAGAATTTGATCCAATGCATTCTGGAGCTAGGTGTAGGATTTTGAACTAAAACATTTCCCTCTTTGTATTTCAGAATTGCTTATTTTTAAATTAATAGGCATACATAAGTGATGCAAACTGCCTAAAATGAAATCAATGCAGTGTATGACTTCTGTACTATACTGATTTATAACAATGCCTTTATTAGTACTAGTAATACTAGGATTTGAGATTTTTCTCTTTGTTTTTTTCTTCTGCTGTCAAATCTAGAGAATATTTTGTTCGTAAAGCCATTTTCCTAACTTAGATGTTACTGTCAGTTATTTCTGTGGAACACACTTAGCTGCTACCAGCCAACTAGAATAGGAATTCCTGATTAATGCCTGAAACAAATCTACACCAATTCTTGTCAGACCAGTGCAACTGCTACTGATCTGACTACTAAAAAAAAAAAAAAAGCTTAAAATTCTAACAAAATGAGCTTAAAGTTCCTAGTCTTTTTTAATCAGTAGCAATTGTTGAATTATCTACCAACTCTATATGATTTATTCAGTATACATTAGAGATGTTGGGTTACATATAATTCTGAAATATCTCCATTATAAGCCTTCTTACTTTATTTTCACTACTAAAATATTTATTCTTAAGAATATATTGTTTTCAAATTTGGCCTCAGCATGTAATCACTTTTTAGCACTATATCTTTTGCCAGTTTTGACATGTATAAAGACAAAGGTCTTCTTTCAATTAAAAGGTCATATTTAATTAAACACTCAAAGAAGCCATGGTAATATAAAGATCCTGACATCACACTATTAATAAGGCCTTCAGATTCCAAAACACTGACACTCGATCCTGGACTTAATACAATTTGATCAATGGCTGTAAGTAATGTCATATGACGAAGGCAATGCCAAAAATTTTTCCTGTAATTACCATGTTAATTTACACACTCTATTGTTGTTTCTAGCATAAGAAACCTAAATGGTCCTGAGACAAAAAAAAGTCTGATGCTAGCTAGCACCATACCTACGTATAGCCAGATTTCAGTCTCGCACTGGTGCAGATCTCAGAGCAGAGGCCATGGCTCACAAGTCATGGATAATTTTAAGTTTTACTATATTTTGTACAATAGTAATAACAGTGTGCTGCATCTGGCTGAGATCACAGAATCATCAAGGTTGAAAGAGACCTTCAGGATCACCTAGTCTTTAACCACAGTGGCCAAACTAGTCTTTAACCACAGTGGCCAAACTGAAGTTCAGTTTAGCTTTGGCCCTTCTAATATTCTCTCCAAATACTTGACAACGTCTTTGTAGTCCCCCCAAGTTACCTGTTCATCCTTCCAGAGATGCTACACTCTCTTTTTTTGTCACAAGTTCAAGCCTAAGGTCTCTGTTTAACCAGGCCAGTCTTCTTCCCTGCTGGCTTATCTTACAGCACAAATAGAAATGGAGTTGTCTTCTAACAGCTTCTAAGGTGCAGTGTTCAGGATTTGTAACTAAACCAGTGCTGATAACATACCAGCCATTGCTGAGCAGCACTGGCACAGTGTCAGGGTCTTCTGTTTCCCATGTTGCCACTTCAGCAAGTGGGCTTGGGATGCACAAAATCTAGAGAGGGAACACAGCTGGGACAGCTGGCCCCAAGTGACCAAAGGGACATTTCATACATACAGCACTTAACAATAAAATCTGAGGGGGATGGTGATTTGTCTGTCAGGTAGATGCTGCTCAGAGACTGACTAGGCATTGATCTACATTCCTTGGGGATTTGTTCTCCTTTCTTTCCTTTATTAAATTGTCCTTACCAACACACAGGTTTTCTTACTTTTGCTCTTCCTATTCTTTCCCCAGTCTTACTGGGGAAAGGGAGCAAGCAGGGAGTGAACAAAGAACTATGTGGTGTTTAGCTGCTAGCCAGGTCATCCAACCACAAATGCATAGAAGAATATAATATACAGAACAATTTTATATGTAGTATTGTGTGTGTAGTTCAATATGAAACTGTCTTTAGATACAAGTGATGTGTACTTAGAAACTCACTTGTTTCGTAGATTAGAAAGGTATACAGACATGGCTCAGAGCACTAAACCAAAAATGAAGCGGAAAATCTTTTCTGAAACAAGGTTAGTTTCCTAAAGAATCAAAAGCATTATGAAGATGTTGTAGCTGTCTGTGAACAACAAGACCTAAATTTCACAGAACTGAACACTGAGCTTAAAGAACTCTACTTTCATGGTAGAATATTTATTGCTGGCCTAAGGTTAGGCCAGATCCTAATGCTGTAAAAAGGCTGAAAAAGTATTACAACCCCAAATACCTCATAATCAACAAAACAAAACAGAATGAATGGAAAAAACGACACAAAGAGATGATGTCATACACCATTTCAGCAGCTGAAATAAGCATTCAATAAAAGTATAGTTATTTGTTCCTTATTGCCTCTCTAAAAGTGACTTTTAAAATACTTTCAGTAATAATATTTAAACTAATATCACAGCATGACTGAAAACTCTTCTAGAGTAACTTCATTTTTTAAATATGTTATTTAATATATATTATATATGTTATTTAAATTACCTCAGCTCTTTCACTTGAAAAAATCACACCTCCTAGGCATAACCTTTTTTTATCAGAAAAGGGACAAGACACAAAGACTGACCACTACAATAGATTTGTTTGGCTTAGGGCTATAACATGTAGCATTCTGACCCAAGGGAATTAGAAAGCCTCAGGAGTTTGATTTAATTCTTACAATCCCCAGATATCACATGTCATTTTAGAGACTCCAGCAGATGCTCTGTAAGTACAGCATAAAGATGTAGAGGACATATAGACCAACCTCACCTTCCTTCAACACGTTCAGTATTCAAACTTCTGCTGCCAAATATTAAAGTGGTAATAACATTCTTTTACCAATGTCACACAGGCCACATTTATAAAGTGATGAGTTGGTTTTGTTTACTTGTCTAAAGTCACAGTTTCTGCTGTAGTTCTACAATGTATTGATATACATGTTCAAACTATGTGTCCCATAGTTGTCTGTACTTGGAGCAATTAAGATATGATTATCTTTTCCATTAAGAATAAAGTAAACAAACATGCCATTGAATGTCAAACTCCCCAAAAATCAAAAATATACATTCAAGAGAATATTAGTGTGACACCTAAAAGCTAGCAGAGATGCAAAGTTTCCAAGTCTAATTCAATGAAGAGCTGAAAGGAAGAAATACCTCCTGTAAAGCTAACTATCAGACCAATATATATGATTTAAATTAAACAGTTGTACATTGACTGGCACTGAGAATTGTGCTCACAACTTCACAGAGATAAATGGAAGATGAAAGCACACATTGCCTGGAAGAACTGCCTCACCTGATGACCTGTAAGAATTCCATTATACATAAATATAGAGAAACTGCTGTCTGAATGTAAAGAATAATGTGATACCACAGTTGCATCTACAACCTGATTTTCCACATCAGTTAACACAGGCAAATGTAAACACACATAAGCATAACTAAGAATCTAACAGACAAGATCTGAAAAATTCATTGAAGTAATTTAAAATATTACCATACTCTTCTATCCTAGTGGAAAAAGCTATCTCCAGTTTGCAGTCCAACATCCTAGCCCAACCCTGCCTTTTCCATGGCTCTGAGCTATGCATGACAGATTGTGGACTAGAAAAGGTAGATCCATAACATCCCAAACCAAACATCCGAAGAAGGATACACAGATATGCACAGTATTTCTTTTTCAGCTACAAAAGCTAAACCCATTGCAGCTTTTCTGAAAATCTCTTGAGTCATACAGTGTAAAAAGGGCCTGATGATTTCAGTATTTGCATACAAAACTTAAGCTTCCTGGCATTTAGTACTGCAGACCCCCAAAAACCCAGTTAAAATATAGTAAGAATAATAAGGTACAATGACAGAAATTAGTAACTGTGTTGCATAAAATTTGATAATCTGATCCCTATAAAAGGCAAGATTTGAATTTGTATAACTATGCTGGCTTAAATTGTGCTATTCCTACTTGCCATTAGGGGTGAAAGTCTACCTTGGCTGGCTCCCCATTTCTCAAAAATACCTCATCCTACATATTCTAGCAAAATACTAATCCTTCTGGATTCAAAACGATTGAAAACAAATGGTTTCTTTATAACAATATATTTATGAGTACAAAATTGAGAATGTTCTTTTGACTGCATTTTTTTAACCATCTCCAGGTGCAGATAACCATAGTGAAGAATACTGAAAATATTTCAACCTGTATTTGATATTATAAGAAAAGGAAATGGAATACATTGTGCTATGTTCTAAAAACCCATTAATTTATTTACAAATTTATAGACAATTGACTTAAGTCATGGACAGTTTTTAATTTTAGGTTTTCTTCAAAACAAGCCATATTTAAACAAAGATACAGCAATGGACTTACTATGGCCAGTTACAATGCAGTTTATATTTCAGTAGAGAATATACCATATATTCTTAACAGTATACTTACATGTTTTAAAATTCCCTTTGTGAATAAAAATTAAGGGGCTTTGTACTACTGGTTAGCTTTTTTCTCTTTGGGTTTTCTAATCCTCTCTTGATAACTGCTTAGCTATCACACTTTACACTTGAAATCTTGTCTTTAAAATTTCCTTTTTTTATTACATTCTTTGTAATACCTTTAAGTAGAACTTATTACGTCAGCTGGACACCTCTCTTATAGAACAAACAGCAGGTACTTACTAATATGAGGGACCTATGGTCATATATAATTTTACAGCTTTACAATTATCTAATCTCTCCTGTACATTAAGCTTTAGGACTGTCAAAAACTTGACCTGTAGACCCAAATGCTTTCAGATGCTGGTCGTTAAGTATCAGCAAACACTCCATAGTTTTCATTGTACTAATTGTTGCTAAATTTTCAGCACAATTACCATGTTTCGTGACCTACAACAGAGAAAAAAGAATAGTTTTCTTTATAGCAGAGAATGAGTTGAAATATGTATAATCAGCATGGGATGACAGGCAGAATATTTCTGTCAAAATATATTGGTTTCTAAAAATTCTATTTATGTGGAATGGGCAATAATAATAATTTAAAGTCCTATTTACTTCTGCATTTAAGTACTACCTAATTTATATTAATTTTTTGCCTGCTGTAAATTCTTTGGTTTCAACAGAATTTCCTCTGATTTACACAGGTACTAACAAAATTACCATCATCGCTTTAAAACTTCATATATTACAGTTATTTACACAGAGGGAAAAAAAAAGGCACTGACAGAGATTAGAGCTTCATAGGTGTAGCAAGAGATGCCTGGGATCTTAGAGAGTTTATTATCTTCAACAGTTAGGGCAGACAAAGTCAGCAGAGTTGTAGCAGATGTAGCACACAAAGATATTCAGGGCAGACCAAGAAATACTGAGGTGAAGCAACACTCCAAAGGTCACATAGCAGGTCAGTGACCAAGATGTGAAGAACACCATGATTTCCTGACACTCAGCTCAGTGTCTAAGCTTATGCTATCTTTCTGCAGAAACACACAAAAAGCCTAAGAACTATAAATCAGATGCTCTGTGCAAGACCACTGCACTGCTGAAACAAACGTGTCTGAAACTCAACTTAAGAGGTCAGCTCTGGCGTTACTTAGACTCTCAAAAAATCCCATAAAACTTACCAACTGTGTTTCCCTAAAATACTTTAATTAGTTGAGTTTTTTAATGTTTCTCTCTTCTTAGAGCTCTTCTTACTTCTCTGTAGCCCTTTTGGCATGTGCCTTGGGGAATCCCATTGGTTCCGAACTTCCTAAGTTACTGTGGACGCTTCACAAGACCCTGTACATGGGCGCTTTATGTTCTCCCTGCTTCAGCTCACTTTCTTAGCAACTTGATTTACATACATTAAATAAATATTTCTACATGAACTCTTAAATAAATCATTACTGGAGACCTTTTCCCTCCTTTCCAAGTTTTGCTAGTTTTCCTGGTTTTTTTTGCCAAAAGGCTTTCTAATCACTTCAAGCCCAGAGCCTTCAGTATGTACTCATATGTCCACCCCTGAAGTCTTCCAGTTACTCCTTTTTTCAGTCAACATTGTTTCTGTCTTTTAGATCCCAAACTGGCCATTATCTTAAAACTAAGCATCTATCTACGTCAGCAGAGAGCTGAGTAAGAGCTTTAAACAGAAGTCTCTCCAATCCATTTAAAGAAATCCCAGGTGGATCTAGACCCTTCTAGGAAGTGCAGTACAGAGCCACCAAGTAGTGCCCAGCTGGTCCAGCTGATCCTGTTTCAATCTCATTCTCTGTTAAACTTAAGTGATTTTTTTTTTTTTTCTGACGCACAAACAGAATTTTTTGCGGAGTTGGTGAAAACAGTCTCCCGTTTAGTCCAAGTTTGTTGGATCTGTTCACACACTATCTACCATTATGGAGTCATGGTCTGTGAAAATGGTTCTCATGCACTCTAAGAAAAATGAAAATAGCACCATTATCAACAAAATCACCTGTCAGACATGCATTTAAACTTTGCATGAGACATACATGCGCAGCTACAAAAACCTGACATACCTTACAACTGGGTTACATAGTTGAATCATCTAAATCAACATCCCTAAATTCTTAATACAGAATTAGATAAAAAGTAGGATATAAAAATATTCTATATATTTTAAGCTGTATCTGTTACGGTCTTTACCTATCATAGTCAAAAAACAAGGTGAAGTGCTATCCTTCTACATCTAAAAAAGCAAAGAAAAAGTAGAGTAAAGAAAAGCTTTTTAGCATATTCCTCTTTATTCTTCCTTTTTATTTATCAAGATTTTATCCATTAAGACATCTATATTATATGCTGTTCCTGGCACACTGTATATATCACTAACCATATGCCTTCTGTAAACTGTAAGAATTCAGTCATTCACTTCATTCATTAAAATTCACAAGGCCTATTATTCTGTTTACAGTCTAATAGATATTCACTGTCACTATTCAGGCCTCTGATTCAATTTACCTAAATCCCAGATGCAGAGTAATCCTGATGGAGATTAGCTTAATTTATCACCAATTTCTTCTCAGAACCAAGAAAGGCTGGTATTTCATAATAAAAGCTGTGTTTCTCCTTTTTTTCCTGAAGTAGCATGCACAATGAAGAAGAAGCAATAAACGCCTAATTTTTTTAATGGTGAGGTTTTCTCAGTTACACAAATTCTGCTTTGCATATAAGACACCATCTTTTAAGGTTTGTATTCTACAGGTAAGACTACTGATCCTCATCATAGTGGAACATATTCCTGGAATCAAATATTATGCTGATTCTGATTGAACAGATTGGCAGATTTATTATGTACTCCACACAATACAAAATAATCACTCTGGGTATACTTTTCTAGGTAAAGTGTTGACAGTTTGGAGTGTAATAAATGAAATATACTTATCTTTTGGCTCTGAAATGTTCCCAGTGGGGAAAATTTTCTAGCAACTTGAAGTCATATTAAAGGTGTCCACTTCCAAATCAAAACTGACAGTGCTGATTTATGTCATAATATCTGCTGTTTTTTGCAAAATATCCCAGTGACTTGCAGAAGAAATCTTTGTTTGGTCAAACAACACTTCCAAATTGGCACAGTTCAGATAAAATTGCATAGAATTTTCAAAATAAGCCAGTTTTCATCTGTACAGCATACCATAGTTTTCTTTCCACAAACAGTCTGTTTTTGCCAAGTACTCAATTTTACAGTAACCTATTACGTGCTTTTCTTTTTTTCAGATAAAGAAACAAATGATCATTCTGCATCTGGTCTGGGTACCCATCTGAAAAACTGTGTCCTGTCATCCTTGGCCCGAAGACGTTGGAGCAGTAGTACTGCCAGGAAAATTGAATCCACAGGGTTTGATAATACATTCAGCAACAGGAAAGTTCTGTGAAGAATATCTCTTGCTGTCTCACTGTAACTGGAGAATTCTGAGTCCCCTGCAAGGATTTCCTTCTGTCTGAAGAACTAACTTTGTGACTGAAAGTACAGACAGTAGCAATGTATTTGTGCTGCTCTCATGTTGTAAAGCAGCTGATAAAAACCAACTGAATATTTCCCAAATATTCGTGCTTTCCAACCCAACTAATTATGTCTAATTTTTTTAGTTTTGTTTATAGAAAAAGAGCAAATAGGACATGATCTGTATACACCCATCCTGAGAAGAACATATTTCCTAGCAATGTTCTATCTTGAACCAACACAGAACAGTTCAAGAGAAAAAGACAATGATAGTAAATAACAGGAATTTGCCAAATAACAGGATTTTTTAATGTGGCCAGTCATTAATTCCCTATTGTTTGCAAGAGGACAAAGTTTCATGTAACATGTTCAATTAGCACTGCCACTAAGGGCCAGTCCCAGCATCTCCAGCCTGCAACCATGTAAACCTGTCCCTGTTCTGACCCTCTGTGATACACAAAAGCTGGTGGTGTTGGTTTTTAGAAGGTTAATTGAATTTTCATGAACTAGCTCACAGTTGACCCAGATAATATCTATGATGTCATTTCAGAAATGGAGACGGAAGGTAGTTTCATTAGGGCAGAAATGAGGAGTGAGGTTCACTTGGGGATGTAACTTTTCAGCAGAAGTGATAACTTACCTAAACTTGTATTTTGAACTACAGCCCAAGACAGCAGTGAGGAAATAAGCCACGGCAAAACTTACGTCAGTATTCAAGGTAAACTGCAGAAAGGTAATAGAGATCGACATATATTAGGATGTAAGGTAAACTGACTGAATGGCAAATAACTGGCAGAACACCTCTTGGCCAAGCAGAGGTGATAAAAGTCCTCTGACACACGTGCCTGGTGAACATAGATGTATGTCAAACAAGAGAGCAGCGGGGAAATGCACCTAGCTTAAGCCCTGCTCTGAGTAGCTGAAATGAGGGCAGCTGTCTTAAGAGGGGTGAGTGTTAGATCCCAACTTAGATCCATTAAGCTTGCCAAATGAACTGCCATGGGTCTTGATTTTGGCAGTCAATTTTATCAGATGGTTGTACTGGAGACCTATCAAGAACAATGCCAGAACACACCAGATGTGCACTGTGCTGCAGCGGGTATCCTCTGTGGAAGGCACACAAGTCCCAGATGACAGAGGCATTATGGAAGTGAGAAGTGCACTCAACTGATTTCAAAGCATTCAGCTGCCATCACCTATTCATTACCACCATAGTTGAATATAGATGCCTTATCAAAACAATCCTTCTCAAGGTCAGAAAAGTTCTGATATTCTCATGCTCTGGCAGTTGTCATCACCGCAGATTAAAATGAGTTTTGCTGATGTACAAATCGAATGGGACAGACAACACTACTGAGATAGTAGTAGGCCTTACAAAGGTCTCTAACAGAAACATACGGTCAAAGTCTGAAGGAGCATGAAAAAAAAAGAACATGATGGAACACAGAATTCATGCAGGATTTTGGACAGTTTTGTAATAAACTAATATGTTGGTCTGTATTTTCAATAGAAATCCAGTCAAGCAGTCTAATAGCATTTTTTTAACTTTATCCAATGGTTGTTTTCTGCATGAGTTCTCACAAGTACTACAAACACACAACAAAGAACATTTTGCCCTGGTTGCTGTGCTGCACATAACTGGCAGGATCCACCTGAGGATCAGAGAGTACATGTTATAGAAAATCCTGAGCAATGGTACACCACAAAAATTGAATGCATGATTCAAAGAGAATTTATGGTGCTGATAGAAGTGGGATGGGATAAAGACAGGAGCTCTAGAAAATGCATCTGAAGTACTCTCAGAGTCACCTGATCCCTCTTCCAGTTAGCTTGCATTTTTCTGTAATAAAAATGCTTTATTTGGCCTAGTTGAAATACTTACAGCTTTCATTGTTATTTCTAAGTCTTTATAAATGCTGTGGAAAAATTTTATCAGGATATGAATTTTGTGAAAATGTTAAATAAGTATATAAGTATATATAAGTATAGTTCTGATCATCACGGAACTCTAAAAAACACCTACATTTTATGATTAATTTTTCAGATCAACTGCATGAACTATTTTTAATCCATTTAACATACTATAGATATTGCATAGCCTATTTTTTTTATCTGAACATCTCAGTAGTAGGTCAGACATTTTTAAAAAAATGTATTAAAACAAATAGTTACCTTTATCAACTGACTTGTACTACTCTCAAGAAAAAAAAAACAGATTTACTCAATACAGTTTGCTTTCCATAAAGGCATTCTAAGAAGTATAACTACACTCCCATGCTCTAATACTTTAATTATTGAATTTTGTATCAGTATTTTATTCAGAAATTAGGTCAGACTAATGAACATAAAATGCTGCCTTTTCTGAATATTGACTCAATATTATCATTCTTTTAGACTCTAGGCAATGTTATAATATATATGCACTAACTTTGAATACTTATTCAAAACGAGGATCAGCAAGAGAAAAATTTCTTAACCAGCTCTATAAAGTTGTAAGGTATAAAAATTCTCAATTCAAAAATACCGCTTCTTTCTAGAAAATGTTAAAAATCTTCCCTTGGCTACTAATAGATTAAGGATGTTGCAGCATCTTCATAAGACATCAGCCTACTTCATTCCAGAAACAAAACAGAAATATTCATTGACCTCCATCTTTACACAGTTACAGAATTGTTTTATCTAATAATAGATTGTATCTGCCCTGTAATAGCTACCTTAGTATTAGTACATTTTTAAATCCTGCCTGTTTACTACTGTTCTTGGCCTTGCTACCCACATATGCCCTCTTGATTTCCTTAGCCTCTTCTCCATCTTTTATACTCCATTGTTGCTTATATTTTCAGGTTATTATCTATAAGCCATTTTCCACTTTATTTATATTGCCTTTTATTTCTAAATATTTTGTTCTCTTTCCTACCAAAATGAAATGGGTATTCATAAGGAGCCAACATCTAATTATGCAACATTGGTTACTTAATAAACTGTTACAGTCCACAATTTCTATTCATATTTCCTACTAGCCTATATCTTCCTCATAACAGCTTTGGAGAAATGAACTGCTCTGAATTAACCTATTTTAGACATCCTGTCGGTTCCCACTGAAAGTCATTCAGAACATAATGCCTGATCCCTATCCATACTCCAACAAAAATAAATCCAATAATTACTTAGAATATACTGGATTTAACAACTTTCGTTTACAAGTATTCCTTTCACCATTTTTGGAAACTATTACTAGATTCTACAACCTAGTGATGTTCGTTCATTGCCTAAGCGTCCCAAATTGGCGTGACCACAGCAATGCAACATTACATTAAAAATATGTGCTCAATTAGTAACTCATCATATCCTCTAATGTGATCCATCGGTGCATATTGGACTTCTACCAGAAACCTCTTCCCTAGGTTTCGTAACTTATTATCTTGACCCAAATAGATCAAAGATCCTGTGGTTCTGTGTTATCAGTAACTCTAAAAGCAAGTAACACTGCTATAAACAGTCACACTCTCTTCTCTGAAGTTCCCCTGTTCTCCCATTATTAGCTGTAACTATTAATTAGAAACTCTGAAATAATTTAATTGTTGTATGTTAAAAAAGAACTACGTAATGTCACAAGAGACATGGAATGGGTAGGAAAAGTAACTGCATTCAATTTATGAATGAGAAGAAAATTACACTTGCACTCTGAAAAACAAGTAAAGCTTATGAAGTGATCAGAATAGCAGATGAAGATTAAAGTGTCATATAATTTTGTTAACCTGTTTAAGTGATATATATAGGTTAAACTTGATTTCTATATAGATAATCTTATTTCAGTTACGGGAACTGGAGTGAGAATCAAGATTGGGGACAAAAACCTGACAGCTATCTGGAAGAACAGAAACAAGGGAGACCAGACTTCAAAAGAAGAGCTCCTCTTCAAGAGGAAGGAGTGCTGCTACTCATTACTGTAAGTACTATCACAATACCTCGTTATAACATCAGATACACAAGAGGTATTTTAACAGGATTTACTTGATATCCTGCACAATTCCACCAAATTGCCAAAGATTTTACTTTTATACAGTGGTATATTGTTATCTGATTTTAGCACCCAACTAAACAAAGTAGTTTACTTATAGACACTATCTCTGTTTTCAAAAAATCTTTCTGCAGAGGAACAGTAGTCAGCAAAAAAGTTACTTGAAATATGCATGCATATTCCTTCTATCCAGGCAAGAAAGTAGGTATTATCAACTAAGTATTATTATAGTTATTATTACTATTGTTGTTATTATTATTATTTACTACTACTTGAAGAGAAATTTCCTTTTTAACATTTTTTTCATATATAGTGCAACTGTGCAAGTGCTAATGAATATTCACAGTAATTAACAATGAAGCTGTCATCTTATTCAACAATGAAGTTATCATAATAGATGCTAATAAGTGATTTTGCTCACTTCAGCTACTTTTGAGAACAGAAGATCTTTTACTTTCTTGTTTTCTAATTTTTGAAAATCTTTTCATTATGAAAGTATGTAAAATATTGTTAGTATGATTTGTTTACCTCCTTATTTCTATAACTGCTACTTTCACTTTATTCAATGAAGACATTCCAAAACTCATAGCAGTCTGAATGGAGATTGAATTGCTTCTCTCTGTCATCAATAACATAAGAGTACTTAATTAAAAATAATGGATAATACATTAGATTAATTCAGGCTTTCCCATATTTAGCCAAAAATAAGCATGCAGCTGTGGAAAGAACAACTGTTTCTTCCTCTTAGAGTAAGCATTCAGTATTAGACGAAAGCACATTTTCTCTCATGAAAATTTACAGTTTGCTCCAGAATAGGCAGCATATTTCTGAAAAAACAGGCATAGTGATCAGTTTTATACTTCTTTTGCAACAGTTACATCAAAAGGCAAACAGAAAATAGCCTTTATTTTAAACACAAACTTTAAAAATAAAATAACTGATTTTTTAAATAACAGGCACTTTTTTGTGAAAACCAATCATTATTTTCACCTTAGATAATTTAGCTTATGAATTATTTGAGTTTAGGATTTTAAAGCGTTTTCAACATCGTTCAGTCTTTTTTCATAAAGAATTTTATATTAACTTTGCAACTGAGCTGAACATGGGATGATTTCATGCAAATGCTAAAGATGGGAAAACTGCTACATAGAGTGACTTTTCATCTGATGATGACAGAAAGAAGATGTAATGCACAAGTATTTAAGTTACTAAATTTCAATCCAGAGTTGCAAGTTATTCTTGAGGAGATAACTATTACTGCTTTCTTTTTCCAGTGCATCAAAAATACCATTACTCTTTACTTTGAATGCCTCAGACTTGCTGAAACATATCTGAAAGCAGCTCATTTCTACAGAAATCCAAGAGCAGTAGAGAAGCGGCTCTGTTTCATGGGCTAATAAGCAATAGCCCTCTTTGAAAGTTGGTATACCGTAGTTATATGCTAAATTAATAAAATAAAAAAATATTCTGAGTTGGAAGAGACCCGCAAGGATCATTAAAGTCCAACTTCTGGCCCTGCTCAGCACCATCCCCAAGAGTCACACCATGTGCCTGAGAGCACTGTCCAAACACTAACTGAACTCTTGTCAGGCTGCTGCTGTGACCACTGCCCTGGAAGGAATATAAGGAAACAATATTCTACATTCTGCTCTTAAAACTGCATTCAATTTTGCAACATAGAGGCTTCCTTATTTAGTATTTCTAAAACAAGAAGCACATGCATATGGAAAATGAGGTAATTTGCAGTAATCAATAGATATGAATTATTATATTAAATGTGTTGGGAATTTTTTGCTGCGAAGTAATCTGAAACACAAGTAAGCACTTTTTTTGGGAACAAGTATATGGCAGCCATATATAAAAAGATGACCAATAAAAGTTATGGAAGTCTTTGAAAGTCTAGGAGAGAGGCACTGATTCTTCTCATTCAGACTTGACACCAGAACACTGCAGGAACTATAAATATTGTTCTAGATCAGGGAATGCATCAAAGCCTTGCTTAATCTTTTACACTTTGCTTTCAATCAAAAATACGTTTATTCAGGCGAACACTCAAAAGAAAATAAACATTCAAACCTTCACAAATGTCTTGAACTCTTCTACTTTGTCACTGGTGAGTAGCAGCTCCTTCTGTAGAATTTCCAAAGTCTGTGCACTCTGTTTAGCCAAGCCATGTAGTTGTTGAGATGCAGCAGTTTCAAGGTCAGTCATAGCACATTCAGTCTCAATCATTTTGCTCTCTAGTTTGGTAAGCTTGAGATCCTGAAATGCATCCACAGAAACACAGCAGTGCTATGATAAAAGCTGATAGAGAGGTATGGTACAAAAAATGAATGAACAAACCAACCTCCCACACCATAGTTGCCATCATAGAATATTTCACTTCCAACATATAATATGGAATTTCATGGTAAAAAGTAATTTCATTTTCAGTCACTGTGCCGATGTTTCAGTATCTAAACTTCAGAGGTGTGACTGAATAACATCAGATAAACAGATAACTTATTATATATATTATATAATTATATATTATATAACAGATATTATTCTGTTATTCTGCTATTTTCTCCCTTTCTGTACTGAAAGTTTAAGCTGATGACCCTGCAACTCTTCATTTGAAAGTAAGGTATGAAGAACTTCCACAGTGGAGCCATCAAAACTCTAATTATACCTTTTTTTCCAACTCATCTTTAGCCTTGTGATACATCTGCTCATACTGAGACTTCTCTTTCATAGCTACATTAAGTCTTTGTTTCAGTGAGTCAATGGAAGCTTTTTTGTCTTCAGCCAGTGCCTTCACCTGAAATAATGAAAGGCCAAGAGCATTGGTTATCAAGATAGAAAACTTAAAAATTAGAATAAAATCAGAACTGAGCATACCTATATTACATAAACATATATAACTATATAAATAACTTTATTGAAGTATCTCTTTCTGAAATTGCAGACTTTAATAAATCTCTAATGCTGATCCAGTAGAGATCAGTTTGCACACAATCTTGTTACATAAAGTTTTGACTTGTATTAAATATATAAAAAGCTCTTCATTTGCAGAGCTGTTTGTTCATATATATTTTAGACTTACAGTAATTGCAAAAAGGAGTAAACTACAACTTCCACTAATTTCTTTTGTCAGAGATAAAAACATAAATTCAAATTCAGCTGAGAAAATAACTGCCTATATGTTAATAATCTGTAAAGCTTCTTTGATAATGATTATCCAATGCAAACACTGACAGGGGGTAAAATGAAAAAAAACCAATGCTCCTAAAAATCATTCAGCTTTCCTATAGTGCTAATCACAAAGTTTTCTGGACAATATTGAGTAACAGGGAATTTCTTTGATCTTTTGCTGAAGATAATGTAAAATTTATCACGCTCATTTTCCACATAGAAAAATCAAAATAATGTATGGAATACGATTCTCTGGAAATGCAATGCTTAGAATGGTCAAAGTATAGCACTAAAACACATCATTCCACGCTAAATCTTTTATCTAAAACTGAAACCAGGTATTTTTCTCATGTCATACCTTAGGTCCCTTGCTTACTTATGTTCTCACTTTCTGGCTGTGGATTTCTTAATAACACCTTATCTTTAGAATGGAGGGTTATACAGTAGCTCTCTTTGGAGCTGAAAATGCTGTATGACTGCAAGCAGAAATGGGGCTTGTGATACTCAGCAAGCACTTGCATTCCAGGCAAACAAAAGCAAACTGGCAGATTGTTTATTTCTATTTTGGGTTCATAAGCTGCATAACCTGACAGACAAACAAACATCATGATCTTTTTCTGGCACCAAAGGCCAAAGTGCAATACATCGTTGGATAACACAGAAATATGCCAAACGATATATACAAGTTCTCTTACCTTCAGTGAAATCATCCTAAAATTTTGCAGGAGAAAATAATTTGCTATAGAAGTCAAGTACTACCTACACAGCTAGAATTACTTTAAGCTAAGAACTGTGAATCATTCATAACACTGCAGTAGAAAATAGATTAACATATTAAAGCATTTAACTACTATAGCCAGGAGAGATGCATGGACTTCATTAGCATATGTCATGTAAAATTGCCCTTGTTTCAGGTCTACTATATTTTATGAACTTACAGTGCATAAAACTAAATCCCACTACTTACAGCATATCCTTGCAACTGTGTGTTCTGAATACTTTAATATTTAATTACACCTATAATGAAGAGAAATTAAATTATGCTGCATCCATTCAAGCTATCACCATATACTGATTTCATACAAATTACAGTGGAGGGAATTACACCCTTCAATTAACTGTATGTTGTTTGCTTTAAGCAATATATTGATTTAACAGGTATAGTGTGTTGAAATAACTTCTGTAAATCCACCAGCTTCTGTTTTTCCGAAAACTAGGAATAGCAAGAAGGAAGTACCTTTCTCTCAAGACTTTCCAGTGTTTCATTTGAGGTTTTCTCATTTTCTTGATTTGCTTTTAGGTGAGACCTTAAGTCTTCTATCAAATGTCTTTTCATAGTAAGGTCCCTCTCCAACTTAGAAGTTCTGCAGGGGAAGAAATTGGACTGCATATCACTGTTAGAAAATTTGGTTAATATGCAACTAAAAGGTATAAAGGCAGTAGACAATCTATCATGCTTGTAGCTTTAGAATACTTTTTAAAATAAAAGCTGATGCAGTCCTTGCAATTTACCCTGTTCTCAAGTACTAAATTCAGTTTCAGTCTCTTTTTAAACAGACCTATTTCTAAATACGCAATATATTTGTGATTTGCTTTTTTGCTTGTCTGAACTGATATCACAAAAATTCTTAAACTGTTATCAAAAAAAGGAAAAAAAAACCTGCTGAGCCCACAAAATTTAATTAATTAAATTCCTTTGATGTCTCAATCAATCATTCATACAGTATTTTTTGCAAAATTATTTTCAAAAGAAAATGAAATGGGGAAACCTCCTTTCATCCAACTGAGTAAAACACAGAAACAGTTGAAAAAACTCTCTCCCTGTGTGTCAGACGAGATAAAATGCAAAACCTAGAAATAACATCAGCTTTTGTCAGAAACTTCTCAAAAAGCCCCCAAACTCTCATGTACTAAAAAGTAATCTTTGTTCAATGAGAAAATTATTAAAATATTAGTTTGTGTTACAATGCTTCCACTATTGTAACACAAACTAATATTTTAAATGTAAACATAAGCAATACCTAAATATGTCTAGATATCTGTATCTTTTTCCAATGAAAGCAAAATGAATGGTAGTATGTTCAGGAATACAACACTGTTAATACAATGTCAATACCATATTAAAAAAAACCAACAAAACAAAACAGGAAAACAGTGCATCTAAAAATTTCTTTGATCTATTTCACCTTTACACTCTTACTGTTATTTTGGTTATTATATCTTAGAGCTTATGAAAAAAGACTATCTATTTTATGAAGAAAGCATGCTAAATATGCTAAATTTAAAATCTTATGGTGAAAAAATTCAGTTTCACTTTGAAATAGAAAATAAACAATGAGCACAATTTAACCATTTTAAGAGCTCTCCATTTTTCAAATGATATAATTTCAGATAAGTAAACTGCATTCTTTCTTCAATTAAAAAAATCAGAATGGTTAGAGGAGTTAAACTCTTGGGCAGACAAGAAATTCAGATACACTAATAGTTTTTTTATAGCTTATAAAAAAACTATACCAAAGAACAGATATAATACTGAAGTATTATATCAGTTCAGCAGGTAGAATAAAAATCTCGGTTGCATACTTGACAATTTTTGAATTTCAAAATGAACAGCAAACCTTAATCTATTCAAATAGAAACAAATACAACTGTCCTTCTGAACTTTTTTTATTAATATAAGAGTAGCTATTTAATCTTATTTAAGCATCTGAACCTTGACATGTCTCTTAGCCCCTAGGCAAAGAATTACTGAATTTGAAAGACCGTGTTTAACAGTGCTGAGGAATTCATTTCGACTTACATCAAGGATAAAATAGCCTACTCTGGAGTCCGAGTTCTGACTTAAGGTATCCTTATTGCCATACAGATACTGTACCTAGTTAATCACTTATCAGTTTAAAAAACCTGCAATTTAAGCATATACTGCTCCAGTTTCAAAAAACCCTCGTAACAGTATGCAAGACTTCAATATAAAGAATATTCTTTATATTCCTTTAAAAATCTAACAGTTAACGTTATAGCGATTTTACAGCTGCCACTGGGTGGCACCAGACACAATGGATAGAAGAGTGACCGTACTTCGCTTGTAGTTCCCGAATCCGTTCTTCTTTTTCCTGGACTTGATTTTTTAGTGACTTAATGGTGGTCGATTGCTTAGTGGTTTCAGTATTCGAATTCTATATTGAAAAATATTAAAATATAAATAAAGTAGACTGAACGTGATCACAGTCAACAGTAAATTTTGGAAAAAATTGTCTGTGTAAATTTTCATGTATTTTATGAAGGTTCTCAGAAATTAACTGGTAAAAAGGAGTGTTATTACGTTCTAGAAACACTTAAGCAGAAGTACATTCCTTGGAAAATACGACAAAAATCAGTACTTTTCCATTGTTCTAATAATGTATGGTTAATAGATGTTCCCCAGGACACTTGCAAGCACCAATCAAGACCACATTTTCTCATGCACAGCACAGTCAGAAGAAAAGGTAACAGAAGAGAAGTAAAACTGGATCCTTATTTGAACTACGTCTTTGGTATAGTTCTACAGCACAAGGAGTCTACATTTATACTGCACAAGAATGTCCAATAATTCCTTTCATCTTGAGTATTAGGAAATACAAGACAATTTACAAGAGTGGTTGTTTTTATGCCTCCTTAAATTCAAAGCACAAGACAAAGACATTTCCATTTGGCTGTACTAATACAACAACAAGCAGGTATGATCCTAATTTTCAGGCACATGTCATTCCAGTGAAGGACAATTATACAGTTGTTGGCCATTCCTCATTTGTATATAGTAAGAAAAGAAATGCCTCTATTCCTCCATGCAATTACACATATCATGTACCCAAGATGTAAATTCAGAACTGAATCAGGCTACATGAAAAGAAAAAGAAATTTAACTAAGTAGCCATCTTAGCAATCTGAGCACATGCATTGACTACAATTGCTTAAATGGCAGCTCAAACACACCACATAAAGATATTTCAGAACTCCAAAAAGTGTTGCCAAAAGATACAGGTTAACTATGTGCACAACGTATATGTGTGCCTATATGCATACACATTCAGCCACTGTACTAAAGCTTTTTACTCACTAAGTATAAACAATAAGCAAACAGATCAGACATGCTGTAAACAAAAAGTATTTCAGGAGAATTTCTCTGCTCAGTGCAGACTTGTAATGCCTATTAACATTAATGGGAGTATTGTACATAACTCTGTGCGCCTCAAGGGGAGTATATATTCTTGTGTGCATAGTTAGATGTAAAATATTGTTCTTAATAACTTGTCTAGTCTATTTACTATTATTATAATGTGAGGTATAACCAGAAAATTGTTAAAATGATGTATGCTAGCAGAATATTCCTGAGATTCCCAAGACCTGTTTGTGGAGCTTGAGTTCCACTAGCATAAAGCACAGCACTCAGTTACGTGGTTTACACACCAGACATGAACTTGAGTACGTAGGTGGGCCCCTGCACATGTTCAGAAGCAAAGACATGCTCACGGTATTTTGCTTCCAAACTCACCATCCACACTTAACACATTTCTTCCTATTGGCAAAGATACAAGGAGTCATTACATACAACACAAACAAACACTGCAACGACAGTGTTAAGGGAAAAAAAAAAAAACCAACTAACAAAACCAGGTACTTGGAGATTTTGAGCTATAAGGAAAGCTTTTGCTACTTACACATTCAAATATTTAGGAGAGTAACTATGTGTCTCCTTTTTAATCAGCTACAGAGCCTGGAACAATAATTGACAACCCTTTGCCAAATTCTTCTGCTAAAAAATGACTTGCAGGACTTAAACTAGCCTTAAATAAAGTCAAGAATTTTAGAAACTTGATTTAAGTAGTTTTTGAGGACCTTATATTCAAAACTCTCATCCAATTCAGAAACCAGTGAATTTACTCTACTACTTAGCATTTGGGGTCACAGACTATCTCCATCCTAAATATAGTTTTGCATACATGATTTATTTTCTCATAAAAAATTTAATATATCTTTAAGAAGGAATTAAAAGTCATGCTAGTATTTTTGATATCAGATTTATATATGCTTGCTAAATGTTTCCTCTGCTGCAGAAACAAAAAAACCTTTGATTTTTCAGCAATTTACTTTGCTGTGCACATTTGGCAGACAAATAGAGTAGGCTTCTAGCATGGGTGTTACTCTTAAACTATTTTAAAAAATAAATCCCCATTTTTAAATTTTTCCTACTTGCATAGATCAATTGACTGCTAGGTTTCTGGATAATGAAGATATTCATCTAAAAGGTACCACCCTAATTAACAGAAATTACCACTCACCAGCAACAGAAGCAGATTAGTCAATCCCAAATCTAAAAACAATACTCAAGAAGACAGTGTGTATGGTTTTAAGACCTCTTTCTCATAATTAAAGTAGATCAATTTATGCACCTTTTCATGGCTACTCCCTGCTGGCCTCATCTCTTTATCAATGTGACCTACCTTTACTAATCTCTGAATTTAGATGTTATGCATCCAGTGTGCAATAGCCAAGATCTGTAATACCATGATTACCATTAACAACAAAGAGGTTTGAGCATTACCCACAGCTCGTGTACTAGCACAGCTAATCCAGCATTTAGAGTCAGCTATGTTGACCGTGTAATACAGCCTTTTCTTCTAGCTGATCCTTTGGCAGATCCTTTGGCTACTGTGGAGTTTTTTTCTAGCAGCACGAAGCTGTACCATTTTGACCTTTTCTCTTTCCTCTACTATTTAGCAGAAAACAACGGGAAAAAACAACTTTAAGACATTCTGTTGCAAATATATTTCCTCCAGTGAGAAGAGAAGAAGAATTAATATGTTTGAGCCAGGCCACCTGCTGAGAAAGCTTTCAGAACAACACAGTCCAGTATCTACATCATTCACATGCAACAGAATCACCGGAGACTGAAAAAGGAAATCATCAACAAGACAGTATTTCCCTACCAGCTAATCTACAAAAATACAAATTAAAAAAAAAAACAAAAAAAACAGTCCCTTTGAAGACAAAGACAGTAGTAACACACACACACAACAGTGCTGCCCCATTAGCTCAAATTCTTTGCTCCGCTTTCACAGACAGCTATTGCTTTTCTTCTTCTTAAAGGAAGAAAGGAATCAACTGAATTCTCATCAAACTAATTCCATAGCACCTTCCAACAAGGTATACTTTATCACCATGCAAAAACCCAGCAAGGCTCCTTGTCTGGCCTATTTGATCTGCAGAAATTGTTTTAATTGTAACTTTTAGTTCTATCTGTGACTACATTTCTACTTACCATCAAAGGCAACCTAACACCGAAGCTGGTAATCATTGGCTACAATATACAAATGTTAGCATATGTGAGTATATGTATGTCTGCTTGACCCAGTTATGAACTACTGCTCATACGAATTATCCTCAGCACTAGATAATCTGTTCTGTCACCTTTAGTTTGCACGGCAGCTGTTTCATCTCTAAATCAATGTTCTTTGAAGGAGCTGGTGTGGCTTCACTCTTGCCAGCAGTTTGAGACAGATGTTCTCTCAACTTTAATTTTCCTTGTAAATCCTCCTTCTCCTGTTGCCACTTGGCCAGGTTGGAGGTCAACACCTGTTTTACAAAGAGAATAAACAATCACAGTTTCATCCTAAAAATATTTCTGCTTGATCATATGAGATGCTTCTCCAGTTCAGCATTCAAGAGGAATGAAACAGTATATATTATCCATAATTACATTGGTAGCTGTTGGTTGAATTCTCTAGTACAGGCAAAGATCAAATCCAGCAGGAAAAAGATGTCTACTACCATTAAAAACAAGCAAATTTTTTAGGGCAAAATAATTCAATTTTGACTGAATATGTTACTGTTTTAAACTGCAACAAACAAAAATTATCGTACAAAACTGTAACAGCAGTTACTGTTGAAAACTGCTTACCTAGAGCCCCTCTGGAATTCAGCAATTATTTTTACACAATACACGAAGAAATACCACGGTGTGTCAGACACCAGTGTGAATTAAGGGTGGTTAAAAGTCAAATCTGTTATAATGGTGACCAGTGCAAGCTCACTTGAATTGCTGTGTTGACAACTGCTATAAAGCATACACTCTTCTCTTGGCTTTTGTTTTGGTATTTGTAGGGCTTGTAGAGGTTAAAGCAAAGTGGACCAGCTGCACTAAACATCTCCTGGTTGGCTGGTCTTTACCTATGTGTTATTTCATCCCTTTCAATATATGCACCATAGCCAGAGAACCACATATTCCATAACCTTGACTCTAGGGCTGAAGTACTTAAGTGGTAAAAGACAAGCTGGAGCAGGACAGGATAACAGATGTTAGTTGTTTATTCCACTGGGTAGGTCTTACCACACTATACTGCAGCCAAAATGCTTCTCACTTAGCAACATAAATGCAAAGTCCAATTAGCAGACGAGCCTTGTTAGGGATTTGGTTCAAATAAATATCATGCAAACTCTCAGTCTTGTTGCACTTGACTGACAACCAACAAGACTTATTCAATCTTTGTACCAATATATTTCACATTACTCCTTACAGAAGTAATGTTTTAAATAATTGCTTTAATTTAAATAATATTGAATGTTGTTCTGCAAAAAGTGGAACTGAAATAATCTCCATGACAGTGATTAACTTTCACAAAACTGTAGTCACCTGAAAGCCAACAATGGCCTAACAGCTCTCTGCTCCTTAAAAGGGTTATTAAAGTGCTATCTTATTATTCCAAATAAGACTGCAATATAGTAGCTTAACATAAGAAACAATTGTACAAAATTGTATTGAAATATCTCTAAGTGCAAAAAACCCCTTACTTTGTGAAGAATCCTGATCAGAAATATGAGAAGATACATGACAGCTTGAAATAGCTAGATGTATGCCTGATTATATGCTGGTGCCAGACAAAATACCCAACCAAAAAAAAACAAACCACAGAAATACACAAAACAACCCCCCCCAACCCAACAAAATACAAAAAACTCACCCCAAAAAAAACAAACAAAAAACCCACAAAAAAGGTGAAAGCTAAGGAGAGTATTCATTTTCAAGCAGTTTATTATTTAACTTAAAAGCTAGATTTTATACAGCTTAATGTTATTAGAAAAAAATCCACATATATGTGTTTAAAAAACATACACTCCCATGACAATAATCTGATGATCATATATATACAGATAAAAGAGAGTCACATATATTCCCATTATGAATAAGAAAAGAATGCTTGTAGATTTTGCATTAGCCTAAAAAAATATCATGGGTACATGGTAAATTCATCTGGTATTTAAAGTTAAAACTCTAACAGTATTTATTTCATATTCACGAAGTGTACTTATTAAAGTCAGTGGGCATTTTACATATGTATCTGAGGTATCACAGTTCTTAGTGAAAGGGTTAATTTTTCCATTCCCTTCTGTGTCTGCTGTCAATATTAAACAAGAGATAGATACTGTATTTGCTAATTGACTATTCCTTAATCTGATATATTATTCTCATAATTAATACATTCACAGAGTAAAAGACAAAATGAGGGCTATTTCAATAAGCAAAACCAGTAGCAGTACAGAAGGACATAGTATAAAAAAATATGAGGGGTTATGCTAATTTTTCCAGTATAACCAATATTTCTACATGCAGAATTTCATGATTCAGTGTCTCTATAATAAATTATTCATAAAAAGAAAAGCAAGAAAAAAAAATCATAGCTAGATCAATATCTCTGTTCAAAATTAGAAATGCCCCTATATCTGCCCAAGATAGCTCATGACTCTCAGAAGTTTCTTATGCTACTGCTGCTGACAATATGCATCAGTTCTAAAATGACACGAATTGCACTGGCCACATTCTTAAAAATTATAGCAAATATATTCAAAAAGAAAAGGTCTTCATGGGACTGTTGCTAAAGATGACAGTCGGTTATAGAAACTATTTAAGGAGGTAGAAAAAAATAATTTGAAATAAGAATCTACATAAATTCAGAAACAGTATAAGAACTACAAGAATGAAGTGAAAGTAGCATATGATATACAAGACGCCCAACTCGCAAAAGCAGACAGGCACGCAATTGCAATCAGAGATTTCACAGAAGTTGTCTCTTAATACTTCTGTAGACATTGTAAATGTACTACAGGACTGATAATTCTACTGCATTACTCTTCTATTTTTAATCTATCGAACAGTTATGTGAAAATCCTGTGTAAATCCATGTGGGATGTAAAAAACAGCTCCCGTGCCCTACAGAGATATTTATGCCTAACAGATATGCCTTGCATTTACTTAAGAAGTAAGTTCATTACCCTGATGTTTCTCATCTCTCCCTATATTTTAGGTCCAGTTTTTAATTATTTTTCCTTTTTTAGACACAGTGAAAGTTTTGTGTGTGTGCTACCAAGCACACAAATCCTGAATGACTGAGTAAAAAGACTTTACTCCAGGGGAAGAGGTCACCAGGTTGAAAGGTAGAAGAGTCTTAAACATCAGCTAGACCAGATGTTGGTAAAGGCAGCCTACTGCTGTTCCCCTATGATGTAGCGGCCTTTGTCTGCTGCACCTCCTCCAGAGTGTTTTTGGCTTAACAGATGTTTATAGGTTCAATATTTTAACATCAATCTATCTTAATCTCCTTGCTCCTGGTATACCCATGACACTCTGTTCTGCTGTTCATAAAGGAGTAGTGATGAAACCTCAGTTTCTATGTAGTCAGGATAAAACTTGCAGTGACTCAGCAAGGCTTTTTACCCTCTGCTCAGAAAGACAGCTGTGTGGAAGGCCCAATGGGTTAACACAGGAAGTTCCTGGAATGGCCTATTGTTCCTTGGCATCACAATCACTCCTTAAGAGGCTTTGAGCCCATTTTACAGAAGTCACTATTCTACTGCAACTGGCATGTATGAATATAACATTTCTGTTGGAAGCAGCTGATACTGTACTGCTACTGAAGTCACACAATCCCATATATTTGTATTTGCAAAATACATTATATAAAAAATTATAAAGCAGGATGTAAATCAAGCATTCTTGACACACTTTTTAAGCAGTGACATAATCTTATTTTAATACTCATTTTGTAAACCAGCTAAAGCTAATATACTCTGATGTGTAAAAATCCCATTTGCTATGAAGCTTCCCACCCTAAAATCCTGGCAGATGAAAACCTTTCTATGTCTGTAAGAAAACTGAAGTTAACACACTCATTTTTCTTTTCTCTAAAAACCTTGCTACAGTAGGTAATAAAATACATTTGCTATGTGAGTAGCTCCTAGACAAAGTTCTGTTTTAGAATTTAACAGTGCTTCTTTAAATGTTTTATATAGAACAGGATTTTCTCACAGTTTCAGCTCGATCTTGAAAAATATACAATAACATGAAAAACAAGTGCAGTACTTGTTGCACACATAAAGCATAAAAGAACTTTTCAAAGCATGCTTGCAGGCAGAGAGTTAGGTATTTATGGTTCTACTCACTCTATCAAATATTATTGTAACATAATGATAAACCTATTTACAATATCCAAGACAAATGTATTGTGTCAATCCCACTAAACTTGACCCTTTTGCATTCTCTTGAATCAAAACCTGCCTCTGCCTGATGGGTCATAGAAAAAAAGAAAAAGCTAAAATTAATAAAGATGGTATGTAGCTATCTGAAAAGATATATACCAGCCTAAAAAGCTGTGCTGAATACTTAATGTGATCATATAGAGAAAAGGCAAATCACTTCAAACCCTCAATCAAAGTTCTTTTCATGCAAGTGCTGTAAGTCGTTGATTACTTAGTATTCTAGACATGAAGACAAAATATCAAACAGAAGTCTTTGGTGACTTAATATCCCAATCTTAAATTGAAACAAAGACCCCCCCAAAAAGCAAGACGAACTTCTAAAATGTAGAAATTGTCGTTTATTCTTCTGAAATTTTAGTAAAATCTACGGAATCATTTAGTTGTAATTTTTTTCAGCCAAATACAGTTACCAGGAGCTGACTATTTCACAAAATGTCAAATAAATGAAGGTAATATAGAGGACTTTTTGCCAGTGCTTTAGCTAGTTGTTAGACTTCAGTAGCCTTTAGAGACCATTAAGTACCCTTTGGCTAATTGGCCAATGGTAGATTAATCCTCTTTTTATTCTAGCAGCACTATTTTAACACCCTTTGCACTCTGTCAGTGTAGTATCTGAATGACAAAATAATATTGTGCATGAATAATAAGCAGAAAAGTTAAATTAACATTTCATGTTTCACATGCCATACCTATGTGTCAGGGAAAAGAACCCTCTTTTAAAGCCACTGACATTCAACTTTTTAAAACAATCTCATGTTGACACCTTACTGAAGTGAATCTTCCTAATTACTGCTAATTGCCTATCAAGGAAAAAAAATCTTTCCTTGAAGTGCAGTTGTCTAGTATAGATGAACACAGCTCCAAAGTGCGTAGTAAAGACAGGCATGACACTTGAGGTGTGCTACATTATTATGAGGTCATACTAAATATGGTTTGCAATGAACAAAGCAGCTTTTAAGGATGTTTAAGGTACTGAAAATGTCAATCACTCATGAAGTGTTTAAATTAGTTCCCAGAAGAGAAATACAGACATTAACCAGCAGATAAGAGGTATATTTCTCATCTCAGGTATTTTACTAAAGAAAAACATTTGTCCTATTGATAGTGGTAACACAACTGCAGTTCATCTGCTTTATAAAAGCGATGTTTACATTGGAATGACCCTTTCACACATACAAATTAAAAATTCAGCTATTATTGGAAAAACATTTGTGATCACTAACAAACACTCCTAGACACATAGATTATGAGTGTCTTCTTAAACATGTGCTACTACCGACCAATCATCTTCTATGAAGGGCTATTTACTGTATAACACTTCATAAACAAAGGTTTTACATGTAATTTTAATTCAGGTACTTACAGTTAATCTACAGCTAAATTTATTCTACAACTTATAAAAGCCTAGTATTGCAACCCGGCTACAGCAATTTATTAAATAATATAAAAAGAAAATCAATGGAATCAGTCCAGACAGGTCCTTTTTGAATTTTGGTTTGTTTTTCACTTTTTGTAAATACTAATAATACCATATAGTTCAAGAGCAGAAAACATAAATATATTTTAACGGAACACACAACACTCATATATAAACAAATTGGCTAATATATTCTGGGCCCAATTCTCCAAGAAATTATCTGCTTCTATAATAACAGACAAGTCTGAGTAAAGAACTGTGCATTGTGAAACCAATGATTTTTCAAATAAATTATAGAAAATAAGAGAAAACTTAGTAATAATATAAATCACAATGTTTAAGATGATGAAAATGCTTCTGAAACATGTCATCTATATAACGATCACAACAATTCAAAGATAAAATGTTTCATCCTACCGCAATTCTATTTTAGCCTTTGTTTTCTATCACTTTCATTTCATGTCTCTGTACAAGTAAACATTGCTGTATTCCATGCCTAATTTCTGTACATACTAAGAACACTATCTTGCTTTCATACTAAAGGTGCACTCCATCTGTCCTTGCATATTTCAAAGGAATATAAGGACTTTTAACTATTTATTTAACAGTACTTATACAAGTAGTTTCATAATGATCACTTATATGATCACAACTATGTGATTTAATTTTTGTAGTGATTGGTTTTCCAATACAGAGACATAAACTGACAAAATACACAGTGTGCAGGACACTGTCTGCAAGACCTTAATATTTCCAGAGAAAAATTACAGAACTTGAAAAAATCAATATTAAAAATAAAAATATTCAGTATTTCAGTATACACTATCTTATACATCTGAACTTATTCAAAGTATTAATACCTACCAGACATAACACAGTACATTAAAATTTTTTACTACAAATAAATTAAAAATAAACGTATAACTGGGGACATTTCATGACACTTTGTCCCATTTGAAAATATCTGAGTATTATGGCAAGCCAGTTGTGAAGATGTGGCTGAAGTTCAAAACCAATGTTTTCATGTACCCACCACTGCTATTTAAACAAATACTAGTACTTCAACACATAACATGCCTGTGCACATTAAGTATTATATATACTAGGAAAGACTTCTAGCTGATGCATAAAATTTGCCCCAAGATTTCCATGGCTGTGTACTTACTATGGAATTTTCAACATAAGACATGGTATCCAGGAAATCTTTTGTAGTTAGGATCAGGCTTTACTGCATGATTTTTTTTCAGGACAACACAGTATTTATCTGATTTCCACCTAACACGAGAGTTGGGGCAAACTCATAAAGACTGAAATTTGAATTTTTCATCTAGGGTCAGGGATAGTGCTTGCCATATTCCCCCTGCTTAATCTTAACACATCTAAGCAAATGAACTACTTGCATGAGAGCCAGTCAGGGAATTTCACAATCCCTACAACTCATTACAAATTTAACAGCAGCAATACTAAGTATTCATATGTTTCAGATAACACATACAAATATGCTGCACTAAAACTCATTGGGGGAAAAAATTAATAATGCTTCCATCTGTTTTCCGTATAACTCACATAAAATACAGAGAAACCAAAATGAAAATGCTATTTTAAAGACCGTGTTTAAACTTTCTTTTGATTTACCCACTTAGTTCCAAAGCATACAGCCTGATATCTTTAAAAACTAAAGTTATTTTTAAGAGCATATATAAGAAAAAAAGAAACAAAAACCTGAAAGAATGGTGAAATATTAATTTAACCTCTCCTCATTTCCATCTGTTTTAGAGAGTGAACCATTTTCTGTTGAAATATTTCTACATCTCAAATAAAAGTGGGCAGGAAATCTGTGCTTATAGGGAAAGCTGTTCCATCTCCCATATTACTCATCATGTATTATTTTCCTTTGCTTAAATTTCAGATTTTCAACTGTTAAAGACCATTGTCTTCCAACTGACTTTGAGGAAGTGATGGAACTATTTTAAAATAAAAATTACTAAAGTGTATGTAGGCTATAGGCATTCTCAGAAGTTGGCTACAATACTCAAGGAACAAAATTTATAAAGATAGCTCTATGCTTCATTTTGTTCAATTATTTCAGCATCTCATTTGTAGCCACTTAGGTATCAACAGAAGCTGAAAAAAATGTCCTCAGAAGGTTTTCTCACTTGTTTTTATGCAGACAGCTGTGTAAAAGCAAAACATTTTAAATATAAACTGTATTAACAAACTTAGGTAATGGAAAAGTTCTGTGTTCTCATAGAGAACAAAAAATAAGCAAGAAAGAATTGCGGGGGAAAAAACCATTAAGTATTTGGAAGGAATTTTTCTAGACACATAAAGGTGATATATAAATATTTCTTTATTTATTATTAACATTTCTATAAAAGAAAACAAAGATACTGCTAGCCACTTCTGAGAGGTATGAGAAAGTTGATGACAGACATTGTGGCGAGGATGCAAAGATAGGAATATTTTTCAAAATAATGAACTGCATTTAAAAGTTACTACTAAAATGTACTTCATATAAATTAAAGTGGTAATTCATCCCTGGATTCTTGTAAATGAACCCCCACAGTCTTATCTTTAATTTGTAATTTATGTTATCATTGGAACCCTTGCTAAAATTACAGGCATAAATGAACAGTTTAGGGTAAAATACTCTTTATATTACTATATTATTTATATACTATTTATATTGTATTTATTTAATATCTGAAGAGACCATCGTAAGAGAAAGCCATGTTTTCAGTCTAATGTATAAAGAGAAATACACTTTCCCTTTATCATGATTATCATCAATATTATGACTTACTAGGCCAAGTTATTATTTTCACATACATGAACAATTTGAGGACAACACTGCAATTCTAAATCCCAGCTTGAACCAGACCTACAGCTGCTGTTCCTTAGCAGTTCCCTCATTCTCTTCTGCTTGCTTTACCAAGGTAAGAGTATAGACAAAGCCACCCATTTTGTGTATACAATACCCTAAATTGTGTACACGATACCCTAAGGACCATAGGCCAACCTTTCGATCCAAAAATAAAGAGAACACTGGGCACAGTTCAGCCACCAAGGAGTAGATGCTTTTCCAGTGCTTGTGAATCCTGTGAGATGTGCTATGGCTATGGCTAATCATAGTCTCCACTGTTGAGAAAGGAAGGAACTGAGGGTCTTGGCACATTAGGCATCAAGAGTAAAATGGAGTGATGCAAATTAAAACTGAATATGACACAAGCTATGGGAACAGTCTATGACTCCCTCATTAATTCCCAATTAAACCTTAGGAGAGAAAATCAAACCGTGCAAAACATTAGTAAGAAAGCATAAACATTCTTCTACCTCCTCTAGCATTTACAGTCCACGAGGTTCAGGCACTTCAGGCAAACCAGCATCTTGTCAAAACCACAGAATTCCTCCCTTGGGTTACAAGGACAGTAAGTGTGTCTGACTTTGGTAGGGACACCATAGAATCCTAGGAACCAGCACTCACTGTCTGCAACAATGGGGAGTCTAAGGCAGAGAATAATTAAGACAATCCCCAAAAAGAAAAGCTGTAGATAAATATTTTTAAAAAGGAATCTGAGGTGTAGTTCCCTTGTCTCAGAAGTGTCTTGGTTCTAACACTTTCTTTTTCTATTGTTGTTGAAGATGCCTTAGTTCTTGACTCCCATTCCTTTATGCCTAGAAAGTCCAACCCTGCCGCCCCAAACCAAAAAACAACAACAACTACTTTAAGAAGGTTTGTGCATCATCCTTGGTGAAGTGATAAGGATGGCTTATACTCCTGGCTATAGATGTATGTTTAGAAGTTTCTTCCTGTAGTGGAAGAGAGTAGCCAGGACAACAGAGCACCAGCATTAACTTTGAACACCTAAGCTTAAACAGGGGATTGTGGGAATGAGAAAACTGGAGTAAGATGCAAGCTCTAACAAAAATGCCAATTCCCTTTGTGCAACATAATCTAGACAAAGAAATCTCACTGTGTGACAGGTAAGAAAATAGGGTCAAACAGGAAACTGGTGCTTTGCAGACCTATCAGTGCTGATAGTGACCATTCCTCTTCTGAAACCCAGAGGAGTCCAAAAGAACTCCGGTTCCCAAAGGACAAGATGTGGGAGCTGTTATGGTCCTCCTTTCTGATCACTGATAAACCTTACTAGAAACCAAAAAGTAATAAAATGCATAGAGGAAAAGGAGAACTTGGAGTCCAAGGAGTAACACTTTTCAAGGACTAGCTTCTATATCCATTGTTCAAACTCTTCTCTATTAAGATATATTTCCTATGCTAGTTATCTCAACAAAAAGACCTTCCATTGGAGAATGAGGACAAAAAAATATTAATTGCTAGACGAGAAAGGTAATGATGTCAAGAATACATTAAACATAGCACACGGACGAAACAGTATAAGCAAATTATTCTTGACAATTTTGTATAAATGCAGAGAAGATTCTCCTGGCAGCCTTCTTCAGCATCCTGAGAGAGAAAATTCACATTATATATGTGGTCTTTCTTGAAAAATTAAATCCATTCTCTTTAAAGGATATGGAAGCATAAACTGACCACTAATTTTAAACAATCTTTTATGCATGGAAACGTGGGTATTACACTCCTTCAGTCTTTACCATTAATCTGTTATTATTTTATAGATTTCTTTAATTTCAGACCTTCAATCTTTCCTCACTGTTACGTTCAAAACTTACTAAAATTTTTGTTTCTTTCTTCCAGTACGTGTTTTGAGCGTGGTGCCAAACCAAGGTGCAATATTACAGAGAGTGCCTTGACATTGTTATGTAGAAAAAGATATGTCCTCTGTGAAATTCTCTGTAAAAAATAATGCTTGACAAGCTAGCAATGGTTCTGCTATGAAGAGCAGTAGTTTGACAAGCTGGTGGCCTTCATGCTAAGAAGTACCATCTTTTTGTGTTCCTAAGAAACACACACTGGTATTTGTTCAGCCTGTGGATCTTTGCAAAATAAACACACATATCCACAAGACAAAATAAATCCCACAAACCAAAACAAAACCCCAAGCAAACAAAAAAGCCACGACCCAATCCAAAAAGCAACCAACTACTATTTTGACTTCTCCCACAACTTACTGCGTTTTACCTTATGGTAGATGTCACATATGGTAATCTTGTAAAGGGAGGGGTAACATGTAAAAATTAAGGCTTCATATATGCAAATACTTTTTCCATGACCAACAACAACAACTTCTCCCCTATAGGTTTACTGTTTATGTACAAATGTTGGAAGAATATTTGAAAAAGTAGATATCAAGAACATTTCTGTGGTCATTCACAAGTGGTGTTTCACTTAAATCTTGATTTTGTCTTGTGGGATTCAAACTACAGAAATTATTTTAGAAAAATAAACTAAAATCCTTGCTAGCTTTGGAAAAAAATCCCAAGACAGCCTAACTCAGAACTTTCATTTCAATAAAACCTGTTTCTTCTTACTTTAACTAATAACTGATTTTTAAAATAAATACAAGGAGACTTTTAAAAAGATTTTAATGTTTAAAATTGAAAAATGTTTGCAAACATAATTTTTTTTCAATTTTCCTTCATGGCTAACTTTAAAATTGTTACTATTATAACTGCTTTAGAAAGAAAAAATTAAAATTAAGAACTGGAGCTTTTTGTGTCTTTTTTATACCTGAAAACAATTTTTTAAACTGAAATGCCACCTATAAAAATGTCTGGAAAAGTGATACTTGACCCTTTACAAATAGAGAAACATGAAAATTTGGGGTTTTGTTACCTACCTTAGCTTTACCTAGTACTTTTTAAATGACCTGATTTTGATGCTAGCAAAAAATGTGCAGCCTTTCTCAATCATATTTATAAATAAAGAAAATTTGTAATTATCAATATTATGACAGTTTTATCTGTAGAGAATGTCACACATCCTTTCTTACCACTATGACTTAATGAGATTTTACTGACAAACATGAATTGCCACACATCTCTACCTGCAAAATAAAGCAAGGAAAGTTAAATTTCTTTAGAAAATTTAAGCAGTCTCCTGCATGCAGCTGTACAGGAATCACCCATTTGCTACAAAGAAAACAAAAATTACACACTTGCAATGCTTAGATCACTTTTACTAACTTTAAACTTTGTTCTCCCTACTGACTTAAAAACCTGAGAAAACCAGCAGTATGACTATACTGTACAGGGTGTTCCTAGTGATAATCATACTTTCTTCAACACCTAATACAAAACACAGACGTTGTTTTAACAATAGCACTTGGCTGACCTAGAAGATGGGATGAAGGAATAAGAGAGTCACGTCCAATTCCTCATGGATTCTCAGCTTGAATCCTGGATTTTGCACAGTTTACCTTATGAACATGATCCGAGTGACATTTCACAAATTCCTGGATAAATGTTGCTACACTCTGCCAGCAGAGAGACTGGCTGTGTCATGCACAGATCAATAATAGCACTGTGTTTCATCAGCCTCAAAATCAAAAGTGCTTCATCTGGCAAAAGCCATGGCCCTTGAGGATCTGACATATATAAAATGAATACTGTACACATGATGTCTACTACAAAAGCTGCTAGTGTAAAGACAAGTCTAGAGATAAAAAGGTGAGTATACGTAAATAGGAAAATATGTATTTGTACATATAAAGAAGTTTTTAACTCTTATTTATGAAGAGTGTCACAAATATCACAAAGCAGCAGCTGAATAACAGAAATGAAACTAAACTTTCATGACACCTGGCAGAAATATAAAAACACAGGAAAATCCAATATTCACAATCTTTGGAGGAATTGTGAAAAAAATAAAAGGACATTTTGAACTGTACACAGTAATATCTATGACAATGGGCTGCAATAAAATGGACTCTAAGCTATACATAATGCCTTTTGATCAAAATTATGTTCACTGAAAATATTCTTCTATCTTACTCAGAGTAACTACTCAAAGTAGAAGTCTTGAGACTGTCAATCATCATATACTACCTGTAGTTTCAGTCCTCAATATAGGCTTTCCTAAAGAAACAAGAGAAATTTATGTCTCCTACCACTTAGACTTCCTTGTGTCTAAGTCTTTTGGTGACAGAGCTTGTAAAATTTTCATGTTAAGTGCAGCACCTGTAGATTTTTAATTGAAATTACGTTTTATTATAATGCCTCTCCCTCATTTTTCTCATAGTAAATTTAGTTTTCTTCTTTTCTGCCAAAGTTTATATTGCAAACAATACTTTGAAAAATAAGTATTTTTACTCTTTTGAAGCCAAGTCTTTAACAAAATATCTCAGCTTGAGTACTTCATCGAGATTTTGACTCAAAAAAAAAAATTAGACTATCTCTATGCCCCCAATTAAAATGAAAAATTTTTCCCTCAAAAAATGTCATGACTAACTCACTAAAAACATTTCCTTATGCTCAATCCTCCTCATAGAATATGAAATAAATATTTAAAAAATTGTAATTTATCTTTTCTTTCCTGCATTTTCCATACGAAGTTATATACTACCTAAATTAAATAGCTTTAATCTTCTCCAGCTCTGCAATCAGCAACTTTTAAAGGGTTTTACAGGACTAACATTTCTGTGTACATTATACACAAAAGCCATTTTTCCTTCTCTGCATATCTTCTGCTTAAGACTAATGCTCTTTAAATGCTCCTGTTGCACACCATGGAACAGGCATTTCCTTTGGGTTACTTCCTTCATTTCAACATCCATCTTCCCCGGGCCACAGCTTTATATATGTACGTCTTCAGTGGCGATGGCTTCTTCCTCTGCCTCAGAATTTCTCTTCCTTATAACCTGACGTTTGAAAACTATTACAGCACTCCTGCTTGGCTTCAGGTAAAACAAGTGGTTTGACTTCTCTTAAATTTGTCATCCATCTCTTTTCCACAGCATCAAACTCTTTTTAGCATAATTACAAAAATACTGTTGCCCAGCTGAGCTCTATGATGTAAATGCACTTCTTCCATCAGTTCTCCAGGTGAGTGAACAGCGTTACTGAAATTGAGAATTTATCTTCCTGTTCATACTTCCCATTAATTCAGCTCATGCCATCAAACAAATCCTCTCTCTTCCTGTTTCTTTTTCATGCATCCTACAGACCCAATATTTTTTTATTCCTTTAAGAAAGAATCTGCCCACTGCTAACCACAAGCAGCTGACTTCTCTCTAATTCTTCCTTTTTAGATTAGTTGGCCAATATCACTGCTGCTGTCTGACTCCAACTGGCAACGGTCAATTACGGTCACCTAAAAATTACAGATCTCATATCTGGTATGTTTCTATCCTTCGTATTTTTTCAATCTTCCTTTGCTAGACAGAAGACTCTACAAGATTTCTTTTTCTTAGATATTTAAACTTGAGTTACCTGTCAATCTGCTCTCTGAAAACATCACATTGTTCTCTGGAACTACGTATTTTCAAATCCTCCTTCTATGTCTTCAAATGTTTTTTACTTCCTTTAATTTCTTTCTTGGATTCTGTGTATTAGAACTACACACATTATTCTAAGACCAGTCAAATTATGCCAGTGAAAGAAAACATATTCTTTCTGCTCCTCTCGTACAGACTCCAGTTTCTATATTCAAGGTTAGTATTTTTTAAAATGGCAATGGGAGTTCATGCTCAGCATTACCTCCTAGGACTCTCATTTTTCTTTAGAGTCCCTGGTCCCTGGGAGACAGGCATTCAGCCTCGCTCAATGTGAAACTCAAGCAACGTATTGGTTTTCATTATGATGTAATGATTTGGTCATTAAAAACACTGTGAGATCATAACGATCCATACTTTTCACTCAGACTCTGGTGGATGATTGAAAGCTTAAGAGTAGTTGTCAATGACTGAAGATATCCTATTGCACTGGCTTGGATTTTTTATGTTGCCACTAATTTTAAAAAAATGAATGAAGGATTTCACTTCTAAAATAAACAGCAAGAAGATAGTAATTTATTTCATAGTATATCCAGACAGAATAGATTTGTAAGGTGTAAACCATTATCTTGGTGAAAAAAAATAATGTTATCATTTATGTGAGGGATCAGCTGAAAAATTAATTTCATGGTACGTGAGATTCTGAGCTAGTGAAAATGATTAAGTGGTACTTATATGCACCAATTTAACCTTAAGGCATGAATTGAGACATTGAGTCTACACTGTGTTCCATGTAGGAGTGCTTAGCTCCAATTCAAATGCAAAGTAAAAACAAGTATGATGAAAACCATTTTTTAAATTTTATTTCATATTTACATTTCAGTAAGCAATGACTTTTGCACAGAGGCACACAACAAAAATGAATGAATGTGCTAATAAAATTTCTGATACTTTCAAGCCATAGAGCTATTTTTGTAATCCCATGACCCTATTCATCCAACTTCTTAAAAAATGCAACTCCTTAAATAAAGAACTCTCTCTTACCAATTCCCCTAGTCCATGTATGTACCTTGCTAACCATACTAAGCACTCTCCTCCACCAATCTTCTGTTCCCTATCTTTACAATGAGAAAAATTTATTTACCAGATTAGGACAGGAGCAAAGGAAAGGAGAAGTAAGGTAGGAGACTCCATCAGGAGAGTGCAGGAGAGTCAACTAAATGTTCACAACACAAAATTAGCTCTCCAATTTCTCATGAGTCTTGAAAACTTTTCCCAAGAACATAATCAGGAAAACATTCATCTAGGCTAGGAAAGAGAGAAAAGAGTGACTGTTAGGTAAAAATCCATCAAAAAAACCCAACTAAGAGAACTGAAACTTCCAAGGGAGGAGATATGGCTGATGGAAACCCAAAGCACCTATTTCTCGCATGTTATTTCGCAGTCTATCAGAATACTAAATCACAGTATATTAAAAAAAAAAAATTGCAGCTATGTCTTCTGTTGTTGCTCCTTCTCCAAAGTTGAAAACAAAAAGGAACCTCTCAGTATAGAGAGATCTATATGCAAAATTAGAGCCAATAAAAATTTTACCACAATAAGTAGGACGTCTTGAAATTTCCTTGAACTTAGTGGAAATAAGCAGATGCATAAAGGGTTTAGTAAATCACTTCCATAGTTAATAGTAGTAGTTACTAATAACGAGTAATTCATGGACCGCTCTGGTGAACAAGCCTGAGCGTACTGGTCCAATTGCAATGCAAACTGGTCTTCTGTGACAATCTGTTAGAAAATCTGATTTGCCAGATCTGAAATGTAATCTCTTGGCAACATACGAATAATTATTCCTAAATCAGTGAACTTCTTTGTGTGAGATTTAATGGTGAATAAATATCCTCTGACAAAACCACATATTATCCATAGAACTTTATATAGTAGAGAAGGTTCAAGAATCCAGTGTAGCTTTCTGCTTAACTTTCATTAATGAGCAGATCACAGTGAATTCAATGAAGCTACTCCTGTGAACGCAAAAGGAAATTCTATTATGATAGTATATGTTGAGCTTTTCCAGGTGTCAAGTTGTATCTTATTCAGGAAATTTTTTACAGGAAAAAAATGAAAATTGACTTCTGTTTTGGTTCAGGGTGTTTTTTCCAATAGTAAGATAAGAATCAATGCAAAGGAAAGTTTGATCAAATCACAGGGAAGGTGAAGAAAAATAAGCTCGTATCACATGAAATTAATAACATAAAAATTATAGGAGTATATTTTCTGGATTTTATTTCAATATATATACAAGTATGTCGTATCATCTAAATGTCGGTTCCATTACTATATTAAACTATTGGATACAAATATATTAGATATACTTACAGATATGTGTCCAACCTCTGTTTGTAACATTACAATAACATGCTAGTTCTTTTGATACAGATTCTTTCTTCTAACATAGAAGAATGTTTTTTAGGATTTCTACATGATACAGCAATATAAATTGTAGGGATTGTAAGCATATTCTCTGAACGTCACGTAGTTTTCGTAATTTTTAATTCATAATATGTTTTTCTAGAATTTACCTATCTCTAAGTTATTTCATTTTGACAGTAGTGTAAGTCTAGCAGTCCTAGTTCATGCCAACTGTTCTTTTTAATTTATGAATGAGACTCATTTCCTACATGCAAAGTACTTCCAATGCTGTTCATCAATAATGCAACACATCTATTGTAATTTTTCTTCAAAGATCAACATAAATTGTAAGAAGTCTTTTGCTTTCTTTTTGTTTTGTAATGACAGCACAGTTTCATGATAAATATATTTTACATATAATTCTGTTAACAAAATAGACCTCAGGATGCTGTAAGTATTAGATGCAGCAAAATATAAAAAAAATTTTAAATTTTGGTGTAGATGCATTTTAAAAGGTCAGTTACTCTCATGTTTACCCTTGGCAATTCCTTATTTTATTTCCAAGTCAACTTAAGGAGCAATGCTGAGTCAGTGGTTAGAGGAAGTATCAGAGATTTCCCTGTGTAGTAACCATAGAGCTTGAACAAAAATATTTGACTAGCTGATTGTTTCATTCCAGGCAGAATTTTGGAGTAGGACTTGAGAAAGGTGAATTCTAACCTCAGAGAGTCACAGAGTATTTTCTGTCTCTATTCTCAGCCTTTATAAGTGTGACTGCATACCCTGATTTTCGATTTATTATGTTCAGCAAAGCTTTAATAAAACTACAACAGAGCAGAAGCTATTCTTCTCAATATTGTCAATTCAATGCCTTCAAAAATTACAAGTAGGGCCCAGAAAGAAAAACTAAATTCAAAAAAATTGAGGTGTGAAGTAAATTACAGACAATTTTTCCTGCCTGCAGATAATGGTGCTGCTCAGGTCTGGAACAACACAGTGAGTCTTTCAAGAACACATAGACTGGGAGTATGTTTCAAGCTTTTAATTACATACTGAACCTGCAAAGAGATCTTTTCAAGACAAATATAAACAAGGGTAAAAGCAGTGTGATGTCAGAAGTAAAAAACAGACCTTCTCAATCAAATTTTGAGAAAACATCAGTCTCATGCTGATACATAGTTTAGTTCAATTATTAGATAAACCTCTGCTGTCTTAAATGGCATTTGCAAATTCTGGAAAGGTCGGCAGTATATCCTGGTTTATCATAGGTTTGTCCCTTCTGGTTTACCTTTCCACTTCTGCTGCATTTTAAGAAAAAGTAAAATAGAAAATTTGCTGGTTTGATTTTTAAATATTTTTGAGAAACCTTCTTTACTTCTTTTTGAGTGTTGTGTCAAAAGATTACAGTTCTTGTAAATTAACCTAAACGACTCATACTAAAAGTAGTTAGGAAATGTTAGTAGTAGTTAGTGCTTCTATAGAAGGGGAGATAAATCACGATTCTCCTCACGTTTTTGGAAGCAGACTTTTCCTAAACAGCTTCACAGAATTCTTTGGTTGTTCCATTACAACAATCTGTGCCAAAGCTGGACAGCTGCAGATATGATTTTGCATGGAGTTTGGCTAAGTGCTACAAATGATGTACACAGGGCTTTTATTTTTAAGATAGATACAAGAGGTTCCAGACTTAACTTTACCCTACAAGAATGGAAAGGAACATTGTTTAATAGAGCAGAAGCAACTTGAATTCTTATTAGATTATTTTTTACCTGTTAAAATATGAGGTCATTATTAGCATCTCTGCTTTTACTTTCTTCTACTACTTATACATATGAAAGTCAGAATTCCTGCATATGCTACTGATGTAGCAGTTACTTCGTGCAAACTTTACTTGTATAAATTACTACTTATGTTTAACTTCAAGTCTTGCAAATTTCAATTATTCTAAAACACTTCATAAAATTTGATGATTCAGATCTTCTGTCGGTATCATTATCTAATGTACATCTTTTCATACTACCAGAGAAAGAAGAAAACCCAACACTTAATTTAGAAGAGATGACACTAATTTTAGAATCTCTTTTATGAACTTAAAGAAATGCACAAATGCTCTGGAGAACATCCATGTAAGAGATTTCAAACACATAAAACCAGGACATGTATCAAAGTGTTTTGACAGGAAACAACCGGATGGGTCTACAAGCATTTCTAACTGGACAATGTTTATCTAGAAAGCCCACAAAACCTGTCCAAGTAATTACACATTTGCTGGAATGAACAAAATGTGAGGAAGTTTCAAAAGCAGTTCTAGCTACCACAGGATAATTACGAATAGCACTCAGTTTATAATTTCAAATTTATTCATAAAATTTACTTTTAGGAAATCACAGCCATACAAAAATTGTTATTTATATAACAATACATCTTTAAAGAGTGAAAAATACTTCATGAAAACCATACTCTGAGATCTTTGCATAAATAATTGTTCTGTCAATAATTTCCAATGCATCTAAATTTATCTCAGTTTCTTCTTTGTTTCAGTGTAATTGAATAAATTGGTATGATAAAATAAATTGCAATGCTAAATTGTAATAAATTGTAATGATAAATTGGCTGCCTTACTTATATTTGGGTGCCGTAAGAGGAGTGAAGTTGTGATGCTGGTTTTGCAGATGCAACACCGAATTCTGCCCTGTCTTTTAATACACTGAGCAATAAAAAATAGTCAAGAGAATATGTAAAGAAAGCCACAACCTTTAAAGAATAAAAAGCTTTCTTTAGCACTTTACTTTTCTGCTTTTCATGCTTACACCTTTCTATGCTTGAGATAATCTAATAGATAAACAAACTATGAGCTCAGGGAGAAAAAGTTCCCTTAAAATTCAAAGAAAAGTGAAAATCAAATAGCTAAAATAAAGTTTGGAGGTATGTTTAAAATGCTGTCAGAAAAAAAGGGAAGTCGGGGTCACAGTTAAAATACGCTTCTAAAAAAAATTAAAAGCTCCTTCCCAATTCAGCAAAAGTGTAGTGGTATATCTGCAGGAATGCATCTGAAAAAGACTTTACTTAAACCTTCACGTTATCCTCTTCAGAAAATGTGTCAGCATTTGACGGGTTGACTTGTTCTTATTCTGAGATTCAAGTTTCCTGCTGAAGTAGACTTACACAGGCACTTCGCAAATGCCCATAGTATTCCATACAGAAATGCAGTTTTCCTGAGATATCACCTGAGAGACACTGGAGAACAGGAGATGCAAAAGTATGGTACATTTGATCAGTGGGCCTTTGAATAGCCTTGACATGAATAAGAGAAGCACTAGTGACTTAACCTGCTTATGACTTTAATTTCTTATACAATATACTTTGTCTGGATTTTTGCCACAAGAATGACACTGCATAAAATTATCATTACTGTGTTGTATGCAATAAATACACTCTTCTCATAAGCACTCAATGGTAGAAATGAGTAGAGGAGGGGACTAAATCTTAGAAAAATGATCCTGAATTTTTACAACAATTTCTTTCAAATGCTTTTCTTAGAAACTAAGAAAATGCTAAATACCATTGCTTCTGCATTAAGTATCTGCTCCAGCTGTGATTTCTATACACCAATAACAAAATGTTACTACTGTACTTCTGTACAGATGGTCTTGACTCAGTGTTAACGTGAATCCTTAGAGAATGCAAGTGTTGATTCTCACATGTGCAGTCGCTTCACAGCCATTTTTTTTTAAATATGCAAGGAATTGCTTTTGCAGAAATGAAACAAAGCCAGATATCTACATTAGTGCAAAGCATTTATAAGGCCAAACAAAATCAGAACTTTAATCCAGAATTCTGAACTCTTAAGAGCACACAGATATACACCTACATACATGTCTGTGTGGATCTTCAAGAAAAATACACAAACTCATGCATGTACATACATTCTGAAAATCAACAGATGCCAGACAGTCCTTAGGTTGCATGAACTGTAAAATCTGTCTCAAAATGAACATCTGGAACATTTAAATCTTAAATCTAGAGTCAATCTTCTGGATTCCCAGGGGACTATAACAAAGGACTGACTGCACAAACATCTGTCCTTGTCTGCTAAAGGATTTATTTTCTTAGATAAATTCAGGCAGAATGGCATCTTGTCCAAGCCATGATGTTAAGGTTTACAGTTGCTAAACTGCTAAACTTACCTTAGCCCAGGATCAAAATATTTAATATACATCTACTCAGAACTTTATGGCTATGGCAGTTAATGGAAGCTTATTTTTGGATATTAGTAATTTTGGCAGTCTTGAAGTATTTAAGATTTTCCCCAAATCAAGAGATTGTGTCAATCTTTGATTTTTTCACGGTTTGACTGCTTTTTTTCTACCTTCTACCTCTCAAGAAAATTCTAAAATCTAAAGTAACGAAAGTATTAACAAAAAGCCTTAACAAAGATTCTTTCCCTTGCAGTATCTTAAAAGTTCACTTCTAGACAGTATTTCTTACAAAAAACCCCCATACAAGTCCCCCACACAAATGCGTGTTTTACAACCATTCGATCTGTCTGAATCAGGGTTCTCCCTCTAAAACATGAGTGTACCCTGCAGTGACTGTGCAGGTTCTTTACCTCCTTAATTTTCACTTGGCAAGTAGCCCAAGCCTCTGCTTTAAATTTCCCACTTGGTAGCGCTAGTATGGCACCTGAAGAGTAATTAGTTGTAAGAAAGGGAATTTGAATTGTTTGCTGAGAAGGAAAAAAATGTGCATGCCTAATAAAGATTTTTTTCCTTGAGTACCTGAAACACCATTTATTTATTTTTGCTTAGAATGCACCACCCTTTAAATAGACCAGTGACCATTTTTTTTTAAAACCTTCCAGAAAAACGGAGTGATAGAAAACCAGTTTGGTTTTAAAGCCATGCTGTTTTATCATTTTAGTCACTCTTTTCCATTACACCAGCTCTTACCTTTACACAAATTTTGCCCCTGCCCCCCTCCCCCCCTTTTCTTTTTTTTTAACCAGTTCTCAGATAACAGCATTTTCTATTTAATTTCTCACACTGCTCTTCTATGGACACCTAAGGAGTAGTCTTCTAGGAAGGCAAATCATGAAGATGTCTGAGAAATCAGAACATTTTAGCTAAATTACACACATAGTTCCCTGTGAAGTTTATACTATCCATGAAACTTTGTATTATGATACTGTTTGTAAGACAGGCAGATCTTCATTGGTTCCAATGACCTTGGAAACTCTTTTTGAACAATCCATTACACATACATAGTTATGCAAAATGAGTAGGAGAAATGAAGTTTTCCCTCCTCTAGAAATTAGCAGTTCCCTAGCCCTAAGAAAGTGAAAAGTGCTGCTCCTGATACTGCTTCTGCCTTCTGTGCAAAGACAAAAACACAGAGAAGTTTAAGGGGGAGAGGATTTGATTTCTTTTTTAATGTCTGCCTCCTTCCAGCAAGTCCATCTGTTGTAGAACTATAATTCTGGAAGCAGGATGCGTGTGTGACCAACAGGAGACAATTACTGCATAAGTGTTTGTTGATTCAGCTCTATAAAGGGCAGGCCAATCACTACAGTATGAACAGAAAAGAATTCCAGCTGAGGAGCTGCATATAGATTAACACAAAATACATATATACATGAGAATGGGGAAAACCAGAAAGGAGTAATAGCATGGAAAAGGATTAAGTAGGAATGAAGACTGAAGCAGAGAAGAAAGCTGGTGTCCTTGGGCTGTTAACTAAATACTTTACTAGTCTCTATTTCCATAAACTTTGTTCTTTGGATTTTCACCTTAACAGAAAGATGGGATTAAATAGATACGGAACTGGTCTGAGCCCCCTTTGGAAGAAAACTCCAGTTGTCTTGGGATGTAAAGAGACAATGCCTGTTCTTCACAGAGGAACAGATGCTACTCCTGGACTAATCAGATTCTTAGGAAGGTTTGCAGATCACAAGCTAACAGTGAAACTTACCTCACTCATTTGAATATATGTAAAATATCAGCATAAATGAAGGCCACTTTATTTTCAGAAGGATAAATTAATTTGGTCAATACACTAACCTCAGTATCATTTGTACATAATAACTGGCTCACATAAAGCATGGTAATACATAATATTTCATAATTTTGACTATAATACATTAAAATCCAGAAATCAGCGTTACCAAAACTTCACAGAATTGCAATAGAATTAAGGTTAACATTGTAAGACGCTATAATGAAAAGTACTTTACCTCTATGGTCAGTTTATTAGCTTGAAGTCTCTGATCAGCCAAATGTAGCTGATTTGTTAATTTTTCATTGGTTTCTTTAACCTTCTTCATGGAAGCCACTGCTGACTTTTTTTCACTCTGTAAAACAGCTATCTGCTTCTGCAGTGATATAATTTTTTCCTGTGGTAGAGTAAAAGAGTAGCCCGGTTTCTGGAGAGTGATATTTCTCCCTTTTGCTCTGTTCACTGAACATAAAATGGCATGTTACTAAATGGACAAAATCATCATAAGTAACATGATTTATGATTTTTTTTGGCCCTTCAAAACACTCTTGCAATCTCTAAAATATTTCTGAGTAAGTCAATCAGTAAATTAACAGCTGACCTATAAAAACATAAAACATATTAAAACAGTCAACCTGTAGGCACTCCATGTTGCGCTTTTTCTAAAGTGCCAACCCTACAAAATCAACACGGACTTGGAAGTTAAATGTGACTCGAGTTTCTGATCAATATTACCAAAAAAAAAGGCTTCAGTGTCTTGTTAACAGGCTGGGGCTTTTTAAGGTCTAAAACAAAATACATTTAATTTGTTTCATTGGCTGTGTTGGCTACAAGGGGCAAACAAGAACAAAAGGTAATGAAAAACCTCTTATCAGTCAGTAGATTCACTAGGTGGGACTTAGTAAAAACTTACGTTAACTGTGTGAAAAGATGCTGTTTGACAGTCATTTCTTATATGAGAATTTCACCTTAAATATTTGAAAATACACATACAAATTCAAACAAGAAAATCTTGCAACAGCATATCAGTGGGTTTGTGTAATATAGAAGAGGTTTTGGTAGGCAGGAATGCTTAATCAATCTTACCTATGAAATATATAATATTCGTACCTTTGCTTAGAATTGATGGATAAGATGGTATGGGATAGCAGATCCTCCTCTTGGAATGTGATTTTTCTAGGTCTTTAATCTGTGAACAGCACAATAAAAACCAGAAGCAAAAAGCTAACCACTCTTCATTGTGACACACCAACCACAATACTACAAGTTTTTTCAGTTTGAATTGAAACAACAAAAATTACTTCAAATAATACATAAATTCCCATGAATTTTAATTTGAACATAATTCTTACAACATCATCCAACAAAGAGTACAAATTTCTGTCTTTCACATCAAATGTAAAAGAAATACTGAACTGTTATACGTGATTCACAGCCTTTTCCAAATAATCTCAAAGAAAAATGAAGTATCTGCTAATACGTATTTTACTTGTTTAGATAAGCTATGAATTTACTAGTAGGGAAAAAAGATGGTCTGTATTAATTGAAAGTCTACAGTATCCTATTTTTCAAGATATTTAAGTGAAACTAAAAAGGAATAGCAGTCTCATTAGTTCAAAAAGAGGAAGACCAGATTAGACACTGAGCTGTAACTAGAAGATGCATACATCTATGTGAACATGCAAGATAAGATCCCTGTGTTTGACCAGGGTTTAACAGAAGTCTGCTGAGTGCCTTTTAAATATGTGATTTGAAAAATCAGCCGTTTCCAGAACCTATCAAATGTTCAATGACAGATGCAGAAACTGAAGAAAAATGTTGTTTGCAATACATAAAATAAAAATGGCCAGAGTTTGGCTTAGTCTAAATCAAAGTACTAATTTGCTCGGTATTAAGTGCTCAGTGTATTTTTAACCACTTTTGATCAGGAATTCTGCAACATATATCCAATTTTTAAAGTCTTCAGACTGCAATGTCTATGTCATATCATGTAACATATTTCTGGGAATATTCATATCTAAAACAGCTGCTAAGAGTAGAGAGCAACACATTCTCTACTAACTGCACTGGACAAACTACTGACATGGCAGGATAACTTATTCATGAATTCCAGATTTGTACAATCACCACACAATTCAAAAGACCAAGAACTGAGCTCTCAGCAGATGATGAGCAAACAATCCACACCTGCAGCAAAAAGATGGAGATGTCCACTCTAGGCCACAGCTCTAATAAATGTATGAGTTGTAAGAGAGTGCCAGTAACTCTGCTGATACTGCACAGGGTATTATATATTCATACCACGTGGGGAAAAAGTGACCAAGTCCTTGTGTCATAAAAGATCTCATCTCCAAACCCTGGCAACGCTCAAGATTTAGGAGATTTCTTTACCCTCTCTTTGTATGAGAATACCGTGACCAGCAGTAGGGTCCTTAAATCCTCTAGATGGATTTAAGAATTCTGTTAAAATTGGTGTTCCTAACTATTAATACTAAATGTTTGTGCAATACTATCTTCCACACTCACAAATCATGTTTTCAGATGCTTTTGCAATAGAGGACTTCTGCTGAAGCATATTTAACTGCTTAGGGCTCTCCAGACGCTTCCTGTGTATGCTTCAATTCCACCAGTCTGTTACAAATGTGTATCAGAATATATTATCTTCTCCAGTAGGAATAGAGCGTAAATGTAATACAGGTCCAACAGAAATGGTAGTGGCTGTGCTATACTACCAATCAAGAGAGGATAGAGTCTCCTGGATACCCTGCCTTGTATGTTCTCACTCAGGAGCAGCAGGAGATTAAGAGGAGTAGCACACTCTGTCAGATTTTCACATATATCATGTACACCTACTCATGCTACGTATTGTTACCAATAAATGGTTGCATAAGACTTTTCCTTTTTTTCATTTTTTTCTGACCAAAAAGTATTGATGAAAAAACACAATATGTAACAAAATAAGAAAGTCTGCATTTGTTTTAAAATTTTGGAAACTAAAAAACCAATTTTTTTTCAAACTCTGCTATATCGTCATTCAAAACACTGAATTTCAAACTAGTTATCTAAAAGCAGCAAGTTGTTCAGTGTTTCAGTATTCTGTTTCTTGAACAAAGAAATAATAATATCTGCTTATGTTTTAAATTCTGTTAAGTGATTTATTTGGACAAACACAGGAGGGAAAAAGTATTAGACACTGTTAAAAAGTCCAAGAATGAGTCATCTGTTACAGATTGCATGGAGCCTCTAAAGACCTGGGACACAACCAGCTGGCCCTCTTCTGTGAGAAAACAGCATATAGATGTTAGCAATGAGACAAGCAGTTCAAATCCCAGACAATGAATGTAAATAGGCTAAGAAGAGGCTAAAAGCATACTTTTCTCAAGACAGAATCTCTTGGACACAGAGAGAGTCAAAAGTATCTTTCTAAGATGGAACAATTCGTCCAGTGCACAACAAACGAACTAAGAGATGTTTATGCTTGATTAGTCAGCACACCATTCAGCTAGAAGGGAGGGAAAGAGGGATGTTGCTGTCTCCCTCTTATGGGTTAGGTCAGCCTGTTCTGTATGGCGCTTCTGACTGAGAGAAAGTTTAACGGTATGCTGGTGGCATTCTTTGTCTGGATTATGAGACAGCACCACTAGCTTACAGCAGCTTTACATTTTTTAATCATCTTTTACATTCCTGACACCCTCTCCAAATACTTTTACAGATATATTTGGTTTGTATGGCCAGGTTTTGGTAGTGGGGGGGGCTACAGGAGTGGCTTATGTGAGAAGCTGCCAGAAGCTTCCTCCATGTCCAGCAAAGTCAATGCCAGCCAGCTCAAGGACAGATCCACAACTAGCCAAGACTGGGTCAATTAGAAATGATAGTATCTGTGATAACATGTTTAAGAAGGAAAAAATTGATTGTGCAGAAGTAGTTGTGGCCAGTGAAGAGCAGGGTGAGAATATGTGAGAGGAACGACTCTGCAGACACCAAGGTCAGTGCAGAAGCAGGGACAGGAGGTGCTCCAGAGCTGAGCCAGAGCTGAGATTCCCCTGCAGCCCATGGTGCAGACCATGGTGAAGCAGCTGTGCCCCTGCAGCCCGCGGAGGACCCTAAAGATGCAGAGACCCACCCACAGCCCATGGAGTGGCCCCACACTGGAGCAGGTAGATGCCTGAGAGGAGGCTGTGACCCCGTGGGAGGCCTGTGCTGGTGCAGGCTCCTGGCAGGGACCTGCAGACCAGTAGAGAGAGGGGCCCATGCTGGAGCAGGTTTCCTGGAAGGACTTGTGACCCCATGGGGGACCCACGCTGGAGCAGCCTGTCCTTGAAGGACTGCACTCCGTGGAAGAGTGACCCACGTTGGGGCAGTTTGTGGAGGACTGATGCCCGTGGGATGGATTCACACTGGAGAAGTTAATGGAGAACTGTCTCCCATGGGAGGGACCCCACACTGGAGCAGGGGAAGGACTCCCCTTCCTGAGCAGTGGGACAAACATGTGATGAACTGACCATAACCCCCATTCCCTGTCTCCATGTGCTGCTGGGGGGAAGAACGTAGAGCTGGGAAGGAAGAAGGGGTGGGGGAAGGCGTTTTTAAGGCCTTACTTTATTTCTCATTATCCTGCTCTGATTTTGTTAGTAAAAAATTAAATTCATATCTCTCATTCAAATTTGTTTTGCCTGTGACAGTATTTGATGAGTGATCTCTCTCTATTCCCATCTCAGCCCATGAACCCTTCATTATATTTTCTCTCCCCTGTCCAGCTGCAGAGGGGAGTGAACAAGAGACTTTGGTGGATGCCTGGCCTCCAGCCAGGGTTAATCCACGACAGCAGACTTATTGTTCAGAAAATATTCTAAAATATAATGGATCCACCCACTGAGTATCTGGAAGCAGGCTTTCACTTTCATATCAAGAGTCAAATTAATTACAAGTAGAGCAGCAGTGCTAATATTAAACTCCAAAACTCCGCCCAGGAGAACAAAACAAGTTCTATTATATACCTTTTTATTACATTGCTCATTTTTGACTTCTAAATGAACCACATTGCAGGGCTTTTTTTCTTCTTGTTTACTTCTATCTGGCAGTGGATCAGTGTTTTGCACTGACTTCATAATCACTGTTTCCAAACTTCCAGAAGTCAGTATTTCAGAGTCACTAAAGCAGCACATGCAGGAAAACAAAACAAAATCAAGCTAAATATTAATTGTTCCAGACTCAGTGCATAAGCACAAAGAAATAAACACGTGCAAGAAAGAAGAGAAACTAATATAAACTCCAAACACTAAGGTGACTTACTCAACACATTTTACAAATACAATAAAGAAAAAATCTGTCTCTGAAATGGTTTTATCAAGTTCTACTCTGTCAAATGAAATCTCACTACAATGCAGGGAGGCCTGAGACTTCAGCTGCTTCTTAAAGGACAGCTTTTGTGACAATCCACAGAAGTGGAATAAATGAAAAAAATACTTTATTGTATTTCTAGTCTGTGAATGGCTCATAAACTACTAAATTTCTGCTCTCCTTTGTTTTCACATTTTATAATAAAACAAGTAAATGCACAATACTTAATAACATTTTGTTTCAATCGAACAATTTATTTGTAGTGTTGACTGAGACAAACTCAGAAATCACACTTCAGAGGAAGCTCTATTTAGCACCCCTTTGGATTGCTTTTAAATTCTGTAAACTTGTTAATCCTTTCACTGAGACTGCCTGCCATGCAGAGAAACTGGACGTAAAACTTAAAATATGTTTCAAATTTTTCCTTAGAATTGCACTCAATGTGCTCCTAATTTCCAGTTTTTCAGTGCCTTACCCTATGTTATCATCTGCTTTCTTACATTTAGAGAAGTCTACCTTAAAACATGAAGTCTTGGATGTATCCTTTTCTATAACATCAGTGGCTATTTATCATCATTTGCATGAGCAGATTTGTGAAGGAATCCCCTAACAGAAGGCTATTTTGATTTGTTACTTTTTAAACCAAGGTATTTAAAATAGCATAACTGAGTTCAAATTAAGTTACACCATAATAAAAAGCAATGGTTTAGAAATGCAGTCTACTTAACCAGAGAAAAGCCCTCAAACTGACAAGAAGAGTTCAAAAATAAACATGTTTATACTTTCCAAAACCTGTCCTGACACACTGGTATGTATTATTGACTGATGAGAACAGTAATCAATGCAATGGTTTAAAGGTGCTGCAGTACCACTGAGATATTTCTAACTATACACACATTTCCCTCACCCACTTTCAAGGAATGTTCTGTTTAGAAAATGGAAGGCTTGCATTTAGAAACTCAGAGACAGGTACTAGTGATAAAGAATGGTATTTATTAATAAGCAGAAGAGGAAACTAAATGAAGATATTTCCCTAACTCGCTGAGAATGACACCTTGAAACTTCACTTTCAAAAACATTCACTGTTCTACGACAAGAATTCCCTAACCCAAAATTTGTACAATTATTAAAAGTAGTATTTATGGCTAGCCACAAGTGAAGCTATGCAATTACTTTTCATTTCAAACTTAAAGGGGAATGACAATGTGCTTGCTCAATTTTGTTCTTAAAGAGAACAACATAGCAAATTACTCACGGATTACAACATGCTTACATGTTTCCATATCTGCAAACATGTATGTTTTCTATTAAAATCAGATCTGTAATATTTAATTGTACAAAAAAACAAATAAGCTTTACATTAATGATAACAACTGACAAATAACATGGTTCTTAATTGGTTTTCTCTCTCAAGATACTGTGTTCAGGAACCCCTTATTTTGCATGGAGAGAAGCAGTAGAAGGGCTTCATATGCCACTACTGATTTGCTCGATATGACACATAAAGCCAGTACAAAGCCTATGAAGACAATTCCATTTTCTTTACTCTTTTCCCATGTTTCCTGTATTTTGGATACATACAGGCTTGAGAAATTTCTTTGCTTGTCTCTTAAAACAAAGTCCTGAAAGACAAGGTATGATAACCATTTACCTAGAGGCTAACTGCTGCCTCCTCAAGTATATGGGGACATAATACGGAGAAGCAAAAATTCTCGATGTTTATGGAGCTTGCCAGTGGAATTTTCTGAGAGCCTTTTGATTCATGACTGGGATTGTATGCGGTAACCATTACATTTAAAGAACTGATTTTTAACCATCATTCAATTAAAGTTAGTACAATGACTGCATAAAACATACATGAAATAATTAGTGTGGATGGTTCTTAATTTAAAGGATGTTAAACAGCTTGTAGACATCTGCTAGCAAGCTGAAATGGGTCATTCAAAATTTATCTAACTAAATTAAGGGGAAAAAATGTTTCTCCTCCCGGGTCGGCATGTCACAAGATAACTAAACCGACTTAGTAGGCTTGCCTGGGAATCCTTAGCTGTCAGTGGTGAATATGCAAAGGGCCAGCAAATTAAATCAACCTGCCAAACTGTCAATTTCAAGCCTCATGACTGCATGAAAATAGCATCACTGGAAGAAATCAAGCATTGCCTTCTTTTGGGTTTCCTGGCACCTATTCAAATACTCATGCAGTTGTGGCTAATTTCGCATGCAAATTTCAGTCAATAAGCTCAGAACAAGACCTCCCAAGATATTTCAAAGGATCTGACAGTATTTTTTTTGAATACCAAATCAACAGTAGTTGAAATTCAATCTCCATTTGCTAGTGTTTTACATATGCACAGTGTCCCCTCTACAGGGCTAAGTTAATGAGAGCCGTACCTGCTTTCACTCACATCCTCCCAGCCGTCCTTACTGAAGTTCTCAAATACATTACTCATAACCTTGATGGACTGTTTGAGTAAAGCTCCATGATGTCCCAAAGAGCTCTTTTCCTTGGCTGTTTTTAATTTAACCTTGGTGCCTGTTATCTTGCAATTACATTGCCCAGAGATTGCCACTGCTTTGGCTTTATCCAGCACACTTCTGCTCCTGCACTTGACTCAGCAAATCTTCACTTTCATTTCCCAACCTGTTAGCTTCTGTCACTTGTCTCTTCAAAGAGGCAGCTTCTTTTTCCTTCTCATCAATCACTAACTGAAGTTTTGCTTTTTCTTGTTTTATTTCACAAATCCTTTTATGTAGTGTTTCCAGCTCTCTTTTTCTTGTGTCTCCATCTTAGTTTTGCACTTTTAAAGATTCTTTCAAATAAACTCTCTCATTAAGTCTTTATTTACTTCTTTCTGTTTCTTTAATTCCCCTTCAGTAGCTTTGAATCTTCTTTCTAGTGGTTGTACCTAACTAAAGCAATTTCAGCATTCACAGTATTTTGGCCTGTCCCATAAAAACACCAAACTATGTTTTCAGATACATTTATTACATGACAGTAATACTACATGAAGAGCAAGGACAAAAGCTATCTATAGTCCTTAATTTAAAAATAATTTTAACATAGTACAGATGAAAACATTTTAGCTGCAATAATACAGCTGTTGAACAAAGGGCATATGGTAAAAGAAGTTAAAATTCCAGGCAAAGTGACACAGAAGTTTAAGTATGCCAAGCTAATGAATCTTCCTGATGCATCTTGAGCTCCTTACTGATTTGGTTATACATACTAATTGAATTTAAAAAAACATTTTCAGAAGGATTAATACTTTGAAATATGGACAATTTTGCACTAGCTATCTGAATCAACAAGTTCTTTCAAGTGTTGTAAATACAGAAATAAAATATTAATTTGATCTTTCAAAAAACTCCAAACAAATCCTAGCAAGAGATATCAGAAACTCAGCACTTTAAAAATATGGAAGCTAGTATGTGTTTTCTATTCACATAAAGGGAAAATCTATCGTGTTCCAATTAAGAGACTAATTTTACAAGTTTCTCATATAAATTTTGAAGAAGCATGTTATCTTTTTTGCTTGTAAAGTCCTTTGAGGTTTACACATATTAAAGTCCATTAACAATAAACTAATTCTCTATGATATTCTGGAATATCCACATAAAGGACAATTCCCAGAAATAGGGGCAATTTTAATTTTAGCAGATATTAAAATTATTATTTAGCCTATGAGATTTCCCCAGAACCTTGAAAAGGGCATCAGAACAAGTTTTGTGCTCAGCAACTACTTTCTCCAATACTCGGCAGAAATATTTCTAGTTGGTTTTGTACAAGCTCAATCCCCACTCTTTCAGTAAGCTAAGTGTCAGGGGTTCTAGATTTCTCCGTACGTGGTTAGGAAAGACTGTTTTTCCAGGAGCTATACTAGCATGTGCATGGGTAACCTGAACTCCTAACCCTGTAAAATACTGGCCAGTTCCCACATTTTGTAGCAATACAAAATGTCAAAACTATCTTTGACACTGAAAATATTGAAATCATACTATTTCTGCAAGATTTTACTTACAGGTTTTTTACAAGGACATTTTGCCAATGCTTTTAAATTATTTTAAAATTTATGAAATGTTTTACAAAGTAGGTACTACAGACATGATTCAGATAAATAAGAGCTCTTGATGTACAGGGCAAATTAGGACAAGAGCTGCTCAAACTTCACATATATTTGTGAATTGGATACTGAATTTGTGAGTTTGATAGGAAATCTTCAATATGAAGAGACAATGCATTATGTCTACATAAAGTTATTGGGTGAAATTAGAAATAAAAGAGAATTTTTCAAATGCTTTAGAAAAACAAAAGGTTATGATTAAAATCACAGTTCACACTTTCCAGCCCAATGACAATGTGTTAGACCAATACCTTTCTTCAATCACCTTCCTAAACTGAGATTCTGCTACTATTTTCTCAGTTCTTTAAAGCAACCTTTTGCACTCAGTAGCACTTAAAGCCATGTATGACAGCTGTAAGGAAATAAACAATGAATAGCTTCTACACCTATCCCTAAGGTACCATCGTAACTCTGTATATCCATAGAGATAAAAATTATGTAGTACCTGGCAAACAAAATTATAGTTCTGAAATATAGATGATAAGCAAGCATAAACTGTGTGACATTTCAGATGGTAGCATTCATATTATTTCAATTACTCACTCTACCTTAAGATAAATGAATGTGAGCACTTCCTATTCTGTGTGTTATTATTTTAACATGATGTTTGTCATTCAGTAATAACGAGATGACAGCCTTCATTGCCTGACCATATGGCAAGTGTTACAAGTATATGTAATCACATCATCTGCTGTAAATTACCATACTTCCTACAAGTTAATTCACAGAAAAAAAATAAATAGACATACCTGAACTGACATTCAAAGTTATAGATTTGTGTTTATTCAATTTAAGCATGCTTTGAAAGATTTATAAGTAATTAAACAAATAGTTTTGCAAAATGACAAACAAAAGGCATGATACTGTTTGAAGGATGCCTTTTCTTTGTAAGCAAACAAAACATATGGTAAAATACAAGTGAGCCCTCTTAAGTGAACACCTGTTAACATACTAAACTACTTGTGTATATTACAAATATCAATACAAATAGCAACTAGTTAAGAACATCTCGTTACTGTATGAGGCAAAACCTGTAGAATGTTAAGCAGTAAAGACAAAACACTTGCTATATTTGTTAAGCGAAAGAACACTACATGTATACGGTAATATCTTGTAAAAAGAGTGACAGACCCACATATGTAGAAAATATTTGCATATGCAACATTGTGCTAAAATTTAAATACAACGAAAGGTGGATTTATCACTATTATGCATCAATTCTATTCGGTAGAAGAGCTCCATGGAGATTAACACCTGATATCATCTAAAGTTAAATACCAAGCAAAAAAATTAAGGTACCCGAAGTTAAGGTGCAAAATGCTAAGCGTGTGTTACTTACAATTTAGGTAATTTGTTAGCTTTTAACATTATACCCCTAAAAACTCTTCTCATTTTCTCTGACATTACCCATGTTTATCCTGCATGACACATTCACAGCTATTTCCCTAGAATTAATTTCTGAGTAAAATTCAGGAAAGCCACATTTTTAAATTAGGTTGGAAAACAATTGCTTAAATTCATGAGTACTGACATACATACATACGTACATACATATATAATTCTTATATTAAAATTTAGATCCGTTTGCTGGGGTCAGTATCTTACCTTCTGTAACATCTCATGTGAAACTTCTCTCATATACCTCTTTGGAGTATTACTCTTGACCCCATCATCTTCACTAAGTTTAAAAAGTGGCTCTATCAGAAAGTAAATAACACATCACTATCATATAATAAATAAATACATTATGAGACCTAATATTTCACTAAAACAATCCACAGACATTTTAAGGAAATGCATCCTTTATTTCTGTAATTATTTATAACATGGTCTGTTTTCTTGACAAGCCTTTTGGTCAGTTTCTAAAGTGACCTCTCTTCAAAGTGTTCTGCCACGTAATTATGAATCTCTGTAGCATCGCAGTATGTTTTTTTCAGAGTACAAGCTTTTCAAAGGTACAATAGATCTGCAGGTTAAAGACACTCTACTTTCATTCCAATTTTTATTCTTTTACAGACTATTCCCTCTATGCCTTAAAAGCAGAATTCATTGCCTTTTTATCTACACTATCAGTTTTGTTCTCTAGGTCTTGTCCCCTGCTAGGAGGATCAGAGTGATTGTTGAACAAAGCAAACAGTAACTGAATTAGGATGGATGAAAACTTGAAACCTCGGTTTTTGTTAAGTGAAAGATCATGTACTTTACTAGATAAATCACACAAATCATTCAACTGTAACACTGTGAAATTGTAACAATTAGAAATTGATACAACTAATGACAGCCAACACTAATCTAAGCATCACTGTCAGAGACAGCTATATATTTCAGATACCAAAAATCCCAAGTTAAAAATTAGACTTATCCATAAAAAAAATGTTTAGAAGTACCAATACATATGGTCAATCAGAAGTAAACCATATTCTATTTAGATTTTAGTCAAGAGCTTAGCATTCACAAATTGCCCACTGCTCACAGAAATGAGCAATCACACACCTCAGAAGGATTTCATCTTAGAATATGAAATATTGCATTATAAAACAAAAAAATCCCAACACTCTAAAAGCACCACAATATTAGTATTTCTTTTTTGGTCCTTCTTTCCCCCAAATTAACTTAAAGAATCGATCTTAATGGATAAATATCTGTGCTACATGGTGGAGGTCTGCTTTAGAAGTAACATTTCAAACTACAAGCAGACACTGTAGGTCACTTAAAAACTTTTGATTTATAAACAAAGCAAGTGTAGAAGAAAACAGTGTTACTCTCTGTAGATTCACAATCCTCTTGATATAAACAGTGACTAACAAGTTTGTTAGAGTGAATTAGACCTTTCTTTTGTCTTTGGAACATGTCATGGCCAATTAATACTTCTGTATTCATGAAATAAATGGAACACTATTCTAAAGATAATAAAAGCTGAAAAAGGTAAAACTATGCATCTAGGGAATATGTACCTTTACCTTGATATTAATATGTTAGTTCCCATGTTACTTCAGACTACAGTCCCCCAGCACAGTGGTACTGCATACATTTAGAACATTCTTTAAGTAACACACAAAGATAATATGAACATGCTTTTCATCTTTTTCTAAATATTCACTCATTTGAATGCCTGTTGTAGCTTTTATATCAGCATTTACTGTACTCCACTGAAAAGAAGAATTATTTCCCATAGTCAAAGAAACTGATCAAAGCACACAAGGTGTTATGTTTATTATGTGGATGTATTAAAATGCAATTTAAAACTCTATAAATAAACATATTATATGCAGAAAATAAAGAATACCACTGCAAAATGAATAGAAAAAAACTGTACATGTTCAGTATTATCAAAGAAGATTCAAGCAACATAAACTGAAGTATAGCCAAAGGTCACTGAAACATAACCCTTTCTATTGAGCAGGAAATATATGGCCCATTCAAGCCCCTTCTTCCCTCCTCCCTTCTAATTGTGATGTAATTGTTCATAGGAATTGGTTAGGCAGGCAGTGAAACAGCATTGCCTGTAACTAACTGTCTGTCTAGGACAGCAAAAAGATAATCATATCAGTCTACTCAGCAAGACATGCTCTACCTGTCATACCTCTACATAAAAAAAATAACATCTTCTCCCTCAAGGAACAGACCCACAAGTCAGAAACCCCACCATCTTCAGTCATCAAATTGCCATGGTCTTACATAAGCACACTTACATCCCACTGAGAAAACATAGTTAACTGTCAGCTTTAGAAGATAAAACTTAATTCCTAATTAATAGTCACCAAATCTGATGATGAGTTAGTTCAACACTGCTGCCAAAATGGTACTTGAACTATGAAACTATAGTACACTATTAGTATTTGCAGAAAGCCTGCTTACACAAAGAAAAAAACACCCGTTAAAAAAAACACAATAGAGCTCTGTTATAGTCACTTACAAAGAACCTATATAAGCAATCAAAGGAATGACATTTTTGCCTGCAGAACACACCAGGTGAAGGATTTCCCTGACAGACAAAAGGTGTCATGGTGCACAAAGCCACTGTGTTACTGACTCCAGTGGTAGCCGCCCATGCTACTGGGTGGAAAGAAACTTCTGGTGGGAAATACCAGGGTGAAGACCAGAAGGGAATGCCACTCCCACATATGTGCTGAGGACACAGTAAATTCAGGAGTCTCATAATGAAAGAAGCCTTCAAACTGCCTCCTTGAAGAAACAGCAGGCCAACAGTTCATTGCTTTTTAAGAAGGCATTTGCTATTTTTCTGAATAGGAATTGATGGATCCACTATCCTGCTTTTGGAGGAAATGGCATGACCACCTGCCAACACATTCTTTACCTTCATGAAAAAATAATGACATGAATAGCATGAACGAATTTGGGTTTGATGACTACTAAAAAATAATTGGACAACAGAATAAGAATGGAAAGAAAGTGGGAACGGCAGGAACAGAGTTTCCTTTTCCCTTGACCCACTTCATCTTTGACCAACAGGATTTGAAAAATTATATGGAAGAACAACAAAACTATCCATTACTTCTTCCTGACAAACACAACTGATAACTAATAAAGGCAATTTTAATACAGGAAATGTCAGTCTCTTTTTACAGATTTTATCCCTTGATATTAGAATGCCTGATGAAAACAGGTATCTGCCAAGGTGAAAGTCAATTCCAACCTCATTGATAAACTGAGGAAATTGGCGTCAGGTTTCCTTTTATAAAAGAAAACATACTAAAATTATGAACAAAGTGTATTTAGACCATATCAAGTTCGGACTCTCAGCAAATTACTGATAATAGACATGAGGTTGTATTTTTATCTAGGAAGAAGGCATTCAACACCCTTTTTAAGGCAGAGGGATATGTACTTTCTTAGTGCATGAGCCATGATTTATAACATATACTCATTTATGCTTAAAGATGGACATCCAGCTTCAGTCATTATGGTGCAACCTTCTAGACAATCTCAAACAATACATGTGTCACAACACTGCAATGCCCTTCAATTTTCAAGGGGAATAAGGAAATTACTTTTTAGAGACCTTGTGAGCAACTATTTTTTTACACTTCAACTGGTAAAAATTTGGAAGCAGTTAGAATCATCTCAGTCTTCTGTGCTAACAGGGAAGTTTTGCTTGATATTGCTTGATACATATATTTGGACTTCAGTCTTACCAGACTTCATTTAAATGATACCCATAACAACACAGACTGGTAAATAAAATCTGCCTAGAACACTTCAGTAGGAGTTTAAACATTTTTCTCAGTCTCAACAAAAGAATAGCTAATCATTATACTAATTACCAAACCAGAAGAGTGCATCCACCCACACACTTTTAAAAGAGGATATGTTAACCTGAAAAGAGAATGAAAAAAGAAGGAAGAAAACACTAATTGTTAAAGCACTAAACATGTCAAGAACTGGCAGTTCTGGAGATCTGACTGGTTTTTGGAAAAGCATGGATATGGCTCAGCAGGCCCTTAACTCCTTCTCACCACTAGTTATCTTTCCTCTTCTCTCTCTGCAAAGACTAACTGAATTGGAAAAAATAAAGAAGTGATTTTCAAAGTCAATATTTAAACCTTCAATTCTGTGTCTATGAACATAACACATAAGAAATAGTACAAAAGAAAAAGGTAACTTTCAGTTTTCAGCAGCCAGGTATTTCCACTTAATTTTAAAGATAGAATTTTAAAATAAAGGAAAAAATCTTTATTTTTTCTTTCAAGTAGTCAACATTATCACAAGTAAGAGGAAATAGCCACCAGCAGAAAACTGCGATAAAGAACGGTAAGGCTTTATTGCTAAGAACATGTAGAGTACTTTTGCAAGTCTCCTACTTACTTCCTTTGCACAATACTGTGCATAAAGAATTCACCACAGATGCAATACCCAGCTGGACTGTAATTATGCATCCTTGAATATTTCTCCCAGACCATTCAGGAACAGTTAATAATACAAAGAACCAGCAGAGTGATGGAGAGGCAGGGGCAATAATATATTACCTATTTGACTGACAAAGACTCATCTTCACAAAACCACTATCTACTGTAAAGATTATAAAGATATAAAAGAAGATATTCATGATCAATTCTTAGAATTTCACCGTTTTGATTTACTTTCAAATTTGCATACTTTGTGAGACTAGTATTAAAACAGAAGTCTGAATAAGCATAAAATTTCTATATACTGTATTTCATACACAGGTAGAATATACACAATAGTTGCAAACATATTAGTGCGTATATATTCATAGAAATTGTCATTAAATTAATAGATGCGTGGAGAACTAATGGGCAAATATACTTTCAAATCATATGTGGGGCCTTATGGTTATAAACCACACATTCAAGAAAAAGCAATCAATCTTTGGAGAGAAAATGACCTTATATAAATAATTAGTATTCTGACAGACTACTGTACTGGGTTTGAGTGGTCAGGTTTTGGTAGTGGGAGGGCCTACAGGTGTGGCTTCTGTGAGAAGCTGCCAGAAGCTTCCTCCATGTTCAGCAGACCCAATCCCTGGCAGCTACAAGATGGACCCACTGCTGACCAAGGCTGGGCCAGTCAGAGTTGACACTAACACGGTAACATATTTAAGAAGAAAAAAAGTGATTGTGCAGAGGTAATTGCGGCCAGTGAAGAGCAGGGTGAGAATATGTGAGAGGAATGACTCTGCAGACACCAAGGTCAGTGCAGAAGGAGGGACAGGAGGTGCTCCAGCAGGTGCTGGAGCTGAGATTCCCCTGCAGCCCATGGAGGATCACGGGAATGCAAAGATCCACCTGCAGCACATGCAGGGGCCCCACGCAAGAGCAGGTGGATACCTGAGAGGAGGCTGTGACCCCGTGGGAGGCCTGTGCTGGAGCAGGCTCCTGGCAGGGACCTGCAGACCAGTAGAGAGAGGAGCCCATGCTGGAGCAGGTTTCCTGGAAGGACTTGTGACCCCATGGGGGACCCACGCTGGAGCAGCCTGTCCTTGAAGGACTGCACTCCGTGGAAGAGTGACCCACGTTGGGGCAGTTTGTGGAGGACTGATGCCCGTGGGATGGACTCACACTGGAGAAGTTAATGGAGAACTGTCTCCCATGGGAGGGACCCCACACTGGAGCAGGGGAAGGACTCCCCTTCCTGAGCAGTGGGACAAACAACATGTGATGAACTGACCACAACCCCCATTCCCTGTCTCCATGTGCTGCTGGGGGGAAGAAGGTAGAGCTGGGAAAGAGGGAGGGGTGGGAGGAAGGTGTTTTTAATATTTGTTTTTACTTCTCACTATCTTTTGATTTTTTAGCAATAAATTCAATTAATATCCTGAGACTGAGTTTGTTTTGAGCATGACAGTACTTGGTGAGTGATCTCTTTCTGTCCTTATCTCAACTCATGAACCCTTCATTATGTTTTCTCTCCTCTGTCCACCTGTGGAGGAAAGTGATAGAGAGGCTTTGGTTCATGACTGGCATCTAGCCAGGCTCAACCCATTACAACTACATATACACATATAAAATACTATACCTTCCCTTTTTTGCTGTAAGCATAGTTCCTGTATTGTGAACTTACGCACAGATTGGTGTATTTTCATCTGATCCAATTCTTCTTCAAGATTCAGTCTACAAAAGAGGAGATAAAAAAATAGGAACAATCACACAGATGCCACTAAAATAATAAAAACAATTTAACCAAACTCATACCAACATATTACTGGGAATAATGTTGTCAACACCCAGGAATTAGTTCTAATTTGACAACACTTAGCATTACTTCAAGGAGTCCTTCGTACAACAGCTTTTTAAAATGTGTAAATCATCTGAATTTCCAAAATTCAGACACAATGCTGATTGTAACATACACTAAGAAGTTTCAGCCGATCTTTTTTAGGCAAGAAAACGTTTGAGATGAAAAGAAGACCAGTAGGCGGTAGAAGCCTTTTAAGAGGTGGATAAATACTCTGTCTCAGGGAAAACTTCCAGCCAAACTTGTGAACATATATCTTATAATCTAGTAACTATTTGAGAAACTTATTAACAGAATCATTCCTCCTGTTTTCCAGCCCTGATGGACTACTATATTACTACCATAGTTTATTTTCTAATATCAACCAGCTAAGGTCTGCACAACAAATTAAATTACTCTTTTTTCAATTTAATAAAATTACATACAAATAAAGTTACCAGGATACCAATACTAAAGTTTCAAAGTCAAATTGGGAAATGCTAGAAAGAAAGACATTAATTTAAATTGTTTATTTATACTTGTGTTTTCTGACACATTCTCTAACTATATAGTTGTACACTATTTCAGCAATAAAATCCCCACCTGTTTCAGCCAAGGATCATACAGCACACAGAACAGCGCACAGTCATTAAATATGCAGCTTTTGCTTAAAATATAAATACGTATCATGCACAAATAAACATTATTCTAGTTCTATTGTGAAAGTTGGACTGCTAGTTTTCTCACTTATTTCTGTTTTACTCTGAACAGCAGCACCTGTTTCACAGGCAATTTATGCTTTTCCCTACTTTGCCCTCTGAAATAAGGCACAAAAAAAATCTGGCCAAAATATTTGCTAACTTAAGTAAAGGACTTAAAAAAAAAGTCTTTTGGTATACATAGTATGTTAAAGCTCATTATCAGTTAAATGCACCTCTGACTCAGCTGTAAAACATGAATTACAGAGAAAATATAAACGCAAAAAGTTAAAGTAACTTGCTTTGCATGACACATAAGAAATCCAGCTATTTTTGGGATCACTCACAGGTTGACTTTCTCTGCTATTCTTTCATCCTCCAAAACTCAGTCATCATCAATTTCTATTACACACACTACAGCGCCTTTTGTCTCCACACTGTCTTAACTCTTCACAGCATGTTTGCTTTTTGCACTGAATGGCAAAATATTTCCTTGAAAAAACATTTTTTATGTAATTACAGACGGAAATCAACATGACATGCTTCCTGCTTGAACCTCTATCTTCTGAACAAGTTACTTTTCAACTTCAAAAACATTATTTGCATGAATATGTTTATGAACATATATACTGCCTCTCTACACACTAATCGACAAGCATACAATAGTGACTGTACAAGATTTTTAATAGTAAACTTTTACACATATGTGTTTTCTTTAGGCTGACAAAAGACGTGCAGAAGTAAACTAATTATATGAAGTAAAGGGGTAAGTTTATAGTCAGAATAACTGAAGTGCCTCCAAATAAATTCATTTGTCTGTGAAATAATCTCCAACTGAAGTTATGATATATCTAAGATGGAAAAATTTTAGTCAAGTCCAAACCAAAAATTACAATGTGCAATACAAGATTCAACACATACAAGTCAATGACTGGCTGAATGAATGTTAGAAATGCCCAACTGGGTTAGCCCAGTGCCAGGTCCAACCATCATCAGTACTATGTCTCCAACAGAGGCAAAAGCAGATGCTACTCAAGGAAGTGTAGAAGCCTAAGAGTTTCTGCAGTCTGATTCAAATTTTTCACCCTGGAAGTGGCACATGAGCACTACTCTTTGTTTCTTCTGCTTTAACTGGTTCCCAGTTGCTAAAATGATCTTTCCTCCCACAGCAACAGAACTTCTTTATAACCTTTCATGTGGAGCCTTGTCAAAGGCAATTGAAAAATACAGATCGGATTACTGTTACCACATAGTTACTCTCACCCTTCTGCAATTCCAGCAGGATAATGAAGCAGGATTTCCCTTTACAGGAAGCACATTAATGCTTCCCCAATAAAACTGTGTTGATCTGTGCTTAGTGATATCTCTATGGTGCTTTTTGTTGGTTGTTTGGTCTTTGTTTTTTTTTCACTTTCTCCCATCCACCCTCTTTTTCCTAAAGACTGACTGCCATCTTCTAAGTCCAGAAGCAGTCAGGCTCACTGGTCTGCAGCTCACTCTGGAGCCCATTCTGTAGATGGGAGTTACAGCGGCAACCTGCCGGTCCACTGGCACGGTGGCTGTTAAGAGCGAGGTTACAGTAATTTCATACTTCAGTTTCTTCACACCTCGGCATCTGAAGAATATTAACTTCAATATACTTACAAATAACTAATCTACTTGACCTCATAATTGCTGTACAGTTACTTCAAATAGGTCTAACGCCTTTGATCTATCTACTGCAAAGTATACACAAGTTGCTGCCATCTTCTAATCATCATTAGCATGCAAACATACAATCATAGCATGGTTTGGGTTGAAAGGCATCTTAAAGATCATCCAATACCAAAGACTGACCAAGCAAAAGACTATTCTTTTACGCCCTGTAAACCCAGTGTATCATTTTATATTGTTATCATTAAGCAAACCTATGGATTTCCTTATTGTGTTCTTTTTCACTCTATTTAAGCAAAACTGTACTGCAATAGCTTAAGCATCTTTGCAAACCACTCTTCAAGAACCTTTTTAAGCTTCTCAACTTCCCATCTGCATTTGTCCTGTCTCTGTTTATTGGTCCTACCTGTTTCTCAGCAATGCAAGCTTAAGTTTTAAATGCTGACCTTTTCCCTTTAAGGGCCATAAAAACTTCTCCAGTCTCTACAGAGAGCTCCTTAAGACTCTTTGGGGGCAGGGGATGGTTTAGGACTATATTAATTTAATTGTTTTAAACTGTAGCACATATTTCAGGAGGGTTTCAGCTACAGTATCTTTCTTAACAGTCTCCAACTAACCTTTCTGTACAGCTTGTTCTAGTGTTTAGAGGTTGGAGATTTTTTGACTGGTTGCTTCATTTTTATATGGTTTCCTTCCTGGAAAGTGAGTATCCCTAGGCCAATTTCTTTGGTCCACTCTCTTATGATATTGTTTAAATTAAAACAAACAAAAAATTACATAAAGCGAATACAGGCCTTCCTTCTTTCCCTAGCAAAGTTACAGAACAAATTATCCTGGAAATAATGTCCTGTCACCTAAGAGACAACATGATTGAAAACAACTAGCATACACTTACTAAGGAAAAAATCTTGGCATCTGTAAGAGATGACTGGCTGTAAGAATAAAGGGAGAGTGGGCAAGAGTGTATATCTTGGATTTGACAAGGTACTTGAGATGGCCTCTCATCTCCTTATTGCCAAAGATTTGAGATCTGAATTGAAAATTAGATAAGGTGTCTGTAAAATTGGCTGGACTGTTAGGTTGGAGGGGTGATGATCTGTCATATGGAGTACAACTGGCAGCTAGCAATTATAAGCATTCCTCAGGGATCCATTACAGAGCCAGTACTGTTTACTGTCTTTATTAACAACCTCAGAGATGTGCTAGAGTGCCTCACAGCAAGTTCACAAATGATGTAACACTGAGGGAAGCAACTGAGGGCTCAGTAGAGGGCTGGACCACTGTTCACAGAGACTTCACAGGAAGAAAAAAATGGCTGATGGGAACTTCATGAAGTACACTTAAGGCAAAGTCTCGTTAGAAAAACTGCTTGAAAGAGGCCATGCTAGAAGACCAACTGGCTCAAGAGCAGCTTTGCAGATAAAAAATTATGTCCTTTGAACCAATATGATGAACATTAGCAGCAACATGCCTTTGTGGCGAAGCCTAACAACATGGTAGCTGTATAGGCAAGAGTTAGTCAATTTACAGAATTGATTCTAATCAGCACTTCTGAGACAGTATGTGTGGCTGTGTCTTGTTTTAGGCTCCTCCAAGAAAGACACTGACCTAAACAGATTAAGCCTAGCAAAGGAGTACCAAAATGGCCAGAGGTTAGGCATTTATTTTATGATGACAGGGTAAAAGAAAACTTCCCACTATCAACACCCACTTCCTTCTATCCTTAAAATAATTCCTTTATTGCAGGACTATTCTTGATGCAAGAGGACATTACCACATCAGCTAGAAAGCAGGTCTCGTATTTCATTCGTGGTCTCATTTAAGAGACTCATTTCCTCCTGGTGAGTTCTTCTTTCTCAAGACTTATGCTCTTTCTGGCTGACATGTAAAATGTCTTATATGTAGAAAATCATAGATGTTACACTACACCAAACTGAATAAGCTGCATGGCACTGGGGGGACTGCTAATTGCATCCTGAGTTTCATTTTCTTCATCTTGGGAAGCTAATATAGATATAGCCTCCCTTTTTGAACCAATTACTGTCCTCCTATCCTGTCCTATCATTCATTCCCTATCCTAATTAGTTCGTTGGTTTCTTTTATTAGTTCTAACATCTGAAGCCTGCTAATCTTCTATTCGCTAACTTTTAAAGTTTTGAATGCAAATATTAGGCTGCTCAAGGCCAACACGTTTGCACTGAGCAAATTTCTAAGTGTTTAACTGATTTGGAAACAGATACTATACTGATTTCTGCTCACACTTTTTTTTTATCTGAAGAACAACACAATAAAACAAAACCTTTAAACTACTCTAGATAGAACTTGTAAAAAGAAAAAAAAAAGCACCTGAATATGCATTATAACAAGAAATACACATCTAGTATCGCCATGTGGGTGTCGATGAAGAACTGCTGCTTGTCCCGTGGAGGATCCTTAGCTAGGGAACCCTGGGTGGTGCTTCGTGGCACCTCGCCAGTCAGCTCTCTCACCCGTGCGATGGAAACACGCAGCCACGCTCTCACTGAGCTAGCGCTCAGGCGACGCTAGAAGTAAACGAGTAAGAGGTGGCCCCCGCATGGGGCACCGATGTTTATTCTACCTCGATGCTGTCCAAGGCGAGAAAAGGATAGACTTCCCTCCGGAACGCTTATAAACGGGCACAGGAGGGAGGCAGGGTATACAAGAACAACCAATGGGAATATGGAGGGGGTGGAGTTGGGGCTGGATTACATCCTCTTAAGGGATACAAGGGGTGTCTGGCTGCTGGGCAATCAGACAGACCGAATCTCCATAGGGTCAGAGATCAATGGAGGAGGCCCTTCTCACTGAGATAGGGAAGAGCCTTACACTTTGGAGCCTGTCCACTATTGGGCCTTCTCTGTACCTGGGCTCTTAGGCCCCCCAGCCACAAGAGCTGTTGGTTCAGCCGATGCAACAATCTAATTCAGTTCTCTAAAACTAACCACAAAAGCACCATAGCCTGTAGTTTTTGTTACAAGAGTGGTCTTCTTGAAGAGAACAGCTCTTTGCAGAGGCTCTATAATTGCTACATTCCTCAGGAACAAGTGAACAGGATCACTTAGAAGAAGCATCACAGAAGGTTCAAGTAAGAACTTACAAAGAAAGAAAGGACTCCAAGGAATTCAAGGTAACTGAAGACTGCTGAAGTATAATTCAACACTGAAAGAAATTACTCATCCTGAAAGAACACAATGGCAAAAAGCAGAGGTGGGGGGAAATATTTGCTTTTCAGTCTTTCATTTACAGCATTAGCTTTCTCAGTGTCTCAAACAGATATGCCAACTTAATAGGTAAGAATTGATTTATTTTTCTGAAATTTCCCCTCCCTTTCCAAACAATAATTTAAGTGAGTCTGAAGATAAATATCTCGGTGTGTTTTTTCAGCCAAAAGTGGCATTGCCTTTGACAAACTATGTCTGCTCCACCAGACTTTTAAATGATTCACATACAACTCTTTTACAAAGCAGATTAGGTATCTGAAGAGACCTGTGATCCAGCTGCACAGATTCTAGTGACATGAGACGCGTCCCTCATTTAGTGAGGGTAAAAGAATTGCCTTTGCAATCCTGCAGCTCAAAGAATCAAAACTAAGTTCTGTGCATGGTAATGAAGAATACTAACCAACTGGAACTACAGAGTCAGAACAGCAGTGTCAAATTTCATATATTGTGAACAAGAGCTTCCAACACTATTTTACCAGATTAAGCTAATATTTGCTGTAATTATCTTAAGCATATACTCACTGGATTTACTGCATCAATTTTTGCATTGTTCACTTTCAATTAACACATAAAACAATGGAAAGAAGAAATGTGTCAGGTTTTGGTCCTAACTGAAAAGGGGATTTCTCTGAACATTGAAAAACTGTTGCTTGATTTACCAAGTGCTGAGCAAAGGGCACTGTATTTATTTCATCTGAAACCATCCAAGACACAAACTGAGGCTGAGAGATGGAACCTTTTAAGATATTTCAACAGTGGGAAACTAGTTTCTGTCTAAAGTGTTCCTAAGGTGATTGCAGACTTAAGGCATGGAAATTGAAATGAAACCTGTAAATACGAGTACTTGTCTTCTCCGTCTTTTGACAGTAGAAACACTGAGAGTTGATGATGTTTCAAGACTAGGCAAGAAATGCCTTATGTTAATATCCATTTAACTGTGTTTATATAAATTTTTTTCTTTTAGGATTTTCCATGGATTTCACATTTTACAATTACTACAAATACAAGCTTGATTTAAAAAAGAAAAAATAAAAAGTATACTTTAAACTTTTTGTACCAGATATCAATAATTTTTTCTTCTAATAAATTCAGTAGTTACTAAATGAAGTGAAAGAAATTGTAAGCTTATATTGCAGATTAGGTTAAGTACCTTTCCAACTTCCTATAATAAAACTAAGTGGCACACATATTTGAGCACAACTTTCTTTCCCAGGAGGGAAATTCAGCAATGAGTATATTAAGGAACTGCAGGAGAAGCACAAATCTACAAAAATTTGGAAACAGCCTGCTTTAACTGTCTGCTTTGGCAAGCACTAACATCAAACATGGAGGATTCTTTCACTTTACCTTTCACAAGTCTCCTAATGACAATATATCAGTTGACAAGCAGAGTGCTTTTTAGTTCTCTTCTTCTTACTATGTATCTTTTTGCTTGAGCAAGGAAATAAATACAACATATGAAATTTATAAATCAGCATTTTTTGAGGAAAACAAATTTTCTTTTTTAAATTGAAATTTTAAAATTCTATGGTTGCATGGTTGTATTTGTGTGTTATTTCTGTCAGCATCTCATAAAGACAATCTCAAAATTATGTCTACTGAACAGCAGTGAAACCCCTCAAACTTCTAAGCATTGTGCAAGAAATGAGGAAGAACTAGAAACTGAAGTTCATTTAAAGATGAAACCCCTGTACAAAAGGAATAATATGCTACTTGTAGGTACCTAAGTGTTGGTAAGCAAACTATACACAACATCACAAAAACAGTCAAGTTCTAAACTGAAATACATACAGCAATGTAGAACTCAAAGTCTATGGTTAGAGAAAAACAAACTCTTTTCTATGGAAAGAAGTTTTTTCTATAGACTCAGAGAACATAAACCTTTGAACTATAATTCAAGAATGAATGATGGAATTTTGAATACAAGGAAAATACACAGGTCAAGAGAAAAGACAAAGCAATCTAAACATGAGTATTAATCGGTCACTTCCAGCTCATAAATTAATATCTTCACACTTTGTCCCTTGACAGAGTCAAAGACCACCCCTGCATTTTACTGTCTCTTTCACATTTCTGTTGTGTATTCATTCTATTATTTAATTCAACTTTTAAAAATGGAAGTTCCTGGGATATAATTTAAAATAATAGAGAGATACTAGATACAAACTTTGCACAAGTGTTTATCAAATACTGTGAACTATTTTGACAACTTACACAATCTTTTTTATTGATACAGGGAGTAGGTGAAATCTTGCAGGGTGTTGAAAACCGAGACTTCTGTAAATAAGATCTTATCCATTAATAAATTGATGGAAAAAATAGAAATAAAACCTAACTAAATTTGAATGAGTTTTGAAAGTAATACAAAAACTGTTCAGAATTGTCTCTGTAAATTTACACATATAACACATACATAAATAACATCAGGCAAAGGAGATGCATTACTAGGAATACGTATCAGCAATTCAGAACAAAAGAAAATAAGTAACCACTGAGTTAAACTTTTATAAGGTTTCTTTAAGTCCAAACTCAAATCTGCAATGGTAATGCTAACAGAGTGAGCCACTTCTAACAGCTTGCAATGCTGAAATAGCAATTATCACCTGGCCTTTATCTACATGCACTTTTTTCATAGGTTTATTTTGATAACAATGGGTTGGTTTTTTTAAACTGAAAAGATACAAAACATTTTCAAATCACGTCAAACAATTCTTGTCTGATTGCACTGTGGGAGTCTTTACAGTCCTGATTAGTTTATATTCAAGGTTAGAATCCTAAAGAAGACTGTATAAGCAGAAAATTTATCCTGAAAATGTACAATAACAACATACCAAATTTGCCAATAATGAAGGTTACATAACTATGAGTGACATATATGACTGCTATTTCTAATTTTAGGACTACATTAATCCTATGTCTGTCTACTAGATGAACTGAAAATGGTCTTTGAAATTTGAAATTCATCTCCCACATAGACTTTTCAGCTTTTAAAAAGATGGGGGGAAAAAAAAAAAAGACTGGTTTTGCGGTGTAGTTGAAAGAGTAATAAAAACTAGCAGAGTGAAAAAAGTCCAAAATTTATGACTTCTTCCAGAAAAAATGTCTTGCTCTTATTTATACTCACACATTGTACTTTCTAGCAGCATTGTCAAGTTTAAATGATAGCCCATCAGATGGGAGAAAAGTGACTTAAAGCCATACAAAGCCTAGAAACTAGTGTACTGCTTTTCAGCTTTATGCACGCCTGAAACTGCTTAATGGCCTTAAGTCGTCTGCAAAAAGAGGTTATGCTGCTTGTAAGTATATCTGGTAGATTTTACTCTATTTCTTCAGTAAGTCTTTGTCAACAATAAGCATTTTCTTATCTGCTTCCAAAACAAGCTGACCTTCTGAAAATGTAATCTATTTGAAAGTATTTTTAAGATTGCTTTGTTGACAAGAAACAGGGCAGCAGCAGTCCTAGATGCTCTAGACTAGGTTGTCAGAGAAGAACTTCCAACTCCAAGGAAGAGACGTTAAGTCCTTGATTTAAGAGGAATCAGCACCCTAAATTAGCAGGATTCTACTGGCATTTCCTAGAAGACTACCAGGATCTTCTAGTATGGTGGGTCAGAATTCTAATCATGTGTTTTTACATCCGGAGAACAACCTCAAAGTCCTTTGTTTACTATAAGTAACTTCATGAAAAGAGTCATTCTTCTTACTTGTAACACATATAGAAAATGCACCATCAAGAGCAGGAAGTGTGCAGCATTCTGTTTTATGTACAAATGCTTCATTTCTATCCTCCAACTATGATTGCCACAGTCTCACTTGGCAGTATGAAAACAAGGATATTCAGAAATCAAGAGAGATCAAATCTGTGCAGTTTATGGTGGTATTGCTTGCATTTTTCAAGATATGATCTTTACCCACAATTACAGAATCTGCTGCTTTCAGTTTCATACAATATTCTAGACTCTATATTTTGCAATATAATACTTTTGATGACTCCTCTATTTTTTAGTTATTTTTTAATACTCACCCATTTAGAATCTAGGAAGAGGTAGCACATTAAAAACTGTGCTACAGATTCAGTTATGCTAAAAGAATTACTTCCGACTTCTTTTAGATTATAGCTAGGCATCAGAAAGAAATTCTTCATAACAGTTGCTTACTTATCAAGTTAAAAGAATAGGAAAGATGCTCCCACCATCTGCATATAAGCAAGGCTTCTGCAAAATATACCTTCTTGCTAGAACAAAATATCCTAGTACTCATCATTTTTAATTGTCAGCAGTTCTAAAGATACCATCAGGAGCCCTCACACAGCTCCAAAGCTAAGGTACATGTACACATGCGCACTTAGGTCTCAATGCATTAAAGAAAAGGTAATTTAGAAAGACAGCCTGAACTATAGCATAAACTTTCTCTCTGCATTTATGAGTTTAAAGGGCTCCTTCCCTCCAGAGTTGCTGACCCTGGGTTAACCCATTGCCAGAAGACTCTAGTTAGTCCTCTAGCAAACAACTGCCTCCTGAGTAATGCACATCCCGTAAGTCAGCCATCGCTCATCAGCAGCTTTCAGCATTCACAGGTAAGACAAGCAGGAGACTTCTACACTCCCCTGCATACAGATAAAAGGAATTAAGAGAGCAGGCTCATGGCAGTCTAAAATAAACATCCAAACAAACAATAAGACATTTTTCCCATTTGTCCCAGGGAATTTTATCTGGAAAATAAAACCATGCAGAGAATCTAATTTCTAATAGAGCTGAATACATAAGATGGAATAACCCACTGAGGAAACCGACTCCTTCCCAAGGATTACATGTTGTAAAGACTGCAGCAGGATGACTCTTTGGAGAAATAAGCACAACCAACCACAATCTCCTAATGCATATTGTTGCTGGTATGGACAGATATCAGGGGGCTAGTCCAGTAGCTGTTGCAGTCAGGGAAGCCTTCCTCTGAGTCCATGAGGTTAACTATTGCCTTTTCAAACGTTTTCCTCCAGAGTCAAGGAAGACTGTTAAAGACAGGAAAGCCAAATTAAGAAGAAAATCAGACAGAAAAAGACTGCTAAGCAAGCTCTGCATGCTCTTTATCACAGCCCTTTAAAAGGGACAGCAGCATTACGTATTACAGTACCAAAAAAGGTAAATTTTAAAGACACCAGGTCAACATAGTGTCAAAGAATTTTTTTCTTATCCAAAGCTTAAGCTAAATAGCTTAACAATCCTTGCAAGGAAAATAGAAAAAGGACAGCAGAAGCAGCTCTGTTTTCTTCCCCTCAGAAATGAAAGGTGCTTGAGAAGAAAGACAGCACATCAACATAGAGACATCTAGGTAAGCAAAGCTGAATTGCACTTTCTGTTCTTATTCTTCAAAAGGGTAAAAATTCTGCTCTGTAAAACTAGAGGAGAATGCACATGCACATTACACATACTTCTGTAAAAAGCCCATACAGAAAATACAGGAAAAGGCTGTCATAAATGGTCTTGTATGTCATAATGATAACATCCATTTTAATTTTCTACTACTCCAAAATTATTTCGAGTCAGGAGAACCAAGCCAGACAGAAACTTTATCCAACTTTTACAGGCAAAATACTACTCTGACAGAAATTTGTCACTTTGCTCCTACAGCATTATGATTCAAGTGCATTTGCCTGCAGTAAGGGCAAAATATGCTCTTTTTATCGGTCTGTATATTTATGTGTCAACTGACAGCCTTGGGAACTGAGAGCAAACCTGGGAGCGGGTGTGTGATATAGACTGTGTGAGAGAGCAAAAAGCATTACATATGTCTGGGGATAACACTGCCAAGGTAAGAGTAAAGCAAAAAGTACTAGCATTACTCCCATTTTGTGAGATCATTCACACTATCCAGAATGATTTACTGGAACTCCTTTACAGAAAAAAAATTGTAAACTTATAATTTACACTAAGAAATGTATAGTCTTAATTAACCAAGGAAATGAAGTATTTGACTACATAGAGTCTTTGAGCTATCTATTTTACTTGTGCATTCACTTCCCAGAAATATGTCTTTATCATTCTTGTTTCCCAATTCAGTCACTTGTAGGATGGATGAAAATTGCAGAAAGAGGTATCTGTTGGTGCTAAGTAAAGTCTCTCTGATTTACAACCCACATTCAGGAGCAAAAAAAGGATAAAAGCAACTCCCCCCTCGATAGTCCAATGTCTGTTGACATAACAAAAAAGTGAATAGTGTCATAGTTGTCAAGAGTGACTTTTGAGATATATTTCAAATTAACAGTCACTCCTAAGCCAAAGAAGCACTACTGACTAAGATAGTTTCAAATTGCAGCATAACCTTTAGTTTGCAAAAGGATGGTAGAAACCCATGCCTAACATTTTATCTACCATTTAGTAATCTTTTATTTGTTTCACTCTAGCATAAAATCCAGCTTATTTATCAAGTAGTGTTTAATGAAAATATAAATGTTACATTGTGTGAATCATGTTTATTATTTTAATTTGCAGTTTTTCATTCCTTTAAAATAAGACCATCAGAACAGCCTCATAAACAGTGTTTTTACCTGTAGTTAGTTCACAACAGATTCAACCTCAAGGGCCAAGACTGGGGTACTACTACCGTCAACATAACTCAGAGAAGCTCACAGTACAAGAGTATATTCTCCATCATATGAATATCAAGAGAATTTTGTTGTATCAGTCCTTCTAACTTTTATAAACCTCAGATGACAACACACTAAAGTCTCTTGCCTACAGACTGCTGTTAGTATGGAGCTGGTTTCCAATAATGCAAAGTAAGGATAAAAATTAATTTCTTAATTTATTTCTTCCACTGAAGTATTTGGGTTTTAGGAAAATTTTGATGATTCCATGTTTATTCTCACGTGATTGTGTTCGAAAAAAGCAAATACAACAATAATTCTTAGAAAATGCATTCTGAATTCCTTAGAAATTAGAAAAAGATCCAAAAGCATTAAAATAGGTTAAACTTGTATATGCATATTCTGCCTCATGCAACAAAGGAGAGCTAAGTAGTTTATCACAAAGGTCATGCTAGGCCACAATAAAGGTCCACTTAGCACCACTTCTGACTTTCTATAATTACAAAACAGTACATTTTAGGAAAGAGTTCAAGAGATAAAGCAAGAGTACATAAACAATGTTTAATAACTTTCATTGTAAAATATTATTTGCACTCTCTGAAATAAATGTCTCTACATTTTTGCAAACTTCAGTTGTTGAAGTTCCATATGGTATTATCCAAGCCAAGACACATGTAATCATGAAAATTTGTGATTTCCCTTCCAAAATCAGTAATATGTAAAGGAAAGTAGAAAATTAGTACTGTATGTTATATTCATCTTGCCAGAATATACCAAGCACTGCTGCCTTTACCAGAATTCCCAGAACTTCACAGAATGTACTGTAGAGGAACTTATTTTCATTACTCGCTCCTTATTCTCTTAATATAGCAGTCTGACATGTTACTAGCAGTTAGTGTGGTTTGGTGTTACAGATTGTAGGTTCATAAGCTTCTTTTATGAACATTCTGCACAATTTAATATGACACACTTAGTATTTGTTTTTATACATGCATACATATCTCTAGACTAATAAGTCCAACATTTCCATCTAAATGCTGAAGACCTTTTGCCCAGGCTAGACAGGGAGATAAGAAAAAGACAGTTCTTTTGCAGCCAGTGTGCTTACCAATGATATAACACTTCATTTCTAAACCAAATAGTCTACAGAAATCACTCTGATCCACCAGCAAGGCAAGCAATAGTACTGTGCAAGCAATATAAAGGAAAGCTAACAGAGTCCTTACCTTTCTTCAGCGTCTCTCTGCTATTTTTGTCCCTGACAATGCCCAAATTTTATGATTAATGCAACTTTAATTTTGCCTTTCCCTGCTTCTGTATCATGAAAAAAAAATATTAAGCAGCATGACTCATGTTTTCAATAAGACACAGTTCCATCATATATGAGAAGGCGCTGAAGTACAAATCTCTGCAGACAAGAAAAGTCTGATAAAATATGAAAAAACAAAGGAAAAACACAAACATACCTGATATAAAAAACCCACACTAAGTCCTCAAATTTGTCTGTTAGCTAGGACGCAGGAAATTACAAGCTCTGGTGGACACAGGTAAGAAATGTTCTAGAGACAAGATTAACAATTAAAAATCATTAATCTCATCATCCCTGACAGAGCCCTCTCACTGGAAAACAGTTACTTGACACAGTGCCTTGTGAAAATAAAACTGGAAGCTTGCTAAGAAAAAAGAACTAATTCTCTTCACAAAAAGGGCCATTTTGTTCATTACGTAAAAGCCCCTACATGAGTTCACGTGGCATTTACATTTGACTTTGGTCCTTTAGAAACATCTTTTAGAAACTATACTCTGCAGCACAAGAAGTGTTGCTGATTTCTTACATTTTCATTTATTTGTAGTGCACTATTTCCCGTTCTCACACTTGAGCCTGACTGTCATTTTCACTGAGCAATGTTCAGTTCAGTCAGTAAGCATGCACTTTTTCAAAACCCTCAGAAGAGTCACACTAGCTGCAGAACTTAGGCTGCAATTGCTTTCAGTAGAATGAAAGGTGGTATTTCAGATTTTTTTTTCTATTCAAAACCTAAACAAACACATACACATCATCATTTTAACTACAGAATTACTAATTGCAGAAAAAAGTAAACAAAAGCCCTGACCTATTCGATTTGAGTCATTTGCAGTAAGATGTCTGCTATGTCCCAGCATTCCTAAAACTGAGAACCAGAAAGATTACTTTACAGAGTAAACATGTAAGTCAAAAGGGCTATATGCTGTAGGTGACACTTTTAAACACTGATGTAGCATGAATGCACTTTGTTCCAAATTAATCTGGTACATGATGTACCTATTGAGTGAAACAAAGAAAAAATGACTGTGATATTTGGATGTTGCACAAAACCATGGAGGTTTAAAAATAAAAGTCTTTGATGACCAGATATTTCCTATTGCCTGAGACTGTCAAGATTATCAAAACTGCATTTTTCAGCAAGTTCTCTAGTTAAAAAATGTATGGGGGGACGACACATTCAAGAAGCAGAGGAACTAATAAAGGCTATGTTTGTGTTTCTTACTGCTAGCATTCCAGCACACTTAATTTAGCTTTTCTCCACCATACCCATTCTGATAGCCAGAAAAGGCAAGAGGCATCACATGGTCCTGCTGGCACTAAGATAGGCTCCTGTCAACTAGCTGGTCACATACCACTACACCAGGTACACAACAGTTACTTTGACTCTACGGGAACAAGGAAAGTAGAAACCATGAGGTCTTGTTTTCCTAAAAAAGGAAAGCTTATCAGAAACATTTATTAAATAGCTGCTATAGAAGAGGAAGGATACCACTGAGCTTGTAGTGATTCCATAAGTTTTAAAGACTCAGAGCACACTTCCTATAATGGATGACATGCACAACTACACAGCACTCATATGGACAACAAATTTCCAGCTAGCTGTGAAAATGATGACTTATGCCATCACGTCTAATGTTGAAGAAAGTTCTATGTCAAATAACTGAGTGTTGCTGGTACCTATTACAAGGTTGCTTACAAATAATCCAGAATGAAAGATGTAAAACTGTGAAGATTCCACAACAGTTTATATACAGTCACCTATACATTTCCAAAGTCTGTACATAAGGGCCAAAGGGACACGATATCCCTATGCTCCAACTAGCTTTTGGTACAGAAATGCCGAAGCAGTTTATATTAGCCAGCTTGCAATCAAGTAGCATAACAATTGGACGTGCCACGAAGCAGTTCTATGGAGTGGGACCTGTTGGTCCTTCTGGTCAACAAAATGTCCATGAGCCAGCAGTGTTTCCTGGTGGTGCATTAGAAATAGCATTGCCAGCAGGTTGAGGAAGGTGATCCTGCCTCTCTGCTCAGCCCTGGTGAGGCCACATCTGGAGCGCTGTGTCCAGTTCTGGGCTCCTCAGTACCAGAGAGACACGGAGCTACTGGATCCACACAGGTCCAGTGGAAGGCTAAAAACATGATTACTGTATGTGCATATTAAAGACATTTTACACTATTGCTGTCCCCCCAGATGATGGGAGAGAAAATCTTTCTTACAGATTAAATACATAAACAAGCAACAACAAATAATCCTATCTTCGTAACACTCACTCTTTGGCTTAGTCAGAGAGAGAAACTGCACATATTAAAGTTAAAACTACTTAAACCAAAATAAAATCCCTACACAGTCACTCTTCTTTAAGCAATGATGCGCTGGTTTTGGTTTATGTATGTTCTATGGCAACTTAAGATAAGAACCAGTAGGGTCTATCGAATTAAGTGCATTCACAAAAACTACGGGCTAACCTGATTTACTTACACTGCTTGTAAAATTACACATATAAGTAACTGGTCCAACTCCATTGATCATATCCTTTATCCACAGAATTTAAAAAACAATATATGCAATATAAAGAAGCTCTTTCCACAGATCTAAAAAGTACAATAAATTTAGTACTGAATTTCTTAAGAAAATGAGCTGACATCCTGAAATAGTGACTTTCTTCAAGAAATTAAAGACTGTCATTATTAGAGAAGGACAGATATAAACCTCACAGTTATGCATTCATTTCTTTCTTACTTCAACTAACATAAAGTGACATTGCCCATAAGGAGCCAAACAGCACCTAAACCCACAAAAGGAACACAATGATGCACTGGCTTCTTACTAAGTACTTACTATGTGGAATTTTATGAACCCATTTTGTCTTATAAATTCTGTATTTCGAAGAGCTCAACTGTTTGCTCATGCCACCTCACCACAGTCTAGTCAAGGTCAATGATCTGCAACATACCAGACATAAGGGTGTTCCCATAAATGTGACTGCACAGGAACTCTGGAAAAGCAGTCCAACTGTACCAACCTTCAGGGTGTGCACAATACTTAAGCAATCTCTCTTGCATGGCTTTGTGTGAAAAAAGAGGCTTATGTTATTGCTCTTGAGTTACTATTGCCTATGGTGAATATGTTCATTAGTGATGGAAGGAGAATTACATGTATGCAATTACATATATGGCAAGAAAGTGTTCTTTCCTACATAAAAATAAAAAATGAAAACCCACAAAATAATTGCATGTGATAATTTGTTGTTATAGGTTCAAAACAGCAAACAAAGATATGACAACAAAGTGACAAGAACAGGCACACAATTTTAACTGGCAGATATAAGAATACCCCATGTAACACAGCTACTGGCAATATTGCCTATAATACACCAAGGGAGCTTATGGTCAACACAAGGACTTAAATAGTACAAAACAATTTGCTGCTGTTGAAATTCTGTGATAGCAGCCTTCATGGTATTGCCACAAAATGGGTTTACATTGTGACCCATCGGGAAAACATTTTCTTTAATGCTGACAAAAACAAAGTCTGAATAAAACTTTCTATGATGTCTTGATTCTTAAATTAAAACCAAAAAAATCATTGTGACTTACAGAAAGTGTTAAATCACAGCAAAGGGCTAATTATACCATACTAACTTCCTTTTGTCTAGTATAAAAGGACATTTTTTTACTTTGCCTGGCTGAGTGTAATAGCCTATGAATTATGAGATCAAAGCAGCAAACTGTATATTTTCTAAAGTAAGAGTTTCCTTCACCAAGTTTTACACTTACTACAGCTGAAAGAGCAGTGTGAAGGGATCAGCACTAAACCCAAAGGACAGGCTGTGCACAGCAAGAAAGAGAGCAACTCCCTCGTGCTTTTTGCAGGTCACTACCAAGGACCATGTTAGCAGATCCACACCAGACCCTTAACAGGCAGCTCTGCTGCTACCAGTAATTAGCTTGGACAGCTCTGGCTCCAGGAGTAGCAGCAAGGCTACACCATAATGAGCTCAGCTGGGATTAGCAGGACAGGGCAGGGAACCAAGAGAGCTGAGGCATTCTGCATTGCGTATGTATCACAGAGATCAAACAAGGATGGCTGGCTAGGTTATCCCCTCACCACCTCATTCCAAAAATGAAGCACGGCAGTGTGTAAAATACAGGCTAATGAAGAGCGACACCTCCAACAGATGAGAGCCACATTAATTAACACAATCCCTAGATCATGGAATACAGTTTCTGTTAGTGCTAGCAAACTTGTAACTTGTCACTGATTTAAGGGGGAGAGAGAAGGAAGAAAAAAAAAAAAAGGAGCTGATGTTTTCTTTTTCTGCTTTTGGTAGATGTTTTTATAATGGAATTTTGCAAGGAAGTCCTCTTGAAGCACTTCAGAAAAGACCCAGTATGTTTCTTTACTTAAGCACCATTTAAGAAACAAACTCACTTATCAATCTACAGCTTTTTGTGCTCTCTTTTGAAAAAAGCCAGTTCATTCCAAACCACATCAGGATCCTCTTGACAAAGCTGACAGGAGCCTGTATGCTAGTATCTGCTTTTACTATTTTCAAGCCTGTATGTGAGTAAAATCAGGTTGGTTGTTTTCAAATATCTAAATGTTTTAGAAGAACCAGAATAAAAGCACCCTTGCTTCCAGAAAATACGAATTTTCAAGTACAGCATCCAGTGAATCTAAATTTTGTATGAAGTATACGTTCTGAGGCATGAAACCTTAACTGTGGTAATAAAGAGAAGTTCAATTACACAGCTTCAGACATATATTGTACTAGTATGACACCATGCCTCCCAGGTAGTATGTGGCAGAATACTGTCACCCACATTCTGATAACATTACTTCAAATACTGGTATGAGAAAGAAGAAGTCAAAATCATCACATAATCTCTTGAAAATAAAGGCAGAGCCATCAGCTCCCCTAAAGCCCCAGCAAGCCAATCTGGAAGTTGTAACTAATGTCCACGCTAAATCAAATGGTTGTTCTACAGTTTAATAAAAGAATTAACTTTTAATTAATTATCTACGGACAAGATGACGTAGTAAGAAAAAGTATATTGACTTTAGAAGCACAGAAAAATAAAATTAAACTATTTAACAGTTTTTCTGTCATTAAAATATTTTTAGGTATTTTAATAATGCCAAACATAAAATTTGTATTAAAAACCTTTATGAAATTAATTTAAAACTCTGCAATCTAAATTCCTACTGGGCATAGAAATAAGCTCCTAGACAATGTGGTAACCTACTAAGGCCCCCATCATCTTTGCAGTCACGTACATCAGTGCAAGTTGTATGTACACTGACAGGTGGATTAGGTCCCATCAGCTGCCATCTCAATAACAGATACTAATCTATGAAGAATAAGGAGAATGGGGTCCTCCATCACTTACAGAGGATTAGAAATGCCACATAAGCACCTGATACTGAGTTCTTAATGCATGATTTACATTACAGCAGCACTATATAGCTTTCTGAGATATCAGAATAACAGAGTCTTACTGTTACAGACCACTTTTTGTTGTGTCTTGTCTACTTTCCTTTGTTTAAGCATATTAAAAATGAAAACCAAACCTTCTTTAGTGTGGCTTCATACAATTCTATTCTGATGACAGAAATTATTGAAACTCTGTTATTTTCAGCTCATCTTAAATAGTGATGAAAAAATCAGATGACTAAGTGAAGACTGAGCATTATATTTTCCCCAATATCTACTTTTCCCAAATACATTCCTGTTATAACACAAGCTGGTCTCATTTACTTTAAACAGAAACAGAAGTCACCTTTGTCTCTCTTTCCCTTTTCTTTTTCATTTTTTTTTTCATCTATCAGAACGAGAACACCCAGTGCTTCACTTCATATCAAGTTGAAGATTTTACTGTCTTTATCTAGTTCAATTTTTTGTAATCTCTTTAGCCTTGGCCTCTCAGTGGATATGAACACCTGTTTAGGTAGAGACATAGAATTAAATAATTTCATTGAATATAGTAATTATCATCCCTTAGTCACTTCAAGATTGCACTGAATTTAAAACTGTGAGCTAGAAGCAAAAAAATCCGTATTTTTCCTAAATAAACAAAGCCTCTTCATTATAATTTAAACAAATCTATTTGTCATTATGCTTGGGTGTTTCAAAAAGTGCTCCTGTGCTACCACTAATGCCTGTAGCAGTTTTGTACTTTACCATTGTTTTCATCCACACTTTTCTTTCCCTTTTTTAAAGACAAACCACTCCTAAGAAAATGCTAGTATTTCAAAGCAATGCAAATCTGCTAAGATAGGTCATAGCATTACTCATACATGAGGAACAGTTTATCATTCACAGTGGGATGCTTTAAGTCACCCCGGACTCTGAACAGCTACCAGTTTTGCAGCATTTTCTGTGACTCTTTTTGTTCAGATAGAGTTATAAAGTTAGTGTCAAGATTAGTCAGTATTGTTCTAACTGCACAAATAATTATTTTTAGTAAAACATGTGTTTACTGAGCTGTAGGTGCATGCTAAAGCCCTGCTAAAGCCACAAGGAAATTACTTTCTTGAAACTGGTCCTGAAAAACAGCAGTGTTTGATAACTGAACTGATTGGAAATGTTTTCATATCTCCAGTTGCAATTGTTTACCAAGAATTCTATCTGCTAAGGACTTAAAAAACAAGAAGAACTTCTGCATAAAATTTTCACTGTTCTGTATAGAACCTAAGGGAGAATGATATACAGAATGTTCATTATGCAAATTTTATGTGGTAACGTCCTTCTTCTTTCCATTAATAAAGATATATTACTGCATTTTTTTGTACAATTATCAAAAATAATTTATTTTTAAATACTTTAACAGATGAAAACACCCTACTTTCACGCACATATTATTTTTCCCCAATAAAGAAGGAGATTTTAGCTTCAGTTAATATTTGAATCACTAAATTTTAGAGAGGGTATTATTTCTATATTTTAATGAATAAAACTATTTTTGAAAACTATTTGAAACACAATGAGCAACTGTTGTGTTACAGAAAATTAAAAACATACACAGTCAACAAAATAATTGAGTGAGGAATTAGACAAACACAAGTAAGCAGTCCTAGCACACCTTTGTCCAGTACTCAGACTCACAATGAGATACTAAATAAAATAATTCTAGGTGTCAGCTCAATATATTTCCTCTTGGTTTCAACTATAATTTTTATCATATAGGGGTAAGCCATGTATTCTGCTTTAAAAAAGGATAGTCTTGATCACTACATAGTAGCTTTTTCCTTTAAATCAAATTCTCTTTTGAATACCTATGTAATACTTCTGTTCAGATTTTTTGTGTAAAATGTTTTTAATGAGCTATGTAACTTACCTGCTATTGCCCTCTTCCCATTGGTTTAATTGCTCTTTTAGTGCTCTGTAGTTGGTCTGTAACATCTGCAGCCTCTCTTCATGTTTTCCATAGGCTGCTCTTAGCTCATAAGATTCTCGAGACTATATGAAACCAGAAAAACAAAATCGTTGGACAAAATATAAGAGACTGTTACACAGATCACATGAAACAAAAGTTGTCTTTGAACAACTACCACGAGACTCAGAAATCTATGCAGAAAGATCAAGAATCACAGTCCTTGAGGTCAAAATTTTCTTATTACTACTTTGGAAAATTTTGCTGATTTGGCAATTCACTTAAATATTATTTTCATGCTTCTGAAAGTTTCAAAAATTTACTACCAAAATGTCAGCTTTCTTCTAGTGAATGCATTGGCCTAATACATTTAAAAACACATAGGCTGAAAAAGGATTGTTGGCACTTTTTTTTTCATTCAAACTACTCTTTTTTTTTTCCCCAATGAAAAACTGATCTATGTATTTTCAAGGGAAATACTGGCTACATGAAAAAAATCTAAATTTAAATGGTTTCAGGATTTCTTCACATATTGAGTTGTTTCTGTACGTATATATACACCTGCAACATCCGGACTTTATCCTCTAGTAATGCAGCAAGAAATAAAACAAGAAATAAAAACAATTTTAACAACAGCCTTTATATAATCAAAACCATACCAAAAAAAAAGTACAGAACTAAAAGTAAAACACACCTTGATTTATATTACAGGATAACATCATGTAAGCTTAAAAACAGACTTTACTAAATGACAATACAGTGCTCTGGAAAAAAAAATTAACACTAAGAAGAAGCATTTCACAGTATAAAGCAAGTCAAACTCTGGCATACACCAGTAAAGAATTCACCAGCAAAGAATTCTGCTGTAGCAAAATTTGCTATCAGAGCTTCATTCTCAGTTCAAAGGGAGCTCTGTTTGTAGAGCAACTACAGAACTAAATAAATCACAACACTTTATTTGCAAGTATTTACTGCTTATATGCAAGGAGGGCTTTTCAGCATTAGTCAATAAATTAGACAGACCAATAGTCAGAGCTGCAAACACTAAAAACTGAACCCCACCTGAAAAACATGGCAAGGGTTTTTAGAGTACTGCTAACTACAAAGTACCTACACTAAGCTTGGCTCATTAAACGTAGCCCAGCTTTCATGATGCACAACGTTGAAAGATAACAGCTAAAGTTTCAAATGGTATTATATACGAAATTCCCGAAGTTTTCCGGAAGTAACTCAGGAAACATGAAGAAAATATTTAGGAACAGAATCAGGTCCAAAGTGACCCTACCATTAAATACTTTCCCAAAGTGTTGGGGGTAGCTTTTTTTCTGAAACAACCTCTAAACCAAATACATTTATAAATTTTGAATTGTTTAAAAAGTACTTTAAACTGTTGTTAAGTGACTCATATAAATACCACAATAATATTAAAAACAATCACATAAATAGCAATATAAAAATTAGACTAAGAACATAGAGTCCATTACCAAGCTTTCCTTGACACTACAAGAGAAAATTTTCATAAGAATCCAATTATAGATGCTGTGTTTCAAGAGAACTTCATGAAACAACTGTTCTGAGAATGGTTGATATTGCTAGCAAAAACTGGTCAAGTCTGGCAGGGTACTGGAAAATAATGTCTTCAACATAAATCCTCAGAAGCTTATTAGTGTCAATGCCCTTTCAGAGATGCAACCAACTGTAGAATTTGGCCTTTCCTAGTTATGAATCTACATTTTTCATTATTGCTTACCTGTTCTATTATCCATTCTGTTACAGTTATTGCCTTCCCTTATCACTTGCTCTGCTCTTGCAGAAATAGAAATTAGACAATTAACTGCCCTAATCACTCTCTCTATTGAATTAAGCACTTCAGGACTTTAAATATACACTGAAATTTCCATAATCTGTTAGATTCGTCTCTGTCTGATTGAATTACGTTATACTTAATAACTGAACTGTCTTATAAACAGTTTTGTATATATTTAGAGAAATTGGCCAGGAGAACCATCTCTAGGAGTGCTGGACCTCCAGATTATTCTCCAGCTGTCCACTGTCACCTATAGTACTTCCCATGCAATAATGAAAAACAGTAACACAAAGTTCAATCTGCAGGAGGAAAAACCCAACTGCCTATGAAAAAAAAGCTTTTTTTTTTTTTCTTGCAGGCTGCTCAGACAAGTCAAAAGATTCTAATCACTAATTCAAATTTTTGTTGGAACTGACCTTTTGTTATAGTAAAAGTAAAATTTAAAAAATCACACTCATTCAATTATTTGACTACTATTCTTAGGCTTACAAGAACTGAGGCATCCAATCATTACATAAATAGCTTCTTCCACAAACAGTTATGTGGATAAGCTGTAATATTCATCTATTTTCAGCATTTGAACACTATACACGGAACAGGACTACATATGAAATCTGAGGTAGATGTGAGTGTGGTCTTGCTCACACAAACAAGTATTAAGGTGCCCCTAAAGACTGATGTGCATATTCTACAATACATATATTAATTACCTTCAAAAATTTTAGAACCTAAAAAGGATAAGAAAACTCAAAGGGAGGAGCTCCTCTTGGTTTTGAGACCTCTCCAATTAAACCTGGATTATCTCCTCTAGGCTACACCAGCAATCACAGCTCTAGGAGCAGTACAGGAGAGTATGAACATATTCTCAGTTTGTATCAAATACCTACCTCTCAACAACCAAACTCTTAGCCACTTCTTAAAGACCAACAGTAGACTGAAGTACTTATGCTTTGGACCATTCAAAGTAGCAGTTTGGTAATTTATTTAAAACTCCTAAAATACTCTTATTTATTTTGACGTTCTCTTCTGTAAACAAGGGTGCAATCAGGCATGCTTTGTTACTTTTTAGTGTGTCTAGAAACAAAGCCAATTCTGTATAAAATCTCTGAATTTATATGATCACCCCATTTGTATTAGCAACAAAGATAGTAAGAGCCAGCTTTTCTTATTCAGAAATGAGTCAGCTGAGAGAACCGGAAAACCTGTGAATGGGACCTTGACCTTTTCTGCTCCTTTGCAGTACTGACTGGGGCATTCCTATTCCTGAAAACCCCATAAATAGAGCTGTTCTTTTTTTTTTTTAATTGTTATCAATTTTTCGAAAGGACTAATGCATAAAGTCACAATTTCATGTTCCAGACATGCATCATCAGTGTGTGTATTGACAGAGCAACCATTTCTCTGAGCAAGAACATTTCAAATAATCATATAAACAATACTTTGTTTGAAGAGGCAATAATGCAAGGACCAGTTTTGAAAATGTTGATCAAATCCATTTTTCTTTGTTGGAAACAATGCCTGAGAGAAGGCTAGTATTAAGAAATCACAGAATAGCAATAGAAATATTCTGACATTAACTTTATGACAGCCTAGTTCACTGTCATGCTGGCAGTAGCCTCACTGAAATATGAATGTAGTGCCACAACTTATTATGTTGACCTGGGTCCCTACAGCTTATTTTCAACCCATTAAAGCATTCTGCAAAAGAAGCCAAGTAGATGAAATTTCAAGAGAAAATGCAAGAATTTCATGTGTTCACTTTTAAGGGGAGACTTAGCCCTTAAAGACATCATGCATGTCTGTGATAGAGATCCCATATCTGTATCATCATAAAGCTGCACAGATTTCTAAATTACACTGTAAGATTAAATAGAAGATAAGTAAAGGCAGTATGGTCAATGGTACGAATTATTATATGAGGTTATGCAGAGAGAGTTCCTTCTCTTCTGCATCTGCTTTCCTTCACTCCTCTTTCCAGAAGAAATGTGGAGCTCTCTACCATTTAAGGCAACAACGATACACACTGACGTGGGAGTTTTGCTTCCAAGAGCAGAACAGATGCAGCCCACAGTTCCAGAATAATCTGTAGCACCCGTGTCAGGCAGGCCAAGTAAGAGTAATGAACAGGAGGCCAGTTCTCAGGTTTAGCTGGTGGGACATGCCTTAGATTTCTCAACAGAGAGAAAAAACAAAAAAAAATTAATTTTCTGTCTCCAGGAACAAGACAACCTGGAAGACTGCATTTGAAGTCTAAATAACCTTTCCTGTCCATATACTCTACATGTGTTAAGACGATGTATTAAACTCTCCCAAGTATATAGACAGATGAACTGTGGCATTTGTGCTAAAATATAATTACCATTTACAATTTTTCTAAAACTGACTTATCACTAGGGTTGGTAGAGCTCCCAAATTTTTCACCTACCTAACATTTATCACAGCATGTTCAATATAACCAGTTCTCCTTTATGATCCACATACTTGGAAATATCTTCCAAATTCCATAACTGAACAAAGATAAGCAACAAAAAAAGAGAAGGAGGAGACAGAAGAGAGGGAGGAGAGGATGAATTTTACATGTTTGAGAAAATATGACTCAGGGTTTGTGTTTTGCATTTAGAGGTGCAGTTTTAAACCAATAGTTTGTTCAAAAGGTACTGTAGCAAAATACCAAACCAACGAAACACAGCTACAAAAATCTGTGAAACAGGGACAAAATGAGAAATTGTAAAACATGCTCAATTAAGATTTTCCGTGAAGGGGTGGAGTGAGGGGGATTATTACTGGTTTTTTTTAATCAGCATTTATTAGACCAGCAACTAACTAAGCCATAACTTCTGTGATTTCCAGGGGTCAAACTGTTTCAAGTAATTGACTTCAGCATTTTGAAGTATGGCTCTATTGTACAGAAAAAACATTCTTTGTACTTTCAGTGTTTGTACTTTCTGATTTACTTCATATGAACACACCAATTTCTCTGAATATATGTTCTCAAACACAAACTTTGAAAATGTATTTAACAAGTACATGTTATTGATGACAGCTCAATTAAGCTTCCAAAGGACTGCAGGATTATTCACACAGTAAAACAAAAATGTAAACTAATGGAGAGTGCTCTCTGATCCAAACACACTTGCAGTCCATAACAATACGTGTATTTTTAATTTTTAAAATGTCTGTTTGTTTTGGTATATCTTTATCTATGCAAGCTTACAGCTAGCAGGCTTTTTATTTATTTTTATTTAATGTTCACCTTTAGCTGTAGTGTCTTCTCTAAGTTTTCAATCTTCCTTTCAGCTATTTTAAGCTTCTTTAGCTCCTCTGACTCTCTAAAAGAGCTCTTTGGGGACAGAGACCTTGAACGTTTCACAGGTGGCTCCTGGAGAATAAAACAAGGACATGGTTGAACTAGTTGGAACACCGGATTATGAAAGACATGCAGAATTAAAGAAGAAGTAATTTTGAATACTAATAATGAATTATAAAAAAAAAAAAAATCTGCATGGAATACCAGAGAAATAACAAGCAGAATTACCACAGCGCTACCACTAAAGGTTTCTCTGTGACTCGTTAATGAGAATATTCATTTACATTTACATTGTTTCTTTCAGAATAATGATGTCCCATTAGGGAAGACTAAAGGGTTATAGACTCAGAAATGCAAGAAACCTCATTACAAAGGAGGGGATAGAGGCTGGTCTAATTGCTCTATAAGGGTCCAAGGTTACACTTGATAGGACAACCAGAAACAAGAGGGAAAGGATTTTTTTCCCTTTGAAATAGTTTAACACACTGTGAAGTTGAAGGAACAATATGCTTGAGGAATATAAATACAACAGACAGTAGATCTTATACCATAATGACCATATGGTCATTAACTATAATGTGACTAACTAGAGACAAGAATATGTGTTTATATTATGTACAGCTTCATATAGCAATCTGGAGAAAGAGTATGTGAAAGTAACACTTAAACTGGGCAGCTTTCTTGTTCATTCTATGTCATAAGTCCTTATGGCAAAGAAAGAAAGGCCTCATAAAATTAGACTTTCAGATTTTCTGAATAACTTTGGTTAAGAACAGTGAAATACTAACATAATACTTAATGCCAATAAGGTAAACACTGTTATGCCAATATACAACGACAAACAAAAACTTAAGATAAATTGTGAATATTCTTGTTGCATTATGCCACTTTCACTGTGAAATAACTGATGTACAATAAAAGGAATTAAGGATAAATTCTTCTTCAATACTGTATACATCAATACTTTCACTATCCCATTAAAATAATTTAATCTTGAAGAGTATCTTAACTAGCAACTGACAATTTTTTCTTTGACCACTGTCTTCCAGTATGAAATATTTACAAGACATCATATACCACAGTTTCTTTTAAATAGTATGTGTTTCCAAAAAAGAGAAAAAAAATCTATCATGAAATATCAGAAAAACAGTAATATCTGATATTTATATTTTTATATATGAATGTAAACACTTCCAATGTGGTTTTGTCATTTGGTTTCAGGATTCTTTTGCTTCTGAAAGAGAAGTAAGAAAGAGATTAAGAAAGTCCAACAAACAACCAAGCAATTTTTAAAAAAAAAAACTTGTTACACCCTCGTGAAAAAAACCCAACCAAAACCAAACCCAATCCAAACAAAACAAAACACCACCAAAAAACAACCACCAGCAACAAAAAAAACCCTACCCCAAACCAAACCAAAGTAAAACAGCCAAAATAAAACCACCAAAACAAAAAAACCCCACCCTAAACCAAACCAACCCACCTGCACAAACCCAGAAGTAACATTTGGAAAGAATTTTAGTACAATCCGAATACCAAAAAATATACTCATCTTCAAAGTCTCAGATTTCTTGAATAAAATGAAGAGCTTTAAAAAAAAAAAAAAACAAACCCCCTATCTTCTACATTTCCAAATCATTATATGACTATACATTATTATGGTCATAAATCATTATTTTTCAAGAATTGTTTTCTAGCTAAACATTATATTTGTATAGAGAAGATCTGGAATATACACAGTTTCTCTGAAATCAGAAATAGAAGGTCAAAGCACTCTGCTTGTTGCCAAAGACAAGGACAACAAAGGAAAAGACGTGGATCAACCAGTGCCACACTGTTAATAATAAATAGGTAGAGAAAAGCCAAGGAGGAACAGGGAAAAGACAAAAAAAAATAGAGAAAAAGATAAAATTAATTGTCTTGCTAGTCTAGTCACAGCTGATCAGATACAATGAGTACGTAAGCACTTTTTTTATATATATATATATGTACAGAGATATATATATATACACAGAGTTTATATATAGCTACCTAGGATTGTCCTAGAGTCAAGGTATATAAAAAACCAGAAAAACTTTTAACTATTTATGGATATGGTAATAATTCCCTGTGACAATGGATGGGATTGGTGATATGTATTAAGAACATTCTATTGTTATCACCTTTTTAGTGATCAGACTAAAGGTCTGTGGAGAAAGGGCACTGGGTCTGGGCTTTACAGTTGCACAGAGGTAGTTTGAACAAAATTTTTGCTAAGGAGGCAAACAGTCCTTTCAAGACAAAAGAGACTGTGTAGTAAAATATACTGTAATAGGATTGCCTAGGGCTGCTGCAAAACTCAGTTTGAAAGATGGCATCTGTAATACCCTTCTCACAAGTGCAAACTTTACTGCTCCTGCAGCTGCCAAATATAAAAAATTAATTTTTAATTCAGTTCTCAAATTCTACAGAAAAATTTTGACATACCTGTATTTAATATATACAGAAATGTATATAATGTTTCAAAATGTAAAGTTTCAAAAATTTTCTACATGTTTAGGAGTAAAAAACCCCTCCAATTTGATCAGTGAAGAACGTTAAGTCAAGTAAGTAAAGGAATCCAGAACAGAAGATTTTTCATTGAATGTTCCTAAAACATTTTTACTAAAGACTAAACCAAATAGCAGAAAACCAGAAACAAACAGAGTCGGTAATATACAATAGATATGAAATTTTGTGATAGATTTAACATAAAAAAACATCTGGTAAGTAGATGGGACACACATTAACTAGTAATGGAGGCACACAAGTAGAAAAAGAAAATATGCCTGTTTCTAAACAACCTTCTCTGACCTGTCTGCACCGTGAAAGACATCATGGGATGAAGCTGCAAATAGTCACATTCTTGAATTCAGCAGGTTTTGTGCTGAATAAAGTGCCAAAACAAGCCAAATAAAACAAACAAAAAATCCAACCCAACCAACCAACCAACCCCCCAAAAAAAACCAAACCAAAACAAACTCCCCAAAAAACCAACAACAACAGAACCCCAAAAAAACACCCAGCAAACCAAAGTAGGGAAGTCAGAACTCCTCCTGAAATGTCTTAAGAGTTGAGGACAGTGGGCAGAAATCTTAATTTTTTTATCAGTTCAAGAAACAGAAACATCGTTGAGGCTGAACCCAAGCCTGACCAGATACAGGTGGGGTTTTTAGGGAAGAAAAATGACAAATTCTTGATTCGGTATGTTTCAACAGGAACTTTACCAGTACTGCAAGTTAACACATGCCTTTCAGTGTCTTGACACTACAGACTTAGAAGCACGATAGAGAATATATATGAATAAAAGGCAATTCTAACTCCCATGCACCGTACCATGGGAAAGCTTAGCTATAAGAAAACCCCAAAACCCTAGTGAATTAGCCAGGAGACACATGAATGTCAGTTTAGTCAGCTAACAGAAAACACAAAGCTCAAAAAGTTACAAAGTTTAAGCTCCAAAAGAGCTCTACGAAGGTCAAGCAACTGACTCCTAAGCCCAATTACACCACTTTTGACAGAGACTGGACTGTGATGGTTACGGTTGCCTCTAAGTACACACTTAACAATACCAAAAAAAAGACATTACAAGCACGTTTAACAAAGCTTTTAACCACCTCTCGCAGAATAAGTTGTTTCTATTACTCTGTATGAATGTAGGCAAGAGATGTGGATTTCTGCCATTCACAAAGAAACCAACACAAGGCTATAGATGTATAAATGCTGTTGTACGTATACAAACATAGCTGGAAGCATGCAGTCGTGTGGCCATTCCTCCCAATTTATCACAGTAGTGCGAAGTTTATGGTTTGTACCAGGCTCTTCTTTTTAACGTTTCCAACTATTCCTTCTTTCTAAACCTTCAAAGCCTTTTTAGAGCAGTAAGTTATCAAAGCAGTGTCATTCTCATCAGAAGTGATTCCATGCTTATTTGTTCTTTGTATCCTGGGAATGTACATAAGGGGGAATGAAGAGGCAGCACGACAGTCTTTGTAAAGTCAAAAGGATCACCTTTTTAAGACAAAGATTGAATATCCAACATACTTTTTCTGTCAAATCGTGTGCTAATAACTTCTGTCAGAAGTAATTTTGTCATAAAACGCTGAACAATGAGGTAATGAGAAGATATTTCAACGAAAGGGAAAAAGGGTAGAGTAATGCGTAAAGTACAACCGCAGCAGTACTACCTTTTCTATTTTAGAAAATCCAGAGCATTTCCGTAATTTCCTTTACTGCGTTGCCTAAATACAAAGGATTTGTAGCTCATCAGTTGAGTTCCCAAAAGTTTTAATAGCGACTTGTGTGCACTTGTGAAGAAGTAGACATATTAAACAACCCTGACTATTGAAAGAGCATGACTCGGATCTACATACAGAAACAGGAAGAGATTTTCTACAATAGGCTTTAAAATCTGTATTCAGTTTTAATCAAGGGAGTGTAATTGCATTATTTTGACACAGTTCATGACAAACATGGCAGTGTCATTTACTTTCCCCTGAGGAAACAGAAAATTACACTGTGGAGGGCTAACCTTGGCAAAGGGTCAAACACCCACTCAACTGCTCTCTCACTTTCCTTCCTCTCTAGGACAGAGGGAGAAAACAGGATGATAAAGCTTGTGGGTTTACCACTTAACATCATGGGCTGAATCGACCTGAAGAAAATCAATTTAAGTTATTGCCACTTAAAATATATTTAGGTAGTAAGAAAAAAAAAATTAATCAACACCTGCTTCCCTACCCAGGAGCTCCCAGCTTCCCAGGCACAACTTCACTCCATCACTCCTGACCTTTTTACCACCTGCTGAGCCATGCAGGCGGAAGGTTTACAATCAATGCATAACAGTTCCTGTTGGGCCATTCTTTCCCCCTTACACTTTCCTTCTGCTCCAGCACAGGGCCTCTCCACAGGCTGGAGTCCTCCAGGATAAACCTGTTCCAGAGTGGGTCTTTCATGGACCACAGTTCATGTAAGAGAGGAACATGTTCCAGCATCGACTCCCCTCCACAAGCTGTGGCTTGTATGAGTGAATGTCCATCTGCTCTGGGCTCCTCCACAAGCTATAGTATTGACATCTGCTCCACAGTGATCCTCTCCATAGTTCCAGCACGTGAAACAACTTCTCCCTCTCCTCCTTCCTGACCTTGGTGCTTGCTAGGCTGTTTCTCACCTTCTATTCTTCACTCTGCACTGCCTGTGGAGCATTTTGGTTTTTCTCAAGCACATTTTCACAGAAATGCCATCGCATGCTCCTGAACAAATGTTCTAAAGTATGTTTTTTCCCAAAACTAGCATACAGTACAGGACATTAAGAAAGAACAAGCCATACATTTTTCAAAGAAAATGTTGTAAGATACCATATGTGGGTAAACTAGAAGGTTTCTAAGGAAGTGGACATGATGGTCTACCCTTGTACATTATTTATACCATTCAGAATCATGTTCACCTTTGCAACCTTGTTAAGGAGATCTCTTCCAAGATTACCATACTCTATACAATCACAATAAAAATAGATGATGAAGAAGAGTCCGAACACACTGAAAAGCATCATGATTTCAGCTAATTTAATAGATCCATTTAAATCACAGAAATTATTTACAGATATCATTCATTTACTATAGCTTATAGCTGCTATTGCTATTTAATGCCTAAATTAAACAGTGAGACACCATGAAAGAGGCAATCCAGCACTATACAAAGTTGAAAATATAAACTTCAAAGGACACTGTTGTCATTCTATGTAGAAAAAATACTATATCCCACTCTAAAAATCAAGATTTTGGAAAAAAAAATCTTTTTCATTAAAAAAATCATAATAGCCATTTATATTTCTCTCATTTTCCTTTCGGTGAAAGATGGTCATTCTGATAAACACCACAAAATATCTGATAAATATTCATTTTAGCAAACCTACAAAGAATTTATCCTTCAAATAGTTCATTTAATTAAGAATCCCTTATTCAGTATTTAATAAGGTAAAACCTTCTACTCCCAACAGCTATTTTAACAAGTCTTTGGCAGATAACACAGGAACTATTCAAACAAGCTTCCAGAATTATAAGCAGCGTCAACAGATATTAAAATTATTATCTGGACCCTTGAGCAAAAACGTTTGGCTTCACCAGCCTGACTTAGATACAAATACACCAGACAATAAAACCACCCTACCTCATGCTTTCTTCCAGTCCTTATATTATTGCTTTCCAGAGTATCTGTAGTGTACAAATTATGCTCTGCTAGCTTAAGACCTGCTATTTTCATTTTTTTCTGTAAAAGATCAATTTCAGATCCTTGCACTGTTACATGTGTTATATGGCACTCTAGCTCACTTAAAAAAGGCTGTCGAAATACTTAGAAAATGACAGCATAGGTATATTATATTAGTAACAAAAAATCAGAAGCATAACATACTATTTACATAAAACTGCCTAGAGAAACATACTAACAGTATTACAGAAACATGTAAAAGCTGCAAATAATTCTGCTTTCATAAATGACTCATGAATCCATAATCAAAACCAGATCTCAAAATATTAAGTAAACATTTTCAGACCACCATCATATTCTCCAAATCCAAATTTACGTTCTTAAAAATGGTTGTTTTATACAGATGTTTCTTCTGCAGTAACTTATTCTACTTAGTCGATGGTATTTTGTATGTCGCATGGTATCAAACCTTCTTGAAAAAATATTGCACTTTCTGGACTTGCTTCTAGTGAAACTTGAAGTTTTAAGTATCACTGGTCTAACAAAAAACCTTAAACTGCATATTCTGTAAATAAACATATATTCTGTAAATAAACATATTGTTAGTTAAGAACTGCCTCAGAAAAGTACTTTTTAATGTAAATCTACAAGTTGTACCTGCTACATTCTTAAACTCAGCACAAGTGTTGTGGTCAAACTGAAGACTTACAGAAAAAATAGATTCTACATCACAGTGTTACTCAAGGTTGGTACTTTATTTTGTTAAACTGTTGAATTCCAGGACCTTTCCTAGCTATCAATCCATGTGTAGCAATTCCTTGGCACAATACAATGCTCCTGCACACCGATCAACTTGGCCCAGTTACGAAACCTGTTCAGATATGACACATTTCACTGGTAGCAGCTACTCTAAGTTATATCCCTGATATCCAGTAGCAGACTTGTGTGCACATAACCAAGAGTGGTCAAGTTACCACAGCCTGACGACTGACTCCTTGTCAGTTGAGTTTTCATTACCCGGCTGCGATGACACCCCACTCCGTTACAAGCACTGGGCAAAACTTCCTTTGCTTAGTGCAAGCAGCAGCAATACGCCTGTTGTGTCACCTTGTGGCAATCACAAAGTGAAATACTTTAGCTCAAACCTCCTCCACAGCGCCTTAAGGCTGGGGACAGACATTCATCTTCACACAGCTGGGCCAAAGATGATACAATTTCCACATGGTCACTGCATTCCAGGCAGCTGGAGGTTAGCACCTCAGTGCCATTGCTGGAGATGCAATGATGTAAACCGCCTCCCTAACTGATTGCATAACTAAAAGGGCTGGTTAGTTTAAAAAGTCAATGTAAGTGGCTTGAGCTGACCTTGTACCGCACTGATGAGAGGAAACTCATGAAACTCTATAACCAGTGGTGTTCTGACAGCAATGACAAGCAGCTGGCAAGCAGTAAAGTCTTCAATCAACAAACTTGATCCTGAAAACATGTTCTTAAGACTAACCAGAAGTTCTGCTTTATCCCTTATTAACAAGGTCCTGACAACATCACTTGCTTGCAACGGTTTGAGCATATTCTTAAGACAAATACTCATTTCAACAGTGAAGATAAAATTTAGTACAATTATCCCTTGCTACTACCATCTCAAATACTGGTATTCCCCATGTAAAACAAGCCAGGTATACTGACAAAAATCAGAAAAAGCAGTGTAAAAAAAAAAGGTTAAGTAAATAAATCTCCAAATTCATGCCAATCAAGAAATGAGGTGGTCCAAAGTTGATTAAAATCAATCAAGCAAACACCTTAGTAAGCTTTTCAAAAGCAGACTAATGAGCATAGCCATTTTATTTCTAAGCAGAATATGATGCTTTTCATAAAGCCTAATATAAACTCACAATTTCAACAAATAAATTACAAATTAAGGATATCGAGCACTTGTTTTAGAGAAACCACAACTCTTCTCATACAGTAAGTATAAGAAATTTGTCAGAGAGTAAAAGTTGCCCATGCTTTTGCTGACTATAAATTCAGTTCCTCATTTTGCACAGTTTAGGCCATATGTAGTCGCAAATAGATGTCATTACCATCTATGATCAGTAAAAGGCCTGTTTTATAAACATTAGCTTATTAACACACAGAGAAAAAAAGAAGGAAAACAGGAAAATGAGGAGTAGATAAGCCATGCAATCAAAAGAATGCTTTAAAGAAAACTGGACTTCATGTTCGTTTGAACAAAACCTGAGCACTACATAAAAAGGAATAAAAGTCCATCAAAACTCAGAAGACAGAAATAGTGTCAGTAGATAAGGGAAATGTAGTTATACTTAAGTTCTAGAACTGATTTTATTACTTGAACTTTATTCTTTTTATAAACAAGAAATACACATATAAGCTTGACACACACATCTTAATGATTTCTCAGTTGCATGTAAAGAAAGAGCTCCATGTGGAACATAAGCTTTACAATTATATTAGTAACTCAAAAAAGAGTCAACAACTTAAATCTGTTACAACAACTTAAGTTCACATTACTGTTACTTTAAAAGATCTACACCTGTTAAGTGCTCATAGAATCATTCAGGTTGAAAAGCACCTTGAATATCCTCAAGTCCAGCTGCTGCTGCTGCTGACTTTTAACCCGTAAGAATTACAGAAATTTCACTAATTATTAACTTCTTATTGTATCACTACCTTTTTTTTCTTTAAAAAATGAAATGCTGAGTGCCTTAAAACGTAACTCCATATAAGAGTCACAGACTACATCAAAACCTTGCTCCTCTATGTCATGCAAGTTCTGCTATTGACTTCAATAGGACCAATACATAAACAGTATTATTCTTCATCTGTTTTGGGGTTATTTTCCTACTTTCTTCTTCTTCCAAGAGATCCCTAGAAATCGCCATGCTGTGATACTTACTTCAAATAAAATACTGTAAAGGCACAGTTTCTAATAAAACTCTTACAACAGCCTCTGTGTACATGGCTATACAGACATATTTCTTGGAAAACTAAATCTAACAAATCCAGTCTTAGATCTTAACTTACACCTCCAAAATGCCTATGCTTTTACCTCAAAATATTCAATAAACTGTTATCAAAACATACTTACCTATAGAATTGGTGTCTACAGTATCCTCAAAACATGCTCAATTTTTTAAGTATACCTGTCAAATTTCTTCATTTTCAGAAATTCTAAAAACCCAGATGTAACCTGATGAGATCAATTTAAAAACTAAAGTTTCACTTATCAATGGACTCCAGTTTAAAAGGAGTTGGGTATCATTTTCTGTTAACATATCCTTGAATAATTGAGAAATATTCTTTTAATTTTCCTAGCCTAAAGACTTTGTTTATTCAAATATCAAGAGAATGTTAAACATTATTTTTTTACACATGAAAGTAGACTTTCCCAAGACAGAAAGCTGGGTGAAATTTCTCTCTCTGGTCTTTTGCTTCAAATTCATGTCAATTTAACTTTATACTTCCAGACGTCTGTGATCCAAGTATCTTTGGTTAAGAGCAAAAAAAATTATTAAACCCAAATTATTTAGTAAAAAGATTTGGTTACAACGAGAACAACCAACTTCTTCTGTATAAAAACATGACTCCATGAACAAGACAGAGTTTCAAGATCTCTGCATGAAAAAAGAACAGCATTTTTACAAGTGACAGGACAAGGGACAATGACTTCAAACTGAAAGAGAGGAGATTTGAATCACGTATTACAATGAAATCCTTTACTGTGAGGGTGGTGAGACACTGGAACAAGTTGCCCAGAGAAGCTGTGGATGGCCCATGCCTGGAAGTGTTCAAGGCTAGGCTGGATGGGGTTTTGAGCAACCCAGTCCAGTGGGAGGTGGCCCTGCCCATGGCCACAGTGGGGTGAAACTAGATGATCTTTAAGTTCCTTCCAAGACAGGCCATTCTATGATTCTGTGAAATGCAATTCCATCAGATCCTCAAAGAGAGATGTGACCTCTTCTTGGCTTTTTAGTTCCTAGCTTTACATCTAAACTCTAATTGGTAATCTAAGAACTAAAGGAAGTATTACAAATAGTAAGGCCAAAATGGCAAATAATTTGGAACTCTGATTTAAAAATCCTAACACTATCAGGAAAAAAAAGCAGAATATTGAGTTTCAAGACTCCACAAATCATCCACCATTCAAGGTCTGTATGACGGATGGAGTGTAGTTTCATAGTAAAGATCAAAAATCTGCAATCCAGAAAATTGCAGTCTGAGAGGCAGCACCAGGTTCTTCAACAGCTTCTGCCTCAGAATTATCATTGTAGGTTTTTCTTCTTATGAACTGAAACAGTAACCCACAGAGTAACTCAACAGAAAATTCCATGAAGGTTCACTTTCTAAAGTCTATTCTGAATCCTATGTCTAAAACTAGAATTTCTATGAGACAATCATTTCAGTGTACACACAATGATGACCCTCTTCACAGTCTATCCACCTACATGCTGAGTGCAGCAAATGAAAACCTTTCTCTCAGGTTTAAGCATCTTAGATTAGAGTCCAACTGTATTACAAGGTCTACCTTAACAGAGTAATGGTTTCCTCTTTCACACAGCAAAATTAGTTTACATCACGTGCTATTTTACAAAAGACCGTGTGTCTATTTTGCTACTGAAACTTACCTTACAGGCAAAAGATATACTCCGAATAAATGTCAGAATTTTAATTTACATTGTAAACAACAAATAATCAAGAAAATATTAATTTCTGTCAAGCAGATATCTCACTACTCTTACATGTCTTTCCACAGTGAGACTCAGCTGATGGTTTTCTGGATGCATTAATCAAGCTGAAGCATAAGCACCATCTTTGCCACAAACCTGTAGTATATGGGAAACCCAGAAGGGAATCCAATACCACTGTTGTCACCTATCCAAAGCAGTACAAACAATATGGAAAAAACACAGCTATACTCCATCATATTTCTATTCTGGATGAGTTTTCTGAACTGGAAAAAGAGAGCAGGTACCAAAGGAATGGATATCTAAGAGCTTCGGGACGAATTACACAGCCTAACGTGTTCTTCTGTTCCTTATGGGTGCGTGTGCTCAGCTTTCTCAGCACAAAGCTGTGCTAACATCAACTGCACCGTACCAACACTATGGGCTAGGAGAGAACAAAAAGAGATAGCCTTTCTGTGAATTAGATGCAAGCTCAACTCTGCTTCAAACTGGCCAGGAGGCACACTGTGGCTTAGTAAAAGCTAAAGTCTCAGCAACAGAGCATAGTTTAGACACACAGCTCAGACCAGAGAACAGGTGTACAAGATTACCAGAATATCTGAATTAGGAAAACAGTAATTTTGACCAATGGCACCCAATTAGACTATGACCCATACCTCAAAGTTTTCTTCAGTCAAAACTCCTGGAATCCAGTGCCATATGCCAAGCAAAGCCATGATGAATGAAATGTTGAGAAGGAGTTTCCTCTTACTCTGTTACTGAGCTAGACAGCTGCACAGCTAAGTCACAGGCAGTGCTCACTGCAGCATCCTTTGCAAACTCCTTTCTGCAGCTTGGGCATCCCACTGTCACAGCCTCATGTCTATTCACTGCAAGTACATCTAAGATGGGCAACAAGTCTTGAAAAGCAACTTATCCAGCCTGGACCTTGATCTTTTGTGTCCCCCTGAGCTGCCAAAATGTGCTACAAGTCAGAAAAAGGGTTTCCACTATCCATTCACCCTCACAACACTTCTATTTGCCATCCTCCAAAATTCACATGATTTACAGCACATAAAAAAGAACACTCTGATCATCTAATATAGAAGAAAAGGGAGGTGAAAAAAGGATGCATTTCCTTTCTGAAGACCATGTGGCCACTACATCAGAAAGATTTCCCGAACCTGGTAAGAATGATTTATTTTATTCATCAGGAAGATTAGACCTCCTGGTATATAATTAATGTTCCAAATTATTGGGAAAAATATGCAATTACAAGATAATAAAATCATTTTGTAGTCTGGAAACACATTCAGAAGAATCATCACCGAAAGTGTAAAGACAAGGCTGGATTTCATTAGGCCTTTTTGTCAAAATAGCCACTCATTTCCTCATGCATTTGTTGAACTGGCAACTTTTTAGTAGCAAGTACACAATAAAACTGGGTATTTTTCCACAAAACCAATCACAGCACAGCATGCAAAAGTTGAAAACATCAGTACTATTTGCTTTAATATACTATAATTAATAGACATTAAAAACAGACTGTAATACTTCAGAAGCCCAAATAAACATTGATTAAAGCATCTTTATACTCTTGAAACAAAGCTTTACAACTGTGGTTTAGAAGTTTCTAGTAAGTATTATGGCTTTTTCTTCTTTTTTCTTAAGAACTCTTACAGCATTTCCTCTGGCATTTTAGTTTTTAAAAAGTTTATTAACTAGTTACCAGACGATTTGACTAGACCAAACGCACCAAAACGAAGCCAGTCTTTCTTCAAAGATTTTAAACTATCTTAAGATATAGACAGATAGATAGACAGATAGATACATACAGATATATCTCCATACTGCAAGTTACCAAGTAAGTTTAAAAAAGCACATTTTTCTGAGCTTTTACTGAGTCTCAGCACTAGAAAGAAAAAAAAATAAACGTTTCTATGATGCTGAGGCTGCTCCAAAAAAGCAACTTTGTTGTCTGCTGAACTATTACACTATTATCACAAGTAAAAATCAAACCTGTGCACTAATGGTGTAAACTAGGGACTGTGCTTGTTATGCATTATCATCTCTGTACATTAGAACCTCAATCATACTCAAACAAATTCACTAAAGTGTGGTTTTCAATCTGCTAACTATGCATTCCATAATAGCCTGTAATTATTAAAAACTGACAAGAAAGCTACGCCACCTGTGTTTATGTGAAGCCAGGTAATGAAAAAAACAACAACGCTGTCATCACCTCTCAATTCCTGATTGCATTATCAAAACTGTAGCCGAGTTTGGCATCTGGGTGTGACCTTGTTAACTGCTAGGGTAATTAAATTTATTCTATTGGGAAAAGGGATGATAAATTATTAGCAAGAAGATTTTGTTCACATTTTATTAAATTGGCCTGTCAAAGGGTCGGCCAAATTATCAAGGGCCTCATTTATTGGAGGCCAGCCATATTGCCACATCTGTTACAATTATTTATAATTTCAGCAGTTGAAAACCAACTGAGTTCGGCATCCGCCATGTAAAGTAATTTACAAATTATCTGATGAGGGAGTGTTTTAGCTTCTCCCTCATTTCTAGCCAGCAGAAAGCCGCGCTGTAATTACAGAACACGATTAGGTTCTTTGGGGAACTTATCTTGCACTCATAGCCATAGTAAGATGCAGCAAGAACATATGGAGGAGCTTGTGCTTCTACTCCCTGAAGCTCGTGACCCGCCTGCCGCTGAGCCCTTGAGTTGAATTTGAATGAGAGTGCCATGGCTAATGTTCTACACATGCACCATTTATGCCACAAAACAAATCGGATCACTGTTAATTATGAAGCAGCTATAATCAGGCCTTCACATCTGTGTAATGTGAAGCGCAGTAGGCTGTATTCCAATAATGTATGACTACCTTTGGGTCGCAAATTGCGAGCCATATTGCCTCAGTAGTAGTTACTGAATTCAAAGTAAGTCCTTTGATAAAAGCCCATCACAAAGATATTTTTATCCATTTTTTTCTTAAACACAAGCCTTTCTTTATCAGCTATTGACCAGAACAGTTAAAGCATATGGCACAAGTTCATTAATGAACAGTAGCACACAGCACTCTAATTTAATGAAACCACTTGAGCCATAAAAATCAGATTTAGTTAATTCCCCCCTTCCCTTTTTTTTTTTCTTTTCTGCATCTAGCCTATACCCTGGACTCCAACATAATGTCATGGGTGATCTTGCTGTAAAATATAATTATTTTCTCGTACATTTATAAACAGATTTTATATTTTAAGAGCCTGTGCATTTTGCAACATGGAATGAGGGGGGTATGGGGGTGTGTGGGGACAAATGAAAAGAAATGTCCAAGTAGTTTCCTCTTCATAACCCAAAATTTAACCTGATAACAATTAATAGTCCATGTATCATTCCTATTTTAAAAATTATTGTCTGGCAGCTGTCTTCTAACAAAAAAAAAAATTCTTTATTCAGTGAAAAATCTTTCTGTGAGAAAGCAGCTAAACAAGCAGCACCCAGATGGCAAACCAGCTACAGTTTAATTAATCCACTAAAAGCCATTCAGTTTTCAGTAAGGGTAATGTAATTTTGAATAATTGTAGGGAAAAAAAAAAATCACTAAACGTTCTTAAGTTTTATTATAGCAGCATGAATAGTGCCACTATAGAGTAGTTAAAGTTGAGTTGCTCTTTGCATTATAAACCCCACATTTTCAGTATCTTGGTCCTCTTTGATTCTTGTACATTGAAAATAGATATACAGAATATCAAACTAAACTAAACGAAAATGAAACTATTCTTCAAAACTGCTTCTTTTTTTTCTTTCTATCTTTTTAGCACTGTAGAATAGGATGTAGATTACTTTTCAAAACTTATACTACTTCCTAAAGTACACCGCATTTCTTTCCTTTTTTAAAAAGTAATTTCAAAAGCTGCACAAAACCACTGTTTCTTGTTTTATAGACAACACATGCCTGCATCCTGGCACACATACAACATTGCAGGGGAAGTTCCAAATTGTCATAGTAAAACAAACCGAGATATAACTGAAATTGCATTTTATGGTGATCAAGTGCTACTATACTGTGATCCCAACAGCAACGACTTCACAGACTTCATTAGACAAGTTATAATGCCACACAGCCTTTCTGAGCCCAAGAACCACTCAGTACACAGTCCTTGTACGTGTATTACCTCAGTATGTGTGCAGCTCAAAGACTTTACAGACTTTTAGAAAAATAATAATACTTTAAAAAATACCTGTATTTTCTCCTTTGCACCTTGTTTAAAAACATTTACAAAACATTGTAAATACAGTTGCACAACACATTAGTATAGGAAAACATGTTTGGAAAGTAACAAATTATTACTGCTTCTCTGACTAAGAAACAACCAGACACAGACTTGTACTAGTCTTTTTTAAAGTATTTAGCTGTATGCTACCGTAATTAATTTGATATGAAAAAATAACAAAAATTAAAATTACATCATTAATATTGAAGATCCCATGTGTTGCACATGTAAAGTTAGAATTATACTTACCTATGTATTTCAAACACTAAAAAATATTGTTACTTTTCTATTACGTATTTGAGCATGGAACAAATTTAACTTTGCAAGTTATAATTTATACCTGTCCTTATTATAAGGGTACTAATCCCAAAATATCAGATAGTTTGCAGTTAGGGGAATACAACCATTTGAAAAATGTTATTGGTATTTTCCATCATTAAAGCCTAATTATTTACTTGGCACGTTGTGTCATGTAAATTGGTCAATTTCAGTTCCATATTACTTTCTCCAAAGCCTGAGCCTTCAAGCAAACAGTGATAAATCTTTTGCTTTTCTCAGTGTGCTTCAGTGTTTCACAGTAATAATATCCACTATGATTTCATTTCACCTTGTCTACTACAAATACCTTTTTACTACAGTACTTGTTAGTTCCTTTAAAAATTACATTTTGACACCTTTGTGATGATTTTAAATTATTTTTTTTAATGAAATGAGTATTTCTAAAAACTGGAAAACAATTTTGTCAAGTTTTGACCCATAGAGGGTGCAAGACTGAGAAATTTTTATTGCATATAAATTAAATTAGTACGTTTTCTAACAGTAAAGCCAAAATAATTGTAATGTAAAAAGCATTTTGTTAGGAATATGTTTCAGCAACTGAAATGATCAAAAACTGTAAAATGGAATTTACAGCACCACACTTACAATGGGATATCTGCCTTTTTTTAATCCTGTGTCATTACCAAGACTGAAAATGAAGCTCAAACATGGACTTCAAATAGTCACATTGCAATAACAAGTATATTGGACTAAATCTAGAACTGCCAAAATAAACTAGAGTTACCCTGTCCAGCTAAGTTCTTTTACCATTTATATTTCAGTCAAATTCAGTATTTTAAATACTCTACTACATAAGCCTAATAAACTGAAATCACTGAAAAACTGATGTTAAAAACCAGTAACTCATACTCTGAAAATACATCTTGATGGACTATTGCAAGGCAACAATGGTGCAGTTTTGAAATATTTTCTTTACTTATTTCTCATATGCATATAACTTCTTGCTTTGGTTAAAAATCTGCGCTTTTTTTTGTCTAATAATCTTAAGTAACATGTATGTGCAATCTATGTACTTCCATTGTTTTACTTATATTTTCTATTCTGATTAATTTTAAAAACTTCATAATCAGAAATTATGATACTACTGTAAAAGCACAAGTGAATTCTGTATTAGGTAGAACACACATACCTGTCAAATGCTACAGTTACAAATGGAAACTTTTACATGCCTGTTAATTACTGTTCTTTGATCAAGTAACACCTCTTTGGTGACATTGTCCTTGGTGTCTGCACACATATAAAAAGTAGGAATCAAGGCAGAAATAACTGCTTCAGTTTAGTAAATATATTTGTGTATTTATTATTCACAGGGGTAATAGTAATGGTATACTAACTATACGACTAAATGCACACATAGTAAGACGTAAACAGAAATCTTCTGTAAAGCAGATTGAAATTTTTCATCACACACATTACCAAAATAGCCAAATGAAATGAAGCAAAAGTTTGTTCCCACCAACACAAGTGCCACATTGACTAGATTAAGATTATAATATTTTAAAAAGGTATCTTTTCCTTTACTGGAAGAAAACAGATATATTGTTGATAACAAAGCCAATACTAAAAAAATCATTTTTGCCTGACTCAACATAATCTGAACAGCAAGAAAAGTTCAAATCCAGGAAAAACACATGCAACACTGATGTATTTCTAGCACATGCAAGACTGATGTATTATACTCCTAGCTACTCAGTATCTGAAGAAGATACATTACTGTGTAGACAGACTGTTAGCATGTCCCACAGGCTGAACTTCCAGCAAGGCATTAATATGAACATGCTCAAGAAATCAGTATTTCACAGCAGAAATTAAACTGCATTTAAACCAACTTCTCTTCTTAGGAAGGATTGCTTAAAAAATTATTATAGGGAAACTAATAGGTGTCCACACTGCTTTGATGTTTTTTTAACCAAGCGTTCATTCCAAATCCACTGTATTCTGATGTTGCACTCAAGAGACAGTTGAATGAGCTAGAAGGTTCCTCTCAATCACGTTTGACTTCGGAATTTCACAAATTACCAGAATTCTGGTTATCTAACAGGTCAGAGAAGGTAATCACTGTTTTTTCCCCTCCAGAAACCCCAGACGTGCAACCAACACAATAATCATCACCTTTCTGAAATTTATACAGGATAGTAAAGTTGGTGATGGGAAACTTGGCTGTAATCAAAATCCAGTCAAAAATGAGCATTATGATACATTCCCAAAAGGCATACTCCAGCCTCTCAACCAGAGCAAGACTGCGTGTTAACAAAATCTGGGGTATTTGTTATAGCAGAATGCAAGAATGACTCTTCATTTTACTCTTCATTTTGTCACTTTTATTTAAGTGACACAATTCTTTCTCCCTTTCATTTGTTTATATTACTTAGGCATTAAAGCCTTTGAAAAGCGTTCACAACTTTTAGATTGGGAAACTACCTAACATTTTGTGAGAAATTTGGAAACAATAATCAGCCTTTCATTCTTCCTATCATTTTCTACTCCCATGGGCTCTCAAAATCCACTTAGGACAAAGTGAATTACTTCTTGCCTCTTTCCAAGGCAGATCAGAGATCATGTCTCTCAGGCAAAATTAATTCAAAGTCCAGATAGATTGATATTTCAAATGAGTCCAAGTTACTAAAACATTTGCATTGAAATTTTTGTGCCTACCGGATCTTTCTTTTATATTTATATTTAAGAATGCTTACATCATCTATAGAAGTGCAAGTTCAAGATTAGCCAATTTCTTATGGAAATAAGTATCTCACAGGAACATAAACAGTTCATTTATCAAAACCATGCATTTTTATATAATGTCCTTCCAAATGAATGGAACATCAAGACACAGTTACTTCTAGCTATAACTATATAAGCTCATTAGCTAGATCATACTGGTATGACAATTTGCTGGTTTTATGACTAGCAGTACTTAAGTGGTTGTAATTATAGTATCTGAAAGGTAGCATCCTAGTAAGATGAATGGAGAACATCAAAAATATGATGCTTTTTCCTAGTTGGCAGCCACATCCTCTAATGTAGCTAATGGGTTTTTTTGGTAGTCAGCATTTGTCAGGACAAGACAAATAGCATGTCTTTTGACTTGCATAAACTTTTCCAACCTTTCCTGCTTTGAAAACAGTACTAACAAAAAACACGTTCAAGTATAAAGCTAGCTAAATCTATGTGTAAAAACCATATTCACACTATTCATCTTTTTAAACTAAGGTTTATATACTTCTTTAAACAACACCAATGTACTATTCAATAGTAATTGATAATATTCAGATTCTTTTTTTAAGGAACTTAGCATCAGGAAATTTAAAAATGGAAATTACCTGTTAGAAAATAACACAGATAACTGAACAGCTTCCGAATATCCATGTGGCTCCTCATCTTTTCTTTTTCTGTTTTGTAGATTATTCACATTGGATTATTTTCGGTTTAATGCTAATTTCTGACCAGGTTTTAGAAGAGACACCATATTTAATCACATTGCAGTAAACACATTCCAAAATATTCAGAATTGCACAGTACGATGAAAAAGTCAACCATTAATAAATGGTTAATAAGGTTAATAACAGTTAACCATTAATAAAGTCAGGTGTAGAGAAACAAGATGTAAAATGGAGGTCAGAGGACTAGAGACAGCACATTACATAGAATACCCAAAAGAAAAACAAACATATTGTATACAATTTATCTCAGAACTAGCAAAATTCACAGAAAAAAACAGTGGAATCTTGACTGTATGTATTGAATGGTTATACCTTATTTGAATGCAAACAGGACATGAGATTTACCCAGTAAAATTTTTAATCCCCAAAACTTACAAAAATAAACTATGTTTATATGAAAAAATTAAAAAGAATATATTTTAAATAATTCCTTACAACAACTTATGACATTTGATAGTGGGAGAAAAAAAAGCACCAGCAAGCCAACACACAAGTGCTCTGCAAAAATTGCTGATTGACCGTACTTTGAGAATTTCTTTGTAACACGTTATAGCTGTCCTTTCTCTGACAGGCAGCAAAGATTGTTACAGGTGAAGATACTTAAATAAGAAAAGATTACAGGTATCAGAAATCAGTACACTGTAATAAATTTAGCATATATGACACAAGAGCATTATTCATCAGTCAGAAAGGGTAAGTAATTTAGCTGAATTATACAAAAAAAAGTATTCCACATTTCTCAGCTATCCTAACAATTTCCTGTATTGATTTACCTGATTTCATCAGAAAACACTTTTTTGGCACACCATTGAAGAGTTACTTGAAACAGAAAACATAATGCCATCAAGTAAGCAAAAGATGCCAAACCAAAGCTAGGACTTCCAGAAGTAAAAGATGGAATTGTAATGCCTGCTCATATGTAACAGAAAACACTTCACAGCCTGATAATGGTGGGATGAGGAAATACTGTCATATATCATATACGTGTGATGGCAAAATTATCTTAGGTCAGACCAAGGAAAGCTTAGAAATTTTAAAAAAACCTAGTAAAACTAAATAATCAACCCATGCTATTTATTGGATGATATGTTAGCCAGAATCATAGCGCAATTGGAAAAAAACCTGCAGAGTGAAACAGCTGGAAAAAATTACCAACACTGATAAGTGTGCAGGATTTATTTTAAAGTAGGTGTAGATTACTCCTATGCACTAAATGCCAGCTAACAGCCGGGGTACATTTTTCAGTTCCATGACCCAAAAGGTATTTAGTCGATACTGTCATGAACTTTTCTATGATATCAACTGAAGTACGAGAGTAGGGCCATTTGGGAGACTTTCTTCATTTCTGGTGAGGAACTAACACTAAGGTAGATCCATCTAAAAAATATAACAGTAATCATATATATGAACTGTGTATAAAACAAGTATTCTCCTACATTAAATGTTTTATCAAAATTCTCACACCCTAAAAAAGTGTATTACAGAGACCCGAGTAAATAGAATCATCGAATCATTAAGGTTGGAAAAGACCTCCAAGATCATCAAGTTCAACCTTTGACCAAAACCATCAGGTCAACCCATAGCACTAAGTGCCACATCCAGTTGTTTATGAACCCAAACATACAGTAATATTGAACATATAGTAATGACATAAGTTTTAAAAAGTTAGTCTAAATTAAGACACAGTAAAACTATAAATGGAAATTATTACAGCACCAACACAGAAATCCATGTTACAACCCATGCTTTTTATAAGAACTTGAAAAGGACTAGGGCAGAAATCAGCTCAGGAAATTCTAGGGTGAAGGTGAAGAGACAGTCCAGACAGACTATAACATAGTACATTCATGATATTTAGTGTTACTTTATTTATATTCACTTTTTTCCCTCCCAAATACTTAAGATACCAACCTACACCATTACACACAGGAACTACTGTGCTGCAAGAATACCAGTACAGGGTCTTTCAAGAATGAAAATCATTGCCTATGAGCACACAATTTAGTATCTCCTTAAGAGACTCAGTCTACCCAGGATTTCTTCAACTTTAACCTAGAGGCACATCTGATGCCAAAATCTACTTGCTAGAATGTGACCAAGTGTACTGGCGTTTGGCACACAAGAAATAAAGACTACCTTAATAAACACACTTTCCAACAATAGAAAACAGTATCTGAGCTTGAACTAAAGTGTGGGAATCTGTTAAAGATCTGAGTTCCTCAAAACTTTTCCAAAGTAGACATGAAAATGACAACACGCTTATTACTTATGTGGGCTTCAGCATATTTGATTGGACACAGAGTTTCTCCCCTGCTTTACCATGTGTGAAAGAACTTAGGCTTTTCATTCCAATTTGAATAGGAACCTGCATTATCACTAACATTTACAGACCTATATAGGTTTAGTATTTATTTTTAGAATTTAATACTGCTTACATAAACACATTTATTTTTAACTATGCTTAAAGGTTGCTGCAGTTACAAAAAATACGAGAAGTGTAAAACTTAACCTTGTTATGGTAAACACAGTAACTTGATGTTCTGATGACATTTCTTGGGCTTGAAGCAAAGCAAACTACTTCTACAAGACACCATGAGGACTAGCAAAGGCAAATGCACGTACAAAATTAACATCTGAAAATGTATCTGCCATGTTCCTATTTTTATCTACTTGCTGATGCACTTGATGTAGATTTCTGCAATGCCTCATAACTGGAAACTCTTACTGTGCTTTCTAATTACTAAATCTAAACAGTCTAATTAGATTGTGCATTGCTTTTCTTCACCTACAGACATGCATGGTACCACTATTCATAGTATTCTCTATTTGAGAGCTGAGTTCCAGGACATAAATTATCATTTCCTGTTGAATGACAATGGTATTTCCACTCCACCAAAAAAAAAGCCTTCCACTGAAAGACTTCTAATCAGTATGATTAACATGGAACCTGAAGGCCACATAAGATCAAGCAAAAGTACTTCATTATAAAAACAAAGGCCTTAAATTGTAAATTTCAGAAAACTGTGATAAGCTGGCGAAGGACTTCAGAATCTCTTCTTGTCTTATTATCCCTAGTATTGATTGAAATCTCTCCACCTTGAAATTGTTGGTGAGGACAAATCTATTGAGTCTCATTAAATCCAGCATAGGAATGAAGTCTCCAGAGCATTTGGGACCACTAAAGCAGATGCTACACATTTTAGAAAAATATTCTCTATCCTTGAGAATATGAACTACAGCTGCAATACGAAATACACATCAACTTGTTTCCATAAAAGCTCTAATTTAAAGGAGTTATTGTAGAACATGGCATCCTTAAAATTTGTACTTAGAGAAAAAAGGTGCGTCAAGTCAACCGAACTTGATAAAACAGATTACAGATCTTCACATGCTGCTCACTACAGCTAGACGTGAAAGAGAATTTGTGGTCTTCAATGGATTTACACATGATCCAACACAAGTTTATGATCTTAGATTTATCAGAAATATTTTTTTCTTTTTTCAGTCTAATGTTTCATACTACACATTAACATCAGCACAAAGATCTGTTTTTCTCCATGGTAGTCCATTAACGTGAACTTTGAATATGTGAGCCAATCATACTGTCTGAGCTATAGCACATAGTGCCTATCTGACCACTAACAGAGAGGTCATTGATCTTGCTGTAAGGGACAATATATCATAGGATGTACACGCTGATAGGCTCAATGCCATTTGAAGAAGTAGGAAAATATTCCTTTGTGACTATATTTACGGAATAGCTGACACATCCTTATCTAGCTGTTGCAGACTGCATATTATTAATGCAGGGAAGACAAACAGAACAAAGATTTGTCTGCAATAGTTTGTGCCTCTCTCATTCCAGCGAAAAAAAAAGACATTTGTATTATTTCTAAAGATGCTGAGTTTTCCAAAAACCTGTTGTGACTTCAGTAGAACTGCACATCTTGTGATTCAAAAAATCCACATTACTTTGAAGCAATTACAGTTGGCTGTTTTATACAGCTCTGATTAGAAATACAGAATAGGACTGTCGTGATAAAGGAATTCCTTTCCCCTTCCAAAGTTCTCTCAACTCAACTTGCCACAAACATTAGCTCTTGCCACTCTGACTTCAGGAACTTCACTTACTCCTTTTTTTCACCTTTTTTTCCTTCGTTTTCCACATTTTTTAAGGTACAATATTTTACAAAAAGACAACTTAGCAGTTCCACAATAGTAATTTTTTAGCAGATCTGATTTGGCTTCTGCTGGTTTAAGAGGCAAACCTTATTCCTCCATGTTAAAAGCCATTGAATTCAACACCTTCAAACCAGCAAATTTTAGGGTCTTTTGTAAGCTGGAAAAATTTGGCAGCTATCAAAAATCAGGGCTTATCTTCTAAGCCACATTATTCTTGTTATAAGGTAAGATAGGCAGAAGCTTTAACTCCTGCCTAAGACTGACTAAGAACTGTGAACCAGCTTTCTAACGCAATCCTAAATATTGAAGCCCAGATTAGAAGCGGCTTGACCCTATAGCTGTATCAGTATTCCCATCATTTTACATATTACTTAATAAACTATGTTTCATAGGACATGTCAAACTCTTTCTCATACAGAAGAAATACTGGCAAAATCACTAATGTGCAAGGTAAAGTAACCTTTACAAACAGTTTCGTCATGCTTTAAAACAGTCTCATGAAAATCCAGTTTTATTTTCTTTCATACTGTATTGTTGCAGAACTTGCCTGGAAGAATACGGTTTTATAGACACCAGCGAAGACACTTCATACTGTCTTTTCTTTTGCCACCTTTTTTGTTGGTTTTTGTTTTTTGATTTTTTGGGGTTTTTTTGTTTTGGTTTGGTTTTTTATTTGTTTTTTTGTTTGTTCGCTCATTTTGGGGGGTTTTTGTGGCTTTGGTTTTTTGGGGTTTTTTTCTTGTTTCTGAGTGACTCAAAGGATCCATTTAACACCTTCAGAAGCATTGACTGGAGAATAAAAAATAAAAAACTATCAACTCCTGACACCTATATTCTCTTTTGTTTCATTCTAGAATTTACTCTGTCTTGCCCCAGCTAGATAAATTCCCCCTGCCTTGTACATGTTCTGAACAACTTTGATGGAAAGTCTATCTGTAGCTTGACTGGGCTACTATTGCAATGCAGAAGAGGTTTAATATCTATCATCACTGCAGTCAAATAACCTGTAGAGTTTTCTACAGTGTTTGGGCTTTTTGCCACTCCTTTTTATATGCAGCAGATCTTTATGCTGGTATTCCACAATATTTATAATTACCTTAGCAAACTGCATCACACAGTACAGTAGATAAGAGTGTGCTGGGCACTAGGAGCTATAAAATGCTAACCAAACACATCTTTAGACAACCAGTACTAACTCTGGTTTGACTCAGGCCTAGCTTCACAATTTTATTACAAACTGCATACTCTAAGATAACAAAGGGAAGAACTTTTTTTTTGGGTAAAAGCACTAGCAATATACAACTTCAGAAAGTAGTTCCAAGATATCTGAAGGCGTGTAAAAGTTGTTTATACAAAGTCTTCCTTGCCTTCTTCCTTCTTAATCTTTCTAAAAAACGTATCTTCTATGTTTCTTACAGATTGTAAAACATACATAATTTCATAAACCTAAAACAAGTTCTGAGGAGTGCATGCTTGACAACTCATTAGGGGTAACATTTTCCCTGACATCACCAAAAATACAAAACTGTTCTGCAGATACCTATTGTTCCAACTTTGTGAACTAGTTAACCGTTTCAAAAGATATTACAGGAACAATTTTTCCAGGTAATTTTTATACAGGTTTTTGCATCTTAAACCACTAAAATTCTTTGTAACTCACACAAATACTTTGTTTACAGGTAAAAAGAGTATCTTCCCCTAAACTACGAAAATTAATTTGGAGAATTTAGTAATTGAAAGCTCCCATCCTCCAGAAGAGGAAGAAAAACATAATTAACACCAGATTAGATAAAGCAATTCATATGCTTGGAAATCCAATCCTATTTTTCTTAAAAGGCAATGAAATCTTAATTTTTAAGGCTGATCAATTCAATGTATGAAAGGGGCCATATATGCTGGTATGTAATTAGGCCAATAAACTCTGATACTCAACTATATTTTGGCAATAATAAAAAACCAGAGATCTAAAGGATGCAACACTACAAAGTGCTTTGATTACTCTGTCCACTGATATTGTACAGATGGATATTAAAATGAATCCTGAGATCATAAAGCAGAATAACATACTTTTTGATATGATACTGTTTTAGTTGTGTGAGCATACTCTCGGTCTAGCAGTACTTTTTCTGTATCAGCATTGAAAGCCTGTAGCTGCTTTATCAGCTCAGCCTGCTGTGCTGTATCTTCAATGTTTAGTCTATAAAGATTCGGTAGCTCCTCTAACTCCTTCCTGTGCAAAACAAGCAATAAAGAGAAATTAAGAAAAAGATCAATGACCTCTGTTAAAAAACTGTATGCAAATAATTTTATTGTAGATAATGAGCTTCCTATCTTCATTTATTTTTCTGTCAATTGCCTTACCAACACTCTAAGTTACGTATAAAATATTTATCATATACTTCTGAGAAATATCTACAAAACAGTTAACTTTCAAAATGCAATGCCTTTCTATTTCTCTGTAATGCTTTAACTGCTCTAAAATAAATGAATTTTCACTACTGCATTGTCTTCTAATCAATATTCAGTTAACTCTTTAGCAGTAAGTGTCAAAATGTGATATATGTAGAACACATCTACTGTTTCTAAGTTTAATTTTTTTTTTTTTTACCTAGAACAATCAGAAAAAGATAAAACTTTTTCCTGAACTTGCAGAGTATGTGTGAAGCAAGCCTTTTTTCTGAAATGCATTTACTCCCTAGACATATGAAGTATGTTTGCTGATAAATTACTTTTTGCCTACAGGTACGACATACTGCAACAATTCGATTACTTAAAAAAGTAAGCAAAAAACTTTGGTGTGTATTATATAACATAATAAAGACAATAAAAGGAATGATGTCGTAATGCAACCATAGGCTAGATCTAGTATAATCAGCTTTGTTGATAATTTTACTGTACTGCTGATGGATTTTCTAAATTAAGATCAAAGTATAGTAACACTACTAACAATGATTAAAACTTTGAATATTTTCTGCAAAACATATTAAAAGTACAGAGGACTCTATTAATCCGTGTTTATGTACTTTCTACTTAATTCCATTTTAATTCACAAGCACATTTCACAATAGTATTACATACAGTTACCAAAATATATACTTAGCACTCCAACTAATTTTCTTGCTTACTTCCTCAAAGATCTGTCTCTGTAACCTCTAACACATACCTAACATTTCTGTGACTAGAACTATCAGTAACAACAGGAGTTATCACTGCGTTTTTCTAATACTGTTGGAGATGTCCAGGCAAAGATTAGTGTACAAAAAGTAAGCAGCAATACCAACTTCATTGTTTTCTTCCAGGGAAAACACAGAATGACAAATAAAACAATTTTAAGGGAAGTTTCCAAAATTTTTTTCTTAAAACCTATGCCACTAATTAATATGATTATTCAATATAGATACATCTGAATAATTATATAAGAATTTAAATTACATGTACAATACAACAGTCAGACACTTTTATTTTGTTGAAAGACACCATTTCAGAAAGCTTGTTAACACAGCAACACAGGATAACACTTAAGGACATGCTACCCGTGCTTGCTAGGACTTAACACTAAGACCTGCTGTTCTGAATGAATTGTGAAGTAGTCAGTTCCCCAAAGTTAACAAGTGTAGAGGTACATTAAAGGCTCCTGATGTAAGAAAGTGCCACTGCAGCACGTATTGCGTATGTACTACTTTAATTCTGTTCAGAAGCACAGCAGCAAAAATAAGGACACAGTGATGTATTAGTGCTTTCCGACAGCTGTACAATAGGCTTCTGAACATGCACTTGTTTAACTTCCCCGTGTGTATATCGTAGAAAATGACACATCTTTTCACTGCAGTTAAAACACAGACTATTAATTTTAACCAGGTTCTCCAATCAGATCTTCATTTGGTTGTGGAAGGGAAAAACATGGGATAATGTTGACTCCTCAAGACCAGTCTGCTATATTTCAACTCTTTAATTTGTATGCAAACATCAATGCAGTTATCTGTGTCTGTCACCTGAGAATGCAGTATTACGTGTTCTCTAATGGTCTGCCCACAGAGTGTATTAAGGTCAATGGGAATCTTTTTTGTCGACTTTATCAGACTTCCAGCTATATCCTTAAGGGGAGGCAGTGGGACGGGGAAGCTAAATCCTGCAGCTACACAAGAACCACAGCACAGTCAGAACACATTAACATGTTTGCTTATGTTAAATTAAAGGCTTTTTTAAGTGTAAGGAAACTCAGTCACAGTTCCATTACAACACATTTTAAAAATCAAACTTGATTTATGCATATTTGTACTTTAACTTGCTTTCCTCTTTAGTGAATGAGGCACTATTTTTACATTGTAAATCAATGGGGGAACCTTCATTTATTTCATTTTTACAGAGCAATATGGAAATTATGCTAACTTTAGCAGGCACTATTCAGTACCAATGTGCAGTATAAATAAACACATAGAAACAAGCGCCTTTGATAACAGATGAGCCAAATCAATAAGGGGAGCTTTAAACTAGGAATAGCAGGGAACGAAGATGTTGATGAAATGGCAAGTGAGGGAGCTGTGGCCTGGGCTGGCCAGCAAAAGCAGACAGGTAGATATGGACAGAAAAGACCTTGTGATGAACAGCACAATGTTCAGGGAGGACCTTCACCTTATGCACATAAATAACAGTGCTGACAGTAAAAGGGAAGTTCTTAAGGGTCTTCCTGACCCTTAAGGGTGATAGGAGAAATGAGTGTTAATGTCTTCACAAACAACTTAATCTGAAAGAACCAGTCAAGTTCTGGAGAAATGGGTGTGGGGGTCTTCACAAACATCAAGCCGCACAAGTTTGTTGCAGAACTGAGCGCAGTCTGAACTGCAGGGAAAAATGTGCAGGCTTAGCAGACTTATGAATTTTAACTTCTCCACCCAGCATGGGCTTAAAGCCAATTCTAACAGCCATGCAATGAATGATGGTGTGGGGGATACATGTAACAGGGAGAATATGTAGTAGGTGATTCAGAAAGGCTGTACCTTCCTAGTACCTCAGCCAATGGGGAAAGGAGGAGGGCAACATGGAGTCAGGAGTTTAGGGTAAAAGGAGGCCGTGTCTTGCAAAAACCCAAGAGAGACCCCACAGCAGTATGGCCTAGTGGGCTCTTTCCCTTTATTCAAATATAATTGATTCTTGCAGGACTCCTCTGTCTCCTTTGTGGAAACTGTCGTCTGACAGTGTGATTTTCCACACACTTGGAAGTAAGCACAACCAGGCTCCTATCTGAAGCTGCTATTCAAATGGACACAGCACATCCCCATCGTAGATGACAGGAGGAATGAGATATCTGTCTGCACCTGCTGGACTCATTGGGATCACACAGACAAGGTGGGACAATTCACATGACTGAAGCACTGCTATGCACGGATACAGGTTCTTTAGGAAGGCCTGTTTTCAAAAAGAAGGTTCTTGGAAACTACAGCAGTCAACCACATCTTAGTCCCTGGGAAGGTGATGGACAATGTAATGGAGAAGATGATCACTGGGAGTCATAAGAGGAAATAATATTCACAGATTCATAGAATATTCTGAGTTGGAAAGAGACCACAAGGATCATCAAGTACAGCTCAAGTAAATGGCCCATACAGGGACTGTACCCAAACCTTGATGTTAGTAGTACCACGCTCTAACCAACTGGCCTGGCAACCTTCTCTGAGGGAATTACTATCTTAGTGGATAAGGGGTGAGCACTGGGTGTTGTTCTTTTTGATTTTAGTAAGAAAGTCTTTTGACATAGTGTCCCATAAAATGCTATAGACAGACTGATGAGGTATAGGCTAGATAAGCAGACGGTGAAGTTCCCTTGAACTGGTAGAACTACTGGGCTTGAAGAGTTGTGATCAATGGTACCAAGTCCAGTTCAAGGCCAGGCACTAAAGGAGTAGCTTAGGGGCTAACACTGGGACCACCACTTTTCAACACCTTCATTAATGACCCAGACAATGGCATAGAATGCACCATGGCAACTTTGCTGATGACACAAAAAACGGGGATGGCACAACAGATGTTTGTGCTGCCATTGAGAGGGACCTTGACAGACTGGACAAATAGCCTGACAGGAATTTCATGAAGTTCAACAAAGACAAGTGCAAATTACTGCCCCTGGGGAGTAATAATCCCGTGTAAAAGTACAATCTGGAGATAGACAAGCCAGAAAGCACCTCGTCAGAAAATGCCCTGGGGATCCTGGTGGACATCTGAATTGCCATCAGATAGTAATGTGACCTTGTGCCAAATGCCAATGACATCCTGAGCTGCAGAGAGGATACTGTTGCCAACAGGGCAAGGGATGTGATCCTTCCCCTCTAGTCAGAAGTTTTAAGGCACATCTTGGTGCTGTGTCCAGTTCTGGGCTCCCCAGTACAAGAGACATGGACATGGCTGGAGCGAGCCAAATGAAGGGCCACAAAGATGACTAACATATTGCAGCATCTGCTATACATAGAGAGGCTGGGAAAGCTGGGTCTGCTCAGACTGGAGAAGGAGAAGTTCAGTGACAACTGAACTGTCAACATCTACAAATACCTGATGGCAATCTAGAAAGAAGATGCAGACGGACTCTCGTAAGTGGTGCTCAGTGACAGGAAAACAGGTAATGAGCACCATCAAAAACCAGATGAAATTCCAGCTAAACACAGTAAAAATATTTTTATCCATTAAATGTGGCCAAACACTGGAAGAGCCTACACAGAGAGGTTGCAGAGTCTCCATTCTTGGACATAATCAGATTGGACACAGTACTGGGCAGCCTGCTGTAGCTGATACTGCTAGAGCAGAGGGCTGGACCTGCTGGAGGAGCATACTACACCATCTGGAGAGGTGTCTGCCAGTTTCAGCCACTAAGAATCACTCTGTGATTCTGTTACTAATTTGCTTGTCCTGTGCTCCCGAGTATTCAAAATCAACCTCATGATAATCAGAAAAACTGTTACAAGATAAAAATTATTTTCTCATCAAAATATTTATTAACATGCTTACTCTAAGGAGCAAACAATAAACACTCTACAAGACAGAGGGCTGTCTGTCACTGCAGCAGAATAAGGATGTCAAGTCCTCAGAAAAATTATCGTCTTGGGTGAGCATGGAACAGAAGAAATAATCAAAAATTACTAACTGAATGTAACAATGATGAGCGGCATTTAAAATGTAAGTGCCATTATACACACCCATATATGTATATAGGCATCTATACATACATACAGATATATATAATATATACACCTACACATAAAATATATAAATTACACGTAAACATGTACATACATAGATTTGTATAGATATACATATACAAATATAAGCACATTGTGATAAAATGTTTCAACATACTATACACCTTAAAGAAACACAATTTTAAGAAAAAAGTCACCATCAGCAACAGTAACTGAAAAAACAACACTCTGTCAGCTAAGACCCAAGCTGAAACACTTAAGTCTACTTTTTTCCACCACCCCCACACTTCCCATAAACTAACACACTATAATACACTGAGAGCTTTTAAGTCCATCTAAGAGCAAAGAAGAAATTTGCAGAGAGTGACCTGCACTCTTCAAGCAACAAGAAAGGGTGTGCTATGAAAAACAGTCTGGTCTTTCTCAAGTCAAAATAGAAGAGCATTACTAAATTATTTCAGTCACTGAAGTAAGACTGTTGTTACAGTAACCTTAGTAGACTTTGCTTTCATCATTGCAAGGCTGATGCTACATGAAGACACCACAAAGCAGACTTCTGCAAGACTCAGAGATTTCACACCTTGTCTTACCAGTAACAATATTTAAGTCATTACTATTGCTTAGGGCAGACACAGCTCTGGTGCTCACATCTGACATTTCCTTCTGTCCCTAAAACATAACAATAAATAAAACCTTTCTGTCCCTGTGTGCCCCTACCAATGGCTTTAGAGTAACCTGTGGCTTCCTAGAGATGTAAATGAAATGAGTAGCTAATGTCATTCCACAAGCTATATAACTGTGCTACAAACAGAATTAAAAACACACACATCACTTCAGGCGATGTTTCTTTGCTTTGTTTCACCATCACAAGTTTGGAGAATATACTGGGACCTTGAGCACCTCAGATGCCCCTGTTACCAAGGGAATATAAGATAGGTGGGGTAATTCAAGAAATTCCTAGATTCCATTGCCTGTAGTTTAAAAACACAGCACAGTGATAGGTCCTATAAATTATGATTTCTCATGGAAATGGCATAAATACTACAAAATGGTTTGCAGCACGCAGCAAAGAATAACCAGAAAAATCCAAGAGCAGCAAAGTAAGACCTGAGTAAAAAACTGACTGCCTCATAATTTACAGCACACAAGTCAGCAGCACCTGCATTGGAAGAGGTGGTGGGCAGGGTGCGGGCACACAGAGTGGGGGAGTAAAAATGGGAACATTATTACAAAAATATTAGTAGGAAAATTATCAGGGATAGATTAGGACTAGATACAAATCAAAGGCATGAAGTCATGGCTCACGTTTCCAATAAAAACACAGGGACAAGAAATTCACATTCATTTTAGGGTAGATTTTACTACCTTTGCAAACAGTTTAATATTTCCTGGATACCTCTGACAACAAGGCTCAAGTCTCAAAGAGTCAAGCAAACCTCTCCAGTTTGATGTTCAGAGCTCCACCAGAGCTCTCTGTCAGACCACAAAGTTCTAGACTCTAGTATTTAGCATAATTTTAAAGCAAATATCACCAAGTTTCATAACATGAAATGGAAAGGTTACCAGGGACTCTAAAGAGATCCAGAAAATTTCTACTGAATGCAAACATGAAAAATATAACAAGAAAATGCATTTCACTGCTAATTCAGAAGTTTGAAATTAAACCCAGTGACGTCAAGAGTGCTTTGCAAAAATTAAGCCAAAAAAGAAAGGCAGTGGCTTCTTGAAGACTATTCACTATGCAGGATGGATCCTGTAAATACTGTTTCTTCACTGGTCCTAGAAAATTTATCTTCCACACCTCAAAAGTATGTGGCAGACTTTTACTGACACATGGCAGTATTTTCAAAAACACCTTGTTATTCTGTAGGACCAGAGTTACACTGTACTATTCCTTCAAAGTCTCTGCTAATTTGCTGCAGAAAACAATTCTCTTGATGTGTACAGACACATTTGCTGTTAAACTAAAAAAAAACTCTTGCTAACAAACTGACAGATATGCACAACACAGGAAGTTGTGAATGCACAAGAAACAGAGCACTAGCCCAGTATGCATATATTCCCTTGGAGACTCTCTTTTCCAATTGAATTTACAGCACCTAGTGTAAAAATTTCAGACAGTATTACCAAGGTGTCACCAGAAGGTGTATTTTTCTGAATCTGCCTATGGTGCATATGAAAGAAGACACCAAATGAAGGAAGCCAGTTGCCTTTCTTTCTTCTTCCAGAGCTTGTTTCTAACAATTTCAGTTGTGTTCCTGTTCTGTTTTCACAGAATGGGAGGGTGGGGAAAGTAGGAAGGCAGCAGACAGGGAGACAGAGCACTGGCAAGAACAGACACAGTTACATGTCAGATTGTCTTTTTCAGCTCTAAAGTTTGAAACTGATGATGGGAAACTGAAGATAGTAAGGAGGATGGGGTATTTTCCACACTATTTGTCAAGGAATTTTCTGCCAGTATCAAATGAAAACCAAGCATTCAATGTGATACTTTTATAAGATTAATTTTAAACTGAATAAAAAAAAAACCAGTTACCATAAAAAGGAAAAATTAAATGCTTTAATCACAAAGTCAACACTGCAGTAAGGCTTTGGCCTAAGAAGATGAGAAGATGGAAAGACTTAAATTTCTCCTGAGATTTTTTTCTTTAACGGAGGAGTTGTTACTTTAACGTAAATAAGAGTTTGTCTCTTGTTTACAAAGACTTGTATAATTTTCACTATTTTTTTCATTGAGAAACAACAGAAAAGTAGTTTTCTCTACATACTGATATCTGAGGAAGGTAAGAAGAAATTTCAGTATTCTATATTATAAAAGGACAGAATATTTGCAATTCTTAGTATGTGTCGCTAATTACTGAAACTGTGAATTTTACATAACTCTAGCAAGGTTTATGTAGAGATTGAAGTCTTGCTTGAGTATAAGCTTAAGCCTTCTTTCTTCATAACAGAAATGTGAACAAGAAATTTGTAGCTGAAGTTCATCGAGAAAGATTAGCAGACAGAAGTTAGCAGTCAATGAATTATAATGATACTGATCAAACATATACATACAGACGTGAAGAGTAACTCACATACTAGTGATATCAAAAAATACTATTATTCATTGCAATAACACTTAGTATCTAGGTAGGAAAACATTAAATCACACAAAAAAACCCATATAATTGATTTACCAAACTGTTTTCCATAAATTTAGAGGATTGGTTATATGGAAAAAACATAGAAAAACACTTCACTTTAAAATAAGTAGGCTGTTCATCTCTTTATTACCTCATGTTCAGACCTTATGTTCAAAAACGTCCTTATTTTAATTCCGTATTTTAATGAGATGTTTGTGCCAAATTCTAAGAGCTTGTTTTGCAGTCAATAGAAAAGAATACATTTTGAGAAATTTGAAGTTCAAGGATTTGGCCAACTCAGATTGCAATATCCTAAGCTGAAACCAGCAAGGAGTAAGTTTGCAAACTTGATTACCTGACTAAAATGCCTTCTTTGCTGTCCCAGTCCTCACACATATATATTTTTCTGAGAATAATTTGAGGAGATAAATTCTGTTAGTCTATTGCTGAATTTCACAAATTCTGTTGATTGCCTTTTTCAATACAATTTCCCAATAAGCTTGCCCATTTATATTGACTTTTTAAAACTCAACTGGTATTATTCCTTTTAAACATGAAAACAAGACATCAGTTCTCCTGTAAAGAGTTCAACAAGAAGACAATTTAGGTCAGATGCATCAAAAATCGTATTTCTTGGTTTTTGGGTTTTTTCTGAAAAACACTTAGATACTGACTCCCTACAGAAAGATTATTTGTGCTTGGAAAGTAAAGAGAAGTATCCATATCGATGATTTCTACTTCCCATCTGCAGCTCTTCAGGCAAAACCACAATTTAAGGGAATATTGAAAGGAATATTATTTATCCAACATGGAAGTGAAACATTGTGTATGCCTCTGAAATTAAGAAGTAAAAAATGGACAATTTTCTGACAACCCACTTAAAATTACCAATTATCTTCTGACATTACTTTCATTCTGGGGAATTCAGTAGATTTTCAATTCATATAATTCATTCTGTCCTTTACTTCTTTTCAAAGACACAAATAATGCAGCACTAATCTTACAGATTCAGTGTAAAGAAATAGTGTGTGAGACCTAAGATAAAGCTTAAATCACTGCACTTTAAACCTTTAGCACAGGCCTACCTAGACTTTTGCTGACTTGTCAGATATGACTCTAATCAAAAAGTTAAACTTAGGCTTAAAGCTTTTTCAAGTTTAAGGCATTTAGTGTCTCTAATTAATGTTTATGTCACTAATCATATCGTTACTTTGTTACTCTCAGTAGACACTGGTAGTTCTCTGATCCAAAGCTAATTCCAGAAATGTAATTTTTTAAGCCTATCACTACTCAAAAACTGGTAAGATATACCAAGAGTCAAAATGTATCAGAAAGAGTCTACATAAACTTGTAGACTTCCAAAAGCCTCATATCTTGTGGAACAGAATGGCAAAACACACTGTTGCACAAAAGTATCTCTAATGCACGATACTGCTTTGTAAGCAGAACAACAGTCTTTTTGAGAGGATTCAGACTTAAATTGAAGTTACTATGAAATACTTACTTAGCTCTGACCACATCACAATCCTTTTGGAAAAGTTCTTCCTGTTTCATAGCTACTTGAGACAACAAGTTACTGCACATACTGTGCAAACTTTTTATTTGTTCTCTTTTCTCTGCTAAATCAGTTTCCAAATTCTGCAAAGAAAGCAGCTGAAATGCATTAAAGATAATGTAGAAGAAATAATTAAAATCTACTATGCAAGTTATCTATGTATATAGATATATAGATGTGCCCATACATACATGCATACATTTATTGTGCTCTAAGCAAATACATACAGGTATATGTGCATGTATGTAAAATGTGAAATACCAGAAAAAAAAGGTGTATTTCAAATTTTCGGTGGCCACTTCTTCTTTACTCTAAGTTCTCCTTAGTTCAATTGCTGGATGTGGAAGGGGGATCCTGAATTAAATCTTTGCAAAACAGTAGTTTCCTATTTAACTACTGAACTGATTAAACCTTGTTTTCTATGTAGAAGCTCCTAAAAAAAAGTAGTTATGCATTCATTGTTGTAAGCTCTCACAAAAATTTACAATATTGTGTATATGAACTAAGAATCATAGATACAGATTCATTTTTGAGACTGCTTGTTAAATCTGCTCTTATTTTGCACTGTTAATTCAATGCAAGGAATAGTTTCTTCAGGAAAAGAAACAGCATACAAGAAAATTTCTGAAAGTGATCACTGAAAACAATGCAAACAAGCAAAGGTCTGCCTTTTGCCATAAGCCCTACTGTAGAAGTTAGTCAGCAAACTGTGAAGGTGTATCCAGGAAACACAGCAGCAAGGCGGCTTACACAAGCAAGATTCAATCTCTACATAAATCTTGCTAGAGTTCCCTCAGAAGAGAACATCAGTCCTCAGAAAGCTTTGTATGGCTGTTCTCCCCAGAGTGTTTTGAGGAAACAATGGAAATATAAATATGACAGCAACATCTAGAACAGAATTTCAGACGGTGGCAATAGCCTTAGACCTGCTTTGGAATTATGCTACTCACAGATGCAATCACTCGTTCTCAGTAAGGCAAATATTCCATGATTCATTAATAATTTAAAATAAAAGCCTCCTAGTAGAATATCATCCCTAATCTACTGCCAGGAGTATATTAGTTTTCCATTTACATACAGACTTAGTTAAAGACATAAAGAAATGTATATTTTTCCCTTTCAGCAATACCTCAAATACTGAGGTTATCAAAATATTTCTATAACTGAAAAGTGAATAATTAAATTCTAAATAAATTAAATTCCTTGAAATTGCATAAAAATGTCTTAAGAGGTATTTAGATGTATCAGAAGTGTACTACAATCAAATGCCTTGAAACTGTACAAGAACTATCATGTCCTATTAATAACAGTAATATTGATTTAAGGAAATAGCAAAATTCACAGGTGAATGAGGTAGAAAATTAATTTGCTTTTTGACAAATATCATGCTATATTCTTGGTGTACCCAACAAATGAGTCACCATTCAATGTCAAAGGCTAGGTAGAAAACTTATTTTTTCCTTGAATAATGAAAAAATTCAAATGATAGGAGACAGTTCACTATCAACACATGAAATTTTTTAAGTGTAATAAGGTATTTATAACTTGCAGACAAATAACTGTGGAGTTTCTCCTCAGTATTTTTTTTCCTCTGCAGTTAAAGGTATTGAGTATGTGAACAAAAATTGTAACAGTTCATATATTCTGTGAATAAATTCTATTTGCCTATTTTTAATACCACATTATAGAGCTGCAGAGGTTTCCCATGGAAGGGATGAAAAAAATCGAATGTTACCAATGCGGTAAGGTCCTGTCATCCATTGCAGGGTACAATACAAAGAATATGTAACACATTATTTTGTCATAAATAAACTTCAGAAGTTATCTAATGGCAGAATTTAAAATTAGAAAAAAAGTATCTTTCAGTACTTCATTTGTGACATATGTGACTCCAGCTTTTGCTTTCAAGTAAGAAATTAATCAGTTCAATCTTTTGAACCTATTGTGAAAGCTTGAGTTTTTTGGAAGCTTTACTGAAAGAGTGAAACATGACAACAGGGAAAGGACTAACTTGTTATACAAATACCTTAGCTACTGAAATATTATATTTTGATGTACAAAAGCTCAGCTGAATACTGAAATTCAGAAATCTAAAACAGAATCTAAAATAGAAATGGTTTGGGTTAGAAAGGCTCTGAAAGGTCATCGAGTTCCAACCTCCCCACCATGGACAGGGAGATCTACTAGGTCAGGTTACTCAAGGCCTTATCCAGCCTGGACTTGAACACTGCCAAGTTCAGGGCATCCGCAATGTCCCTGGGCAACCTGTTCCAGTGCCCCCTCATCCTCATAGTAAAGAATTTCTTCCTAATCTCTAACCTGAATTTCCCCTCTTTCAATTTGTATCCACTCTTCCTTGTCCTACCATCACAGTTCCTGAAAAAGAGTCTCTCTCTGGCTTCCCGGTAGGCCCCTGTCAGATACTGGAAGGCTGCTATAAGGTCTCCATACAACTTTTTCTTCCTCAGGCTGGACAGCCACAACTTGCTCAGTCTGTCTTTGTAGGGGAGGTGCTCTAGTCCTCTCATGGCCGTCCTCCAGACTTGCTCCAGGAGTACCATGTCCTCATATTGGGAACACCAGAACTATGCAGTGCACTCCTGGTGGGGGTCTCATAAGGGCACAGTAGGGGGGGAAAATCACCTCCTTTGACGTGCTGACCACACCTCTTTCAATGCAGCCCATGACACAGATTTCTGGGCTGCAAGTGCACATTGCTGGCTCATGTTGAGTTTTCTGTCAACATCATCTTTTCGACCATGCAATAACCTGTATTTTACACTCAATTTCTGAGTATCTGCATTTTTTAAGATCACATGGAATTTATCACATTCCCTTTTTGTTGATACAGTAGCCAAAAAAGTTCATTGCATAAGCATGCTAGGTAAATTTGTGAAAATTTACCTAGCACAAATACTCCTAATCTAGGTTTTCGAATTACAGTCCATTTCAATGGACTGTTTAAAATTCAAGCTTTTAAAGCCTATTAAAAAAATGCTATTTAAAACACTAAATCAAAAGAGAGAATAATTCAGTTATATGAGAGAGAAAATGCATATTTATAGAAGACACAGTACAAGACAGTAAGAAAAGGTGAATTTAGAAGAACTTCAAACATGAAAAGCATAAAAAAACCAAGGCATGAGGCAGCACAGTCATGCCCATTATGGAGTCACTATGAATTAACACTACAGTTTTACTATTTGTAGCTTTAAACCCTTTGAAAGTCACTTTCAAAGACAGTAGCTTTGTTTTCATGTTTTTTCCTGTTATATATTATGACAGAAGTGAAAGTAATTTCTCAAGGTCTCATCTCAGTAAAACTCTCAATTTTCAGAGGAACCAAAATCCCAGGCTCCTCTTGAGAGAGATGGCTGTTTGAAAGTTCTGACCTTCAGACTTTAGAAACTTCAAAAAGTACTGTGCTAACTAGGAATTAACAAAAACAAACAAACAACCCACCACTTAGCAATTCCACTATCTTTTACTTCACCTCCACTTAAAATCTGCCAGTCTGACATTTTTTCATCTACATACAAAGCCTTTTGTGACTCTACTTCGGGGGAAAAATTCATCTTGATAATAAACAATAGCTTAAGTAACCTCCACCTAAAAAACAACCAAATAACTCAAATACCTAATTGATTCTTAGATAGGGAGACATGGCTGATTGACAATTTTTCCACTTGTTCACTTTTAGCATATACAGAAAGCTGATATAAGCTCTGGGAAGCACAAAAGAAGCACAAAAAGTTCTCAAGTACTACTTTAGGGAGAAAGCAAAGACCTAAGTCAACTTTCTGTACACTGTACATTATTTATGTGAGTGTACATAGAGAAAAAACAAAGAATAAAACACTCCTGTCAACTTTTTAGCCACCTTATCAGGTATCCTCCTGTTAACCTGTCTCACTCTGATTTCAGCTAATATGACAAAACTTGAAAGAAACGTTCTTTGAAAGGACAAACTAGCCATAGCAGCTTTTCCTTTCTCTCAGTTAGAAGCTGAATTTTATACCCTCATTCAGGTTATAGTAGGTTAGGACAAACAACCAGCCTTTGAAAATGAGAAGTGGAACTTTTCTTCAATGGAAATGGTTTAAAGACCGGGGAGAAAAAAAAAAGGGCTAATAACATTTAGTTCAGCCTCTGTACAGGCAATCACTTTTCCGAAGAAGCCATCTGTGATTTAGACGTTACATTTCTACCATCTAACACACATTTTAAAGGCAATGTTGGGCTAGCTCATTTCGATAAAGATTCTTTTTATTCTTTCAGATAGAGGAGATTAATATGGATAACGTCTGTATACAACACATCTTTAATACTGTTAAATTCCACGTTTATTACTGAAAAACATGTACAAAAAGATGCTGATTCAACTCCCAAATTAAAGGCTGAGAGGCAGCCAACACTCTCAGCACCCCTGGATGCAGTTCATCTCAGGCTGTCCCAATGAATGTATACTAGTCAAATTCTCTCAGGTATCTTCCAACAATCCACTCTTAGTACTTCACAAGTCTCTCTCTAGGCACAAACTTTTGGGGACATCTTGGAGAAGACTGAGGGAAAGACAATATTTAGTACCTCTGCTGTATCTATTACTTTTTGTAATTAATTCATCATTCCATTTCAGCAGCAGATCTCCATTTTCCTTGTTCAGCCTTTCACTGATATAGCAGGGCAAGAAACTCTGGTTATACCAGTCATTACTTGCGACTCTGAACTGCAGGTAGGTTACCAGCACCCCTCCAGACAATGTTTCTGAACTCCTCCTCTACAGTTTTCACTGTTTCCACTTCCTGAATACTGTTTTCCACCTGCAGCCTACACTGGAGTCTAGTGGTGAATTCTGTTTAGCCAAGCTGATCTCCTGATACATCCACTTTTTTTCCTGAATATCACAGTGGACCACACCTGGGCTTGGAGGAAGCTGTCTTTAAAGACATGATCGTTTTCCCTGAACTCCTTACCCTTCAAAGCTGCTTCTCACAGGATTCCACCTACAAGTTCCCTGAACAGCTGAAGACTCTGCTTCTAATTCCAGGACTGTACTGTTCTACTTTCCTTCCATCATTGTCTCAAGGTCTTGGCCTTGACAACTTCATGGTCATTACAGCCAAGACTCCCACTGATTATTATTTTCTTAATCAGTTCTTCCTTGTTTGTAAACAGCAAATCCAACTGTGTGACATTCCTTGCTGTCTCAGGCAACACCCATCCCCAGAAGTACACTCTGTCACACTCTAGACACCAACTTAAACTGCTTGTAACACCCCTCTGGAAATACCAACACTACTAATTCCCATCCCTACAATCACCCAGCTCTTTGACTCATCAGTGTGCCTCATCAGCCAGGAAGACAGAGACATAAAAGTTATTCTGTGTTCATTGAAGGGATGGGTATCAGATTTTCTGTAATTTGTCCAGTATTACAAGCACTACATTTGACAACTTAAAAATTATTTTATCAGTTTGGCACACACTAGATTTTTCTCACCCAAGAATCAACAAATCATTTCTTGTCCTGGGAACCCTATAATGCTTTTATCACAACCAGTCCAAAGAAGTCAATTTGCAAGAACTTTACTTCTCATGTTAAGAGATCTGAAACTCTTTCAAAAGTTTCCACCACCATAACAATCAGAAGCATCACCAAAATTGCTTGTACAGGAAAAAAGGTCATTTCTGGGTGAGGTGTTAATTAGATTGTTACTGCAATGAATGTACTTGGATAATGTAAAAGAACACAGCATTTTAAGTGTACATCAGTCATGTAAACAAAAAGAATCCACTACCTAGGTGTGTATATAGGCAGCTGTTGAACACTAAGATAGCATGTTTGTGGCTCATTTCTTGGAGGAATTTAAAAAGCACTAGCCAATTTCCACCAGGAAACAAGAAAAAGTATCATTTAAATAAAACAGAAAATACTCTGTACTGTGTATTCAGTTATTTCCTTTTTTTGCTTTACCACAAACTATCATAAACTTTTTAATATATTACAAGCAATAATAAGACCCCTCACAGAACAGAGACTTTTGGAGGCTAGGACACAATGTATTTGGAACTACATGTTCTTCCAAAACAACAAAGATCAAGTCTACTGCAACAAGATTATAGGTAAATAAATTAAAAATCAAGAAAAAAAATGTGGTAATACTTTTAAGCTTTTATTATTTCACACACATATATATATATTATCTCAAAGTACAGTATCTCTTAGTTTTTAATGATTACATTTTAAGATGACTATTTGAAGTCAGATTCCTGCTTTGCAGCATCAATTTTTAAAAAGCTGTGGGTCTTAAGTGATAGAATGTAAATGAATGCAAGTCCCCACTGGTAGATTTGAATATATAACTTGCTATTTAAAGAAAATAACTTGTAGTGAAATGTCTGGAGAAGTTGATTCTCAAATAACATCCAGGAGTACATTCCACCTCATACCTTTATTATGGCATCATTGTCAGATTTTTCTCTTTTCCATTGTGCCTCCTGCTTCCTCAGTTTCTCCAGGCCACTTAGCAGGTCAGCACAGCATATATTCAATCCCTTATTTTCCTCCTCCAGGCTTTTTATAACCAGTCTGTTTTGCTCTTCCTTCTTCCGTGCACACTCCTCAGTGTCCTGTAGAACAGTACCACAAGGGCCGATAAACAAAAAAGTGAGAACTAATCAGCAAATATAAACTGTGCAGTTTTACCCTCACAGCAGCTTCTTCTATATTTGATGGCCAAGGTCACCTGTGTACTTTTATTGGCCTCTTTCATGCAGGTGGAAGGGTCATATTTTTTAGCTGCATGACAGCTTTGATGAGTACACATTTGCAAAGAGCCCATTAATTGATCAAGCTGCCTTTGATGCTGTCCCCAGCTATTTTTGAGACCCACACAGACATATCCTCCCAGACCTCAGCTTTATCAATTAATAATGCCAGTCCCATCAGAATCTAATTACAAGAAGCCACATCTTCACACTTCTACTTTCTTTGCTCCATTTCCATCATTAACTATTTATCTGAAAGTTACAAGCTTGGATTCTTGGCTTTAAAGCATCTTTCTCAGTTGGTATGTGAGAAAACGGTAAGGTATAGCAAGGCCTAAGGCAATTTTTTCTCCAAGCTTGTCACTTTCTGTGCCACAAAGGCTGACATTGCTTAAAGAAGTACTTCAAAGCTACAGTCTTATGAAACTATGTACAAGTCAATATACCTTAAGTTCTCGGCTTTTATCTTTAAATTTCCGGTTCAAGTTACCGAATTCATTCTTCAAACGGGCATTTTCCTCATCCACAGCACTTTTTCTCTGCATTAAGCTGTTTATCTCCTGCTGCTGTCCTGTGAGTCTCTATTTAAAAAAAAAAAAACCTGTTCATAGACAAAAAGCAAATGCAAAAGAGCATGCATGTCCTGTGTTTTAGGCCTACAAAATGTAACTATCTGATATATGCAGTTTTTACAGCATTATTTTAATTCATTAGTACTTTAATCATACTCAAAGCTGAATGACTGTAAGACACAGTAATGCAAATGAGGAACCAAATATCCTGCTGCTACTGAACAAAGAAGCCTACAAATGCAGATCTGAATGGAAATTACTCAGTGAAGCTTATATAAAAACAGTCATTTACAGAAGTTATATCTGTGTTTATGGATTAGAATACTGTTTAACTTGCACTTCTAGCACATCAAAAATTAAGCCAAGAGCTGAATTCAAAGTTCTCCTGAACATCCAGATTTTGTGACAGCAAAAAGAAATGACTATTAAGTGAGGCTACCAAAACGATTATGATACAAAACAGTGTTAAAGATAATTAAGTCTGGCTGAATTTGCAGCTCAAGGAAAATAATACAACACTGCTCAACACATACTATGGGTTAGTTCACCCATATATAGAAAAATCTCACTGCCATAGAACAAGAACTTCAAGTTTCTGTGATAATTTCATTTGATTCTCATGACACTTGCATTAAATACCCTCACTCTCCAATGCATATTAGAACTCTTGTGGTTTTCTGCAGGAGTCCGATTTAATTCCACAGTCTGTTTTCTCCCATCTCTTTCTAAATCAAAAGTGTGTTAACCTATAATATTTTCCTAGCAGTGAGACCATAACTGTGGTACAAAACTGATGAAACTTTCATGTCAGTACGGAAGTCTATCTGCTTCGCTTTTAATGCACAAGCTAAAATGAAATGTGTACAGAAACATAAAAAATTAACAAGACAATAATCCTCTAGATTATTCAACAACACATCTGATGATATATGTAAGAGTTTTCAGTGTCTAAAGCTTACATCTGGTTCATAAGTATGTCAGACATAAAAAAGAATGAAAATGTGCTGAGCAAAAACCACGCAAAATAGTACACTTGAAGTCGCATTTTCACCATTCAAAAGACAAAACATTTGCTCTTTGGATATATTATTACACTTACAGAAATAAACTGTTGCTGGCAGAGAATTTAGTTGAATCTTTAAAAAGGTATGTATCCACATTACTATGGAAAGCATCAGTAATTTTGTTTGTTACCCTCCCACTCCCAAGTCCTCATGGAATTGGAGTAAGCGGCTCCTTTGAGTCTTCCTTCTAGCTCATTACTACTTACTTGAAATTTATCAAAACAGACATCTGTACTTGGAGACACCCTTAAAACATCATTAAAAATCTCACCTATCTGAAAGAGACTATTGGCTCTGACCTAAAAATTTACAAACACATATTTTCATAAAAAAAGCTCCAGCTCTTTAAGGCATCTAATTTCTGAGTACACAGGTACATCATACAACTACTTAGTTTCATTATACACTGTGCAGAAGCTGGTAAGCATATGTGTATTTGTGAAGTGAAATCAGAGCTATTTGCGTTCTGTTTTGAATGGGATATTTTCCAGCAATTCAGAGAATGAATGGAGACACGATGGTACAAAAGTGCAACTAGATATTTCAAATGTTTGTTCTGTATTGTTCAGATTAAATTTCCAACTGAAATAAACTACTTACTGTGAATACTTTGCAGAATAGTCAGACAGGTTATCCCAAATCAGACTTGCACACTAATTACTTATCTCCACAATTGACAGACTTAACACTTCGAATCAACCAAAAGGCAAATATACCACATCAATCACTAAGCAGCAAACTCACCTGAGTAGTCTACAAAGTCATCTACTGCAGCAGTAGTGAAACATTATCTAGGTGAGTTACACTCACATGGAAAAAAATTCTGTTACATTTCAAAGCATTTTTTCGGGGTATCACTTTGCATGTTCTTATCTTTTCCTCTAAATGAATTTAACTTTTACTCTCATATCTGCTTATTTCACATGCTTATAAAGAAGGGGAAAAAAACGTAAGTATTACTCAGGAGCCATGACTGGGCAGAAATAAGGGTTATAAAAAGGAATTTCTGAGATACAGACAATTAAGTAAATGATCATCTGCCCTTTCCAGTGCAGCTGTTTTTGTACTTTGCTTCCTCAACCTATATATTACTTCATATAATAGGAGAGTAAAGATTGATTTCTTACAGCAGAAAACACAAGCAGTGTTCCTAAAAGAGTACCCTATTCTGGTAGGCAAGGGAAACAACAGAGAAAAAAAGATACCTGATCAACACATGGGGCAACCTCCTACATGAGGTTGACAGATTTCACCAGGTAAAACACCCATCAGGAATTCATCTGTTCCCATAGTATCTACTGATTTTTGTCTAGATACTATAAAGACAGTCTGACACTGCACAAGAACAATCTCAGCTTACACTTTGAGTTGACTCAGTCATACTTGTTTGAATACAATAGGGCAAAAGCAATGTTTGACAGCTCGGTGGTCAAGAACCATAAAAAACCCTCATGTAACTATGACATCTAAAGTACACTTTGACAGACTTCCAAGAAAGAAACCTATTCTAAAATGATTTTGCTCTAATGAAAACCATAAGAATCTGACTTTACCCTTCTGTTTAGCTGGGAAGAATCAAAGAGTATCCCCTGTATACTGCTGGAGCCCAGAGTGCTCCAGGCAACAGTACACAGAAAGAAACACTGTGACCTGGTGGAGCAGACCTTTTGATGCCTCAGAGGACTGTCATTCCAGAATTCATTTTCATCCTTTCCCACGGCATCTCTTTACCTACAGCACAATACAATTTTTTTTCTTCCATAATACTGTTACATTGTTTACTGGCAAATACAATTTCTTTTTTAAATACCTTCATATTAATCTGAAGAGGAAGCAAAACCACATACTAAGTCAAACTGAGAAAATCTGCTATGAAAACAACAGATCAAAACCAAAAGGACACAAAAGCCTTTTTTTGTCTTAGCTCTGAACACTTAAGTCTTTTCATGGCAGTGGGATACTAAAATTATCTGTCCATACTTCATGTGAATAGACAAAAAATAGAAAAGGTTCTAAATTAAAATTTTATTTTTACCTCCATTTGTGAATTTTCATGTGAAGACAGTGAAAGGGGTGACAAAAGCAACTCTTTAATGCTAAGAGTCTGATTCCAAAAACAATTAGTTAGGATACAAATACCAGAAGTTACATACTGTTTGATATTGCAGATATCATCACTGGAATTCTAGTCTTTAGTGAAATAGTTTTTAATCTGCTACATAAAAAGCACGTGGAAAGAACTATGAAACGACAGCTGTACATATTATTACTACATTAAGTGGTTTCCAATTTTTCATATTTTGGGAGTTGAGGCAAAAAAAAGTTGGAAAAACCAACTCCTAATTCTGCATCATCAGACTGCATAAAATAAGATAAAAGATAAAGATTAAAGATAAATCAGATCAGACTGCACTACTAAATGAGTATTGCATAGCTACCTCTATAGATGTTCATAAAATGTAAGAGTGGGTTTTATTTCATGTGAAGAAGGTAACTCAAACTGGAGTAAAAACTATCTAGCAGAAATGCAGAAGTGACATATCCTTCAATGTTGCTGCTAATACAGAAATGCAACAACACACTGGGTGCTGAAGCACTTCATGAAAAAATTCAAATCTATGCACAACAATATTAAAGGAGTTCATCTATTAATACAACGAAGGGGCATGCATTTGATTTCTACTACCAACAGGATCAGGGTAACAAATAAATATTAAATTCTGTGCTTTCTTCATTACATTCTTTATCTGCTTTCACTGTGCAGTAGGTCCACTTCTAATACACCACATGCAAAAAAATAAAGTTAAAATCCTGACATCTTATGCAGAAAAAAAATAATTTAGTAATGAAATTATTTTATTAAAAATTAAATGTGGAAATATCATTTCTTTTAAAGTTCTCCGCAGAATTTCTACTTCAACACTTTGCGATATATTTTCTCCCTTCCATCATCTATCTCTTTTTCTTCACCAAGTAGTTGAGGTTGACTTATCACACTTTTAACTTCTCCCCTCCTTCCAACTCCTGTTTTCATTTCTAGCAGGAATTTAACAGTAAGTATACACCATTAGAAATGTGCCAGCAACATTTTATATCTTCCCTTGATTAAGCTTTCTCAAATTTCTCTCTGTATTTTTTTCAACTTTATTAATCCTCATGGTTCTTGAGCACTCATATGCACATCTAACAAAAAGCATTGCTAGTCATAGTCTCATACAGTCCTCAGAAATAATGGGAAAAAAAATAATAAAAGAAGTTCACTTTCTTTCATCTCATGACTATTCATTAGATTTTTAAATTATTTTCAGATGTAGGACAAACAGAAATTCAGTGCAAATAGTTCATGAAAAGGTAACCATATGCTGTGAGAGTCATCGGCTGCTTTCTGCAGTCTGTACAGTGTCCTCTTAGAGTATGAATGGCAGTAGCTAGTCATGATATAAAATACAAGTTATTTTTAAATCCATACTGCTGTAAAAGTAAAATGCCAACAGGTAACATGTGTTACCTGATTCCACCATATATTCCAGAGCATACCTGTACTCACACCTAAGTATTCAACTTAAAACTTGTCTCCTCACAAGGATGAAAAAACAATGAAAAATAGCAACTGACACATAATGGATTAAAATGTAACACATGTAACAGTATTTTAAATGCATGTCCCATTTTTAATTCTTACTTTTCATTCCTAACCTTCTGCCAGAACAATTTTAAATTAAAAAAGCAACCACAAATAAAGAGTAATTGAAGTTCACTTGATTTTCATAACACCAAAGTTTGTTCTTACTTGTCCAATCCCATGCTCTCCAGGATTCCCTGAGATAAGCCAATTTTAAAAATGGTTTCTGAGAAAAAGTATCAACCTGCAAGCAGGTATCTATAAATCCGTTCCCAAAATTACTGAGAATTTTTGAATGTCTATTTCTATCAATACTAGACATGAAATACAACACCGTAACTTACAGATGTATACAAGGAAAAACATTCTTAAAACACTGTCCATTCAAATGTGCTTTCCTACCATATAAGTGCTGTTGGAAAAGGACAGGTCTGTTTTGCAGGCAGGAGAAAAGAAAATCAAGATTCTTTAAAGCTTTTTTAAGAGGATCAAGTAAAATGGTTCTACAGAGAAGCAGACCAGAAATATGAGCAGCTGACTTCATCCTGTTCATCCTGCAGGTGGTAAATATGTACTTACTTCTCTACTATTAGTCAGCCTTGCTCATGAATTCTCACCTGACCCATAGTTTAAGGATGGGTCAAACAGCATAATCTATTATAAACACCATGTTCCCTATTGCCCTCTTTGGACTTGTCTGGTGTGATTAATTTGGTATCTTCAGCAAAGTTTGCTATCTTAATCGAAACACTTGATAGAATTTTTCAGTACCTGAACACGTGGTGCAAATAAACTGTGGCTTTATGCAACTCTAGCACCACACTTTCACTAGCAGCAATGGAGCCATCTCTCACCAGCAACCTACTGAGTAGGTCACAGCCTAGAGAAAGCTTTTTTATGATGTGCACCACCTCCTTTCCACTCATGCTGCTCCTTACAACTCCACTGCAGCACATTCCTTCTCATTCACTAAAACAAACCTTTACTGGTATTTTCCTTAATATCTTACAGTCCTTTCTATCCCCTTCTCTCAGTTCCTTCTGCTGTAAGCAAGCACTGCCAGCAGCTGCATTTTTGCATTGACAGGGGAGCCAAATACTGTTTGTGGCACATGTAGTTTTTCACAACAGGTTTTCTGTCTCTGGAACAAGGAATACAGAAGCTCCTTGCCCTGCAAAGGGGAAAAATTTAGAGGCAGTTTTTCACAAAAACATACCTCTAATTTGGAAATGAGACAGCATTTTTGTCAAAATAGAAAACTTGTAGCTCCACAATAAACCCAGCATCAATACCAAGCAGTATAGCGTGTATTGCAGTAATGCATCTGCTACACTTAGAAATCTACTGTCCATTTTACTCTATTGAGCTCTCAGGAAAACTGCAGGAAATACTGACAACATAATCTGACAGTCTTGCCACAGCTAGTGATTCTCTACACCTGGACAGATCGGATTTTCTATACAACCCATAACAAAGTGCTGTACAGCAACACTGCCTAATAAATTTATTCTCTGTTCTTTCCTCTCTTCTTAGCAGCTCTACCTTGAAACAGCAGCAGCACAACCTTTTGGTCAGAAAACATAAAATCCAAAGGATCTTTCTATCCTCTATTCCCTCTACTAATTCCGAATCAAAACCAATACCCTGCTAAATGAGTTTTTCTCTTATCTTCCTTTAAGAGCACAGTCTTGATGGAACTAGGCATAGATTTTGTTTTCTATGTTAGATATTGTTTTCCAGCAAGGCTTATACAAGGTCCTCAAAGTGAGTTAGCCTCTGCCTCTGGAAGAATGCATGACAATCTGAGATCTGCAGGAATCGATACCTACTAGCATCTATGCCTGACGCAGCAGTATTTCATTACACTCATATACATCAATGCTGCCAGATCAGGTGTAGTAAATAAAGAACAGCTGTTGCTGTGATCAAGTCTTTTGACAAGCTCCTTCCAAAGTGTTGTCAGCAGATTCATAAGGCCAGAATCTAATCTCACAGGGCACTGCCTGCTTCTTTCTGCTACTTGATCCTTAAAGCATAACCATTTTCTTGAATGTCAGGAAATCTACCTGTATTCAAGTAAGAAGCCATGATATATGAAAACCGTCCTCATCAAATGTCCTTAAACAGGGAATAAAATCCAACTCCTTAAAACCACACTGACTTTAGAATAAAAAAAAAAAAAATTTGTCACTACAGTGACCAATTAATATACCAAAAACAGTAAAGTAGTTAATCTCTTACACAGTAAAAGTAGATTCCAACAGCTATAGAAACCATTTTTAGCTCAGATAAAAGGCTACTCTATTGTAACTCTCATCGGCTACATGATAACTGTTCTCACCTGGGCTGAAAAGAAATTTCCCAACTAGACACTAACACAAGAGAATGAATGAGATCCTAAAGATCCCATCCCTCTTCTTTCTAGGCTTGCCTGCTGAGTTCTGCTCAATATTCAAGAAATCATGCATTTCAAACTAGCGTGCTGGGCAGAGCACAAGAGACATCACTTTTCTTTACTTACTGTGTATTTTTCTATCTAATCCAAGTGCAGGTACCATTTCAGGCTATTTCTGTAGAAACACCACTAAGAATATGAAGGCTGAGTAATAAAGACCCAGAAGCTTTAGCCAACTTCAGGAATGGCCACTCACATGAATTACTGAAGACGTAAAGCACAGATTTACAGCACACCTGTATAAATACCAATATAGCTTCTTTTTTGCAGAGTTAAGTAGGAAAAAGTTACGTTTAAAAACTGTTTCTTCAAAACCTCACAGAAACACATTTTCAACTGGTAGAAAAAGCACTCCTACTGGGAATTCATACAAAAATACTAATGAGCTGTAAAGGTACATTGTAATTAAGAGCTTTTTAATTTCTTCAGTCAAAAAAGCCCACAGGTATTAGCCATAGCCATCATGCTACCTACCTCAGGTAGCGTTCTATCAATAAACCAAAATCAGCAATTTTCAACTGTTTGTATATTTTTCTTCCCATATTTCTCACTGAGATCAGCTCCTTAACAAGGTTTCCTTCCCTTAATTTTATGAGAAAACTAGATGTCAAGCAGATAAAAAAGACATATGATACTTCACTGATGCAGTTCAAAGGTGCTACATAAAACACACGTTTCACCACTGAAGGCTGATCCCTTTTGCAATGTACAACTTGAGTCACTTTTTTTTAAAGAAAAAAAATTTTGCTAGTGTCCCCTTCAACATGCTTTGTCTGCAGTATCTATAAATCTTATTCACCAGACAAACTTTTTTTGCAAAGCATTTATAAAATTCACATAATCTCAACACTGCTGACACATTCATCTGAACTCCTTATTACCAAAATTATCCTCATGTCCCTCATTACACAAGAATAATCAAGCTTACATGCTACTGAAAATAAAGTATTTAGATGGTAATAATGTCTGTATACATTTGTCTTAATTTAATAAAAGTATTTTATTACAAAGAAAAATATAATCAGGTGAAGGTGCAAAAGTTAAGAAAAATTTATCGGTGTTAATTAATGTTTGAACGTAGAATTATGCTTCTTTCAATTGGACCCATTAAAGGGGCTTTAATATAGATTTGCACAGCAAGCTGAAGATTGTCAAAAGCAGATAATGAGGCAAGCTAGTACTATTTTAACCCCTCTAGAGTATAATCAGTTGATAAGGTTTTGAAACGTTACAAGGTCTAGGACAAAAAGATTAGCTTTAGTTCCTCCAGATCAAAATTGAAACCTAATTAATTAACAGTGTTATAAGAAAAGGTTTACTGCTATTTTTACGCGTCTTTAATGTCATCTTCTAAAGAAAACAGGTTAAGATATTTTAATTTATCTATTGTGTGAATGGCAAAAAAATATTCCCTGCTCCAACATAATCTGCTAAACTAATTGTTTGAATTTGAAAATTTCATACATTCCTGCAAAAACCTCACCTTACTTTTAAGGCAAAAACAGCATCAGTGATCTACTTGAGATACACACAATTATTATAAATTAAATATAACAGGTTAAAAATGTTTCCAAATAAAAAAGAGAATTAAAAGATTTCTGCAGCAAGCTATCAGTCTTCAGAAGAAGAAGAATTAAAATTCTAAGAGAGTGTCCTAGCCACTTAAACATAGCAGTTAGAAATTCTTTTCCTTGAAACAAACAGAGAAGTGATGCATATATGTCAAGGATACAAAACTGCTGAAAAAAGAGTTTTGAGACATTGCACAAAACAAAAATAACAGTAAAAAAATCAGTATAGCAACCTAGACACAAATCTCAAAGGAGTAAGATTTTTACTGCACAGCATTTAGAATAAATATATCTATATGCCAGACAAGGCCCAGTTGTGACTATCAGGACCAAAAGTTACCAATAAACCAATAAAAAGGGGAAAAGTAAAAGTACAATGGAAAACTCAAATACAGTACATTCTGTACTAAATTTATGTACAATAATAGATGAGAATAATCTTAATCTTAAGTGCTTTAACAAATTTATTTGAATCTTTGAATGGTATGTCTTTAAATGTTCCACACTAATTCATACTTTAAATGTTTAACACAATATGAAGTTCATGACAAGAACAAAGTCTTATTCACTTATATAAAACTGAAGACTACAACACTGTAATTTAGGAAAGGTGAAAAACTGAAGTTCTATTAAGTAAATAGAAGTTCAATGCATATACTCTATCCCAAAAGCTATTGGACAGCAGAAGTTTTGAATAATGATGATTTACACTTTTATTTTATCCCTAAAGCCACAAGTCCTATTCTCATGAGTATCTGAGCACTTTTCTTCCCTGTTAGGTTATACAAATGTGATTAAAGACTATATTAATTCTCAACCACAAGTTTCCAAATTTATTATTTTACTTGATTTTCAGTAATATCCATTAAAATAGAAGCCGCTCTAATACTAATCTCATTACAAATTAAGCTTGTTTAGCTTTCAGTACGGACTAACTACATGGATCTATCTCATCTAGGCTGTGGAGTATATGCTGTCTTATCTACAGAAATTTTAAAAGTCCTCTTAGGCACGTCAGGATAAAGTCTAAGCATAATACAAGACAAGAAATATGATCTCATGTTCTCCTTACAGGGTTTTGCTGTTATTTCTAGAAGCAATATAAACTTACATTTATGTCAAATTATGAGATACTGCATTGACTTTTCTTTTTTCCCTTCCTCAACATTTTTTTCAATCAGCTTTTTGGTGGCCACTCAGAAATTCCTAGACAATAAACCCTACAACAAATTATACTGTTGCAACTGCTATCTCTGTATGGTGCATGAAAGTGAAGAGAAAAACAACAGAAGACATGACTGGCTAATCTCAACTTCCTAGATGTAACAAATTAGTAGACTGAAATACATAGCTTTCATGTCTTTCTCTCTGTACTTTACAGAAAGGAACATTCATTACCATTACTGTCAAAATGCACATTTTCACAAGCAACTTATTTTGCATGTTAATTACATAAATAGCATCTTTTCCTCCTTAGATGAACAAAAAAGGAGCACATTCAGTAAACAAAATAAATAAGAACACTTCTTACTACATTGTTTTTTAAGCCAGCTCCATTGTTTGATACCGAAACACCAAAACCACATGCTCAGGAAACAACCCCTCTCTTGATTCAACCCGACAGCATCCTAGCCAACAGATGAGGCAAGAAGGTCAGAATGACACCACCTCTGTACATTGCTTTTACACAGAGCACTGGCACCATCTGGTGCCTTTCACAACCCGCCCCCCTGCAAGTCAATGATACTCCAAGGGAAGCTAATTGTAAGGGCTGCATTAGAGTTGTGATGATCATCAAAACAACTTCTGTTCTCCTCATCTGTTAGAATCACCGAATCACAGAATATCATGATTTGGAAGCAACCGACAAGGACCATGAAGTCCCACTCCTGGCCCTGCACAGGACAACCTCCAGAATCACACCATGCACCTGAGAGCATTGTCCAAATGCTTCTTGAACTCTGGCTTAGTACAATGGTCACTTCCCAGTGGAGCCTGTTCCAGTGCCCAACCACCCTCAGGGTGAAGAAACTTTTCCTAATATCCAACCCAAACCTACACTGACAACTCCAAGCCAATCCCTTGGGCCCAGTCACTGGTCACCAATGAGAAAGAGGATCAGTGTCTGCCCCTCCTCTACCTCTTACGAGGAAGTCATAAACCACAATGAGATCTCCCCTCAGTCTCCGCTTCGACAGGCTGAAAAAGCCAAGTAACCTCAGCCATCCTGGCTCAAGGGGGCTTCCCCTAAAAGCCCTTCACCATCTTCATTATTGTGGTGCCCAAAACTGCCCCCGGGATTCAAGGTGAGGCCGCCCCAGTGCAGAGCAGAGCAGGATAATCCTCTCCCTTGCCTGGCTGGCGATGCTGTGCCTGATGCACCCCAGGGCATGGTTGGCCCTCCTGGCTGCCAGGGCACTGCTGACTCACATTCAACTTTCTGTCAACAAGGATCCCTGTATTTTCTGTGGGGTTACTCTCCAGCCTCTCATTCCCAAGCTTGTATGTACAGCCAGAGTTTTACCATCCTGTTGATGAACTCTTCTTTCCTGGCTGCCAGTTTTCCATGCTTCTAGTTACACTTAGCAGCCTCTCTCCATTCCCACACGGATGATATAAATGCATCACACCATCAATTTCAGATTTCTGATCAATTAGAGTTTCAGCTTTTGAAACTGATCTGAAACCACAGAGAGCCATCTCATGGAGATGCACACCCCAGTTTCAGATGCTGCCACAGCAGGCAGCTTTCTTAAAAGCACAGTACTGCATACATATTCCTATAAAGGTCTTCACAGGTATTTTGTATTTCAGATAAGGACTGGATAGAAATGCAGGAGTAATCATACATTGTTGGCTTCTAAACATGATGTGTGTGCATGTACCACTTTACACATCACACAGCCATGAGGATGTGACAACACACTGAAACTACAGCCACTGCTGTAATACAAAATAAAAGTTTATTTCTATTAAACAGTATTTTTATTTTATTTACTGTATTATTTTATAGATAATTACATCTTTCATAGATCTACATATTATATGCAACATGATACATTGTATTACATCTAATATATTAAATATTAGATATAATCGTACAGTATATGAAGTACATAATATAGATTGTATATGGGATACAGATAGTATACTATATATACTATACATTATATAGTCTCCATAATAAAGCATTATATAATAAAATATAATGTATCTATTGTACATCATATCATACATAATGTATGCATGTTTTCTATATATTTGTTTAAATATGAACTGTTTAGGTAACAGATCAACTGTTTGAACACATAGAAGAGTTTAAATAATACTTTATCAAAAAGTTATAATCTCTGAATCACCTGCAGCTTTCTCCTTAAGAGACAATAGCAAACTATTTTCTATTTTGAGAAACATAAATGTGATGTCAACAACAAGTTGTCTTAACTGCTCTATTTAAACATAATACAAACCTGTTCTAGAGATTCTATTTTGCTATCTTTGGCTTGCAAAATCTCTAAAATTCTTCTGTCCTTGAATTCAGCTTTCTGTTTTTCTCTGGAAACAAACAAAAAAAAGAGACACTTTATTAGTCATAATTTGCAGTTAATCATTTAAATTTTTCATGTCCTGATAATGAATGTCATTTTAAAGCACAGAAAATTAAATTATCTGAAGCTGACAGGCCCTGCAGAATTAATCAGTGAGCATATGGCAAGTGACAGCAAATTACATCTGTAAACATCTAAGGCAACTTTGTTCAAAAAGAAACAGAAGTAAGAGGTCTTAATATTTTTAAAGCAGCTGAAATTATCTGTCTCATTCTTTCCCAAATGTAGAAAGTGTACTTGAACATAGAATGATCAAAATGCTTTTGCCCCTTCTTTGCAATGGAGAATCACCAAGCTACTTGGGTTTGTGAAGTCCTTCTCTCAGTTATATGGTATTTTTCTGTCTGAAACAACACTTCTGAACATCATAGATAATTATTTTACTATCTTCCACAGGGACAGAATGTGTAACTTTTACCAGCAGAAAAAAAAAAAAGACAGCTCAGAAGCTTGAGTAAAGGAGATGAGCAGAGCCATTCTATGTGGTTAATAAGTGCACAGCTATTATCATCTCTGCGACACTTTGTTAAACAAAGCGTTAATGACTCATTAGCTGGCATCGTACAAAGTACCTCATCTCATTGCTATCTCATTTCTTAACTGGGTTCAAATATTGATGGCCTTACTAGCTTCTGTTTTAGGCAGAAAGAAAACAAATGCTGCAACAGTAATATTCAGATTCCTTAGCACAAGTCAGTTCTTATCACATATGCGCGACTAAAGGGCTTAGAAATATATATTCCCTAAAAATGTCCAAGTGTCTCAGGCAATCCCAGCACCACAGCTTACAGAAGCAGAAACTCATTCAGATGATCCCTGTTCTCACAATACAGTTAAAACTTTCATCACGGCTGGTATCAGCCACCTATGGAAGCCAAAGAATCCTACTTGAGCAACTCATGCTCTACCAAATAAGGAATGTTGCAGAGCTGGAAGGGAATGAAACACCAGTACACAGGAGTCTGTAAATCTGATCTAAAGTGGATGAAAATATCCAGTTGTACATAAAAGGCTTAATCTGCCAAAGCATTTTGTAAAAGTGGCCAATAAGGATAGCAGATACATGGAGGATTATTTTTCTCCACTATTAGGTATTACTGTGTAGTCTAATGCTACTAGAGATTTTAAAAACTAAACTACACTGTCGTAACAGGCCATCCAGTAACAAGGGGGTTTTAAATTAAGTTCTATGACTGCTAAAACATCTAGTCCATTCTTGAGTAAACAAAGAATTAAAGAAAAATGGTATGGAATTTGAGGTGAGGGTTTTGGAAACTCAGTCTCAAAGCATTGTAACTCTAAATAGCTCTCTCCTATTGCAAATATAGCAGCAATATTCAAATATACAAATATGTTGTAGGACTTGCAGAAAACCTAGAAAAACCTACTTGAAAAGGTATGCATTTAAGCTACATTTAGCTTAGGAAAAATAAAAATATATGGGAAGCAGTCTTAGTCAGTTGTATGGCATTAAAAAAAAAAAATCTATTTCATAAAGGAACCAATTTGGCGCCATAATGAGAAAAGCCAAATCATGAATATTCAACAAGTATTCCAAAAGACATTTCATATCTGAAATGTATTTAACATTTTAAGTGAGACAGAAACTTAACAGAAAAATGAACATCAGATACTGACCTTAAAGCATCTGATCACCTGCAACCAGAACCATAAAGCAATTGCATGATAGGTTGCTAGAAAGACAGTAAAATAAATAGTACAGACAGTTTTTCATATTTTATCTTTGAAAACCTACAAGAACAGAACTAGGTAGACTGCAATTACAGAAATTCATGCAAATATGAAATGATTTGATGCATTCCAAAAGTTATACTGTGATGTCCTTTCAAAAAAACAAATTTTAAAAAATGGAGCACTAGAGCCAAAACAACAAACAGGTTTCAAAACATGACAGGTTATGAAACCGATTCTCCCTGCTTATAACACATATCTAGCTAACAGAAGTCACATTCTCAGCCATGTTTTAAAAAATGGTAAAAGACTTTCTCGTAAGTATATAAAACTTAGTACTAGAACATATTAGACCACCTTAAAGAACAAGAATTAGTAAGCAAAAATGTCTGAATAGTTTATTTGTATAATACTTAAACCAAAGGTTTGTGCATGTTCCTGAAAAAGACATATTGTTCATGACAGGTACTGGACATTATTTCTCAACTTAAATGAAACAAAAACTGTTCCAATATAGAAATCTTAATGCTTCTTCATACTTACTTTGCTGTGGGGTCCTAAATGGCCATCAACAATTACCCTTTCTCAAAGACAATAGTTGCAGTAATCAAACCCCAGATATTTGGAGAAGAAGGTTATCACTTTCCCATAACCATGCTACACCAATCTGATGAAGTGATAGACCTATATTGATCTATGTCTAAACTGTAAGAAATGCAACATCCAAAGTTTGCTCAGGTCTTAATTACAGCTAGACAACTTCAGAATCCAAGATTAGACACACACACAACTAGTTGGTCCAAAATCCTAAGAGCTTCAGAAGATAAAAAGGAATGCAGGTCTTTGCTACAAAGTACTTAGAAGAGTCAGGTGCAGACACAGAATCATACCATTAACCACACACAAGCCCCATGAACCACTGAATAGCACTGCCTCCAGCCCTCAGAAGTATCCTGACCTTAAGTCTACCACCATCATCTGCCATCATCTTCCCAACTCTAATCATCATCTCCTCTCTCAAAGTCAGTCTTTCCATAAAACAAGACCCAATCAAGACACAAAAACTGTTTAATTAGATAGCCTCCTAACTCAACTATGCATTCATCACCTGAAATTTATTATTAAACTTGTTTTCTAAGGTATTAATTGATCTGAAAACCTGGGAAGTCAGATAGGTTTCCCTAAGGAACTTTACAGTTGAGGGTGGTTAATTTTTTTTAAATTTATTTTAAGGAGAAAACAGAAAGTCAGTAAGTGAAACAAGAACCAAGTAAATGAACAAGTAGCTCTGAAAAACAGTATGCACAGGTAATTCTGATTCATTATTGGTAGTTGAGAATCTATGGAGCCCTCTGACTTTAGGACATGGTTTCAAAAAAGAAGTTCAAAGAATAAAGTCTGGGACTGGAGAGGAAAAAAAAACCAGATCACTGTTAAAGCAAAAAATATGCCTGTAAGAGAGGTACATATTAGCCAATAGTGCAAAGTGCATTTCCAGTTAAATGCAGCATTTTCTGCCTTTCCAATGCTTGGTAAAACACTCTTTCAAACAAAGATGTCAAAGAACATAATTTATAAACACAGATCTATCATCATCATCATGAGTGGGAAAAGTTTAAATAAATTTAATGTATTCTGCCTTTATTATGTTTTCTTTCAAGCTCTCTAGATAACACACGCTGTGCTAATGCCCCGAAAATACAAACCATGTAAGCACAGCTGAAGAAAAATATTCTAATTATCAGAAGTTAGGTAAACAATGGAAGTTGTCAGAAGCCTAAAGTATAAACAGAAACCTCATATGCAATTTTATCAGTAGTTTCTCTTGATGGCATAGGACGTTTTCCCATGCTTGTTACAGGATAGCTCCCCACAGACACTCAAGTTAGTACAACTGACTGGAACTTGCATATCATATTTGGATCTGCTGTCACACCTTAAAATGAGACTTGATAGGAATTGCAGTAATCACCTCTTCTTTTTTTGAAGTGTAACGAATATTGAGAAAAAAAATCTTCGAACAACTTTATCCATTGAGCTTTTATGTCTCTAAAATGTATTTTTAAAAGTCCATTGGAATATGGGGGGGGAAATTCAGGCACTGTCAAGAAGTTGATGATGATCAATGACTGAGACAAACTCCTGTTTAGCTAATTAGAATCACTGATGAGCAATAACGATGTGAGCTAAGAATATTTGCAGACTTCTTTAGGATGAAAAATGGAGTGAAGAGAGGCTGTCAATTTGTACAAGTTCTAAGCTCCAATCAGTTTTCCCATGAGTACTACCTATTTTAAATGTTTAACACAGATGCTTTTAGCTACAAAAATTATCAAGATTCAGCTTCCCATAAAAATGAAGAAACTGGGAAAATATTCTTAAGTTTGACACATTTCCTCTGTTACGATTTTCTTCCTGTATTATGCTCTACTCAATTATACAAGACAACGTTCTTAATGTTTGGCACCATTTTAATAGCTTGTCAGAAAAGAAACATTAGACTATGAGGAAACATTTATCTGTGAACGAGGTATGAAAACAGCAAAAACCTTAATAATTTAAAAAACAGAAGTTTATTCAAATTTCTAAAAATCTTCAGCAAAAGCAGTATGAGCAAAGAGGCATCCTGTACCACAGGTCTTTATCAAACAAGCACTTAGCCATTTGTCAAGAAAAGGTAACTTGGAGTCGTATATAATTATGTCACATTTACATCAATTAAATGAAAATAAATTTAACTAATAAATTGAATTTGCTGTTTACATGTTTCATACAATACATCCTTCCAGTTTTACAATACACTGAATTAAAAAAACAAACAAAAAACAAACAGAAAACCCCCAAACAAAAAAAGCAACAAAAAACAAAACAAAAACAACGCAAACAAACAAACCAAAGGAATAAAAAAAATTTTAAAAACCCCCAAAAAACAAAAAAAACCACAAAAACCCCCAAACAAACAAACAAAAAAACCCCCACCAAAACATCCCAAACCCAAAAACTTATCTACAACTTTGGCCTTAAATGGAAAGATAGGAATACACTGCAAACTTTGAATAGTGTGGTAAAACAGTTAAGACTACATTTTAATAGTATACCCCTAACTACAATAAACTGCTTCTAGAAATATTGTTATTTTGAAAGACTTTTCATTGATTTTAAAGGGCTGCAGAACTAGAAAGGCTATGAAATATCAGTTTGTGTGATGCAGCTTTAATTTGATTACCTTATCTCCCTGTCCTCCAACTTCCAAGTATTTTACAGAGTTCCAAAATTCACACATTCTCTGTTTGTATTAAACAGATAATTAATCATCCATATGCGAAGTGAAGCTGTAAAGCACAGACTGTTACCAATATCATAATTACTGTGTACAGTCACATCCCTGTGATTGCACAGTTGGTGGTTAGCAGAAACAGAGCCTATGCCTTAATCTTCAGAAAAGAAACTTTACTGTGTTTCCATCTACTAAGGACTAAAAAAAAAAAAAAGAGCTAAATAGCCCTTTTCATTTAATCAAGAGTTTAATTTCACCTAAGATTCTAAAAGATCCTCATACTTCATGATGAATTACAATTGTTATACATAATTAATTTTTTCCTTTAATACAAATAGTACTTTTAAAAGATTCAGACAGCATGAAGCAAAAAAGAATTTAAATGAATACCACACATTTTGCACTTTCCTAAGACAGCAGTTACTTCCTATAAAAAAATTATATACCTTTTTACAAAAATAATTCAAGATCTAATTACAAATGTTAAATGAAATTGTTTCCTTAGTAAATTATCTATGGAGCCAGTTCTATATTACATGATATGTCCCAAAATGAAAAGGCATCATGACAAAAACATACATTTTTTTGCACTTCTAACTTGACTGATTTAATTCATTAGGTGATATATTAAGGAATAAGCCTCTCATTTTAAGCGTTTTATGATGTCTTATTTTAAGCACATACATAAAATACTAAACGTATTTTTACATTAAAGTAGTACAAAAAATAGTGACATTTTTAGCCAATAATTTTGCAAACATTTTTCATCTAAAATACGCAACTCTTTCACAGTGTTCAAAATATCAGCACTTCAGAACAGACTGCTTTAACATCTGCACATCACCAGGGTTTCCCCCAAGGATTTTTAAATGATGCCTGCCTGTGCTGAATAAAGTGCTAACTTGCACCTTGCATTTCAAACTGTGTCCTGAGCAGCCATCCAGTTGGTACAACACCAGCTGAATTCCCAGAGGCCACTGTTCAATCAGGCTTGACTGCAATTATCATGTCAATATTTTGTGCTCCGATATGCAGATATGCACACATGCAAACTGCATAATACCTTCTTCTCCATGGAATGTTGACTTATGTTCAACGTTCTGAGAATTTTTAATGAAACAGGATATTAAACTTTCATTAACTGTAGAAAATCACAATTATTTGACCTTAGCCAGAAAGGTTGTACTCTTACGTTCTGTTATTCTGTCCTCTGTATTGAGTGACAGTAACTGGGTAGTCCATGGTATTTTAAATTCAGAGTGACAAAATGGCTTACATCTTGTTTACATCATTGTCCTCTTGTCATTGTGTTTCCTGTTAATTTGTAAAAGGGTGTTTTAAGAAAGCTTCTGCACAGTGTTTACCATCCCTTCAAAAGATGCAAGATACAGATTTTCAATTTTTTCAATTAACGTAGGCAATCTATAGCATTCATTCATACAGCACATTCACTTATCCTTTTACATAAAAAGTACTTGCCGTTTTCTGTATATCTGCATATCGTCAGTCAGTGAAGAATCTATGTCAACCTATTTATGTTTCTTCCACAATTTGCTATTCACAGGATGCTGCAAACCACAGCGTAAGCTCCTGTAATTACCCTTCCAAAAATTCTCTGGTTATTTTTGATCTCTTGCTTTTCAGCCATATTTTTGTCCATCTGTTCACCTTTAGACAGATGTAACTCCTTAGGAAGAAGACCAACAAAACTCTCAATCACTGGCACTAACATTCAGGTTGCCACTGTTTCTTAAGAGTGGCCTGAAATGATAAATCCATTCCTTCCCTCTGTTAAGACCTGCAATACACAGCACACTTGAAAATTAGATGTGGAAAAACCTCTGCAAGGAAGGCTTGCCAAAGGTATCACCTAGCGTAATACAATCCCCATGTACATCTACCAAGTCTTGTATCATTGCCATAGTTTGATCATTAATGGCTCCTGCTACATCCTCCTTCCAGAAGAAAGGAAAAGAGTTAGCTGGAAGCCCTAGAGGAAAATTAGTTTGTTAACTTGTCAAGATTTCATGTACTGTAGAAGGAAGAGTCTTAAATCAGAGTTCTGAAGTTTGTAAAAATATTTCAAAACACTTCATACTCTCATCTAAACTCCAACTCCATTTCAGTTGACATATGCATTCACCTAATAAGAGCTACTTTCTAGCACCTTTTTTTAAAATCATAAAAAAAAATCTTTCAAAAGGCAGCAAACTAGAAATAGCATATTCTTTACATAATACTGAGATCAATAGTATTTAAAGTAGCTGGAAAGTATACTAACATGAGTAGTAGTTTTACAATGGCTTGTTTGAAAATACCTGGAGGCTTTTACATATCCCAAAGGCATTTCTCATTTGCACAGTAAAGATAATTTTTGTTTATATCTGAATATTAAATTGGGAATATAGTTACAGTTATCCAGCAAGAACTGCAAAGACTGCTGAAAAGTATAATATCATTGGTGTATTACAGGAATCAGCAGCATAGCCATAAAAAAGTACAAGTTACATTTTTACAATTTTAGGGCAGGAGAACTTCTATTTTGGGACCATGAAAGCATTTGAAAATAACAGACAAATAATGGCAAGGTACTAGTAATTTCCCCCTACATCCCCCAAATTATGTCTTTTACATTTTCCTGGTTTGTTTGGAAAAAGATACTATAAGGAATTGTCTAATGCTATAAATATAAATTACCTTACTGTAATGCTAGTACTGCCCACTCACCTCCTCCTAATGTGTATTTTCTTTTCTTCATCACACATCTATGGTTTAAGTTGTAAGGTTCTAAGTGAACATTTTGTCCTGCATCTTTTTATTCTTGTCACTGCAATCTCGTGAAGAAAGAAATTCATCAATTTAATGACTGAAATCCACTGGACAATATTGTTTGATTCTTTATATATAGATATGATCTAGGATACATATGCCTATGCTTTCTTAGATTCTGTCTGCTTCCATTACATATCCAGCTTATGACCTCAGGCTGTCTCTAACAAAGATTTGGTGAGGACTGAATATTTCTCAGTCATGAAATTTTTGGTGGAAAGAACACACTGAAAAAATGAAGCTATCCAAACACTGGTGGTATCCACGTCACAAGAAGAAACAAAAAAAAGTTTTAATCCATTCCATTCTGTTTGTTTCTATCTCAAAATCTCACAATAAGCCCAAGCAAGACAGAAAAAGTTATGAACTTGAATATGACTGGGTCTCTGTTGTTCCTAATACAGATGAGAAGGAAAAAAAATTCTGTAAGATTTGAATGGTTTTTATCAGATTTTAGTGTAAATTCTCAATTTCCAGCTCATCTGATACAACTGTGTATAATATAGAAAAATGGACTGCAAGCAGTACAGAGCCTCCCAAGCGACATGCTTCAGGAATAATTTTGCTTAAAACAGTTATTTGATCATCCCACCTTTTAAACTCTTTAAACCCATGTATTTTTCCCAGATTAGCAAAGCCAGAAAATCTCTTGTCCTGTAATTTTCTGGACAGCAGCAGTGCTAGATAGCAGATTCCCTGTAAAGCTAATCAATGTACTGGAACGAAGATAAACTGATACTAGCATTAAAAAAATATTATTTACTCCTATAAGGTAGGGAATAAGACAAAAACTTTTCTGAAAGGATGAGAGTGTGAAGAGGTACACTCATGAAATTAAAGCTACTTAGGAAACCATTATGGAAAGTAATAACAGGAAAAGTTAGGATAGGATATATGGGGCTGTAATTTGGTTGTGCAGAAGGTTCATGGGTAAAGCTGGGCTAGAAACTATTTCCAAAGCAGCAATTAGACCATGCTCAGGCAAAAGAGATGAAGCTACATCAGTTAAAGAGAAAAATACACATTATTGCTCCATCTGTCAAATCAAAGCAACCCCAAAGTTCAAACTTGTGATTAATAGAACTCCTATATACTGAATGGGTTTTATCCAAACCTATTCCAGGATTCTCAGGAGTAATGATAACACCTAAAAAAGATGCTGTGGAAGCAATTTCTTCTTTCTTAATTCTGTAATTCAGAGAAGCATGGGAAAGCTGTGATATACATGTACAGCCTTGAGTTCAAAAAGGTTCTAAAGCATAAGTGTAATTCTAAAAGAGTAGAGGACATAAAAAAACTAGACAAGCATGTTAACAGAAGTATGTTGGCAGGGTTTCACATACCAATCACCAGTGCCTCTATACAGTGCAAAACACACACAAAAAATTTCAGCTTATTACCTTGCTTGTGTGCATCAAGGTCGTATATAAGAGCACCATATTCATTGCATCAATCAGGATAATACACAAAATTATCAATTTCCGTTTCAAATAAAGCATAAAATAATGTAAAGCAAGGGACGACTATCAAGCATAAAAATATTCCTAGACATGAAGAATAATAAACAGAGACTATCTTATATAGGCACACAATTCAAGAACTCCAAATAATTAATTTATTGACCATTATTTAAATGCCTGCTTTCCAACATCTCTATGCTTCAATTCATCTTAATATCCTGATTATTTTTATATGCAACATGAATTAAGAATGTTAGTAAGCCTGAGCAACTGTTTCTGCCTTCTTAAGCTTCAGGTAAAAGAACTACAATTTTCCACATTGTTCAGCTATCTATAAAATGTGGTTAGGACAATAAAATTTTTTAATGTTTTCAATATAATTGTGTTTATATACGTGTAATGTATGTTTAGATATATTAAACACTGTATTTATCTACTTAAAGCAGTCCTCTCATTTTTTTTTATGTTTTATGAAGGAAGATGAATTCTACCACCACTGTCCTCACAAAAACATGACCAAATTTTATTAGGAAACAAATCATTATGCTTTTGCATTTCAGCATACACGAAGGATGCTGTAAATTTGTGCATCAGTCTTCCTCATATATTACAATTATTTCCCAAATCAAACATACAAACAATAGTAAAAATAGTATAGTCTTAACAGCCGAGCTACTACTCCCTGCAGTTAAGTGTCCCAGTACAAAGCCAGCAGTTACTTGGTATCATCACTGGTGACTATATGTGAACTCCCCAATAACAGCTGTCTTAAAATAAGTTGCATGTCCTTACATCATCACTGTCTTCCTCTGGATAGGAATCCTTTAGAATATTAGCTCTAGTTCCCTGATCACACTGCATTTTTGGACAAAAATTTTCATTGCTTTATGCTAGGCAGAACATGGGACAACACTATAGCAAAAAAGTGACTGAGAGGGGATCTCACGAAAACAGACAAATATCTCAAAGCTGGGTGTCAGGAGGATGGGGCCAGTCTCTTTTCAGTGGTGCCCAGCAACAGGGTGAGGAGCAGTGGCTATGAACTAAAGCACAAGAATTTCCACCTCAACATGAGGCAGAACTTCTTTGTGTTGAGGGTGGCAGAGCTCTTGAACAGGCTGCCTGGGGAGGTTGCGAAGTCTCCCTCTCTGGAGACACTCAAAACTTACCTGGACACATACCTGTACAACCTGCTCTAGATGACCCTTGCCTTGGCACACGGGCTGCACTAGATCTCCAGAGGTCCCTTCTAGCTCTAACAATACCATGATTCTGTGAAATACACTCCCAGCTAAAGAAATAATGCTGTATTTTCACAAGTGAAAGACCATGTACAGATGAAATCCAGAAAGGAAAGATGTGAACAACAAAACATACTTTCTAAGATCAAAGCACTGAATGGAAAGCCAAAGGAGCCAAGACACCTCATGAATCTAAAACAAGCTTCCCAAGTAAAATTGGCATGCCATTTAAAAAAGTTAAAATCTCATTTTTTCTTTTTAAAAAAATCCACTTTTTCATTTAAAAAAGTCATTCCATGGTACCCTAAGATAATCAAGTGTTTCAATTCTGACAGCTAACTCACTCACATTCTCCTTATCTTTGGCCTACAAAAATTCTGAATTCATAAATATCAGCATTCCAAAACAATGAACTGCATACTGCGACAATTAACTAACATTTACAGGAATCAGGTAACAGTAAGTATCATGAAGAAATCATCACCACTATTATCCTCAGAGGAATAAGCCACAGAAGTAAGATCCCGCTTGTCTGTGTTAACAGAGAAGGAAGCTCTTATCGTCAGATAAAAGTTCTTCCCCTAGAGGGTGGCTGGGCACTGGAACAGGCTCCCCAGGGAAGCGGCCACAGCGCCAGCCTGACAGAGTCCAAGAAGAATTTGTACAACGCTCTCAGGTACCTGGTGTGACTCTTGTGGTGTCCTGAGCAGGACCAGGAGTTGGACTCAATGATCGTGACCTCTTCCAACTCAGCATATTCTAGGATCCTATGATAGTTATCTCTTCTATTACCAAGTCCTAGCTTTTCACTTCCTTAAGAATTCTGATAAACATGACATATATATAACTGTTACCCAATAGCTTATGACACTGAAAAATTACCAGTCATTTACCTCTTGTTCTTTCAATAGGAAAACAAAATATTGCAGCACATTTATAATTTAAAAATTGTATTCAACTGCAGCACAGCAATCTCAGTGAGAACAGATTTTAAAGTAAGCTTCAACTAGCACAAAAAAACTTGTAATGTATTCTAGGCACTCTTCACAAAATTTAACCATTAAACTTTTTCAACACATTTTTAGAATTCTACATAGTTCTCAGTTAGAAAGATAAAGAATATGGTATCAGCAGGGGAGGGTGGTTGATTTTTGGTTTTAGTAGCATGTTAAATCTTCAAACTCACCTTTCTACAACCAAGCTGACAGCTTGAGTAAGATCTGGTTCTGACACTTGGAGATGTTTCCAAAGAGACCACACAAATTCTTTATCAGCCTTACAAATAGGAAAAAAAAAAAAGATGATAAAAACACATTACATATATAATGCCTTTTACAGACAAAAAAAAGTTATACTGAGCATATTCAAAAGACAATTACCAAAAAAACCCTATTCTAGTGAGAATTGCCTGCAAGTTACTCATCGTTCTACGAATGACAAAAGCACAGCAAACTGTTCTCTTGAATAAACAGTTTTAACCATACAGAATTTTGAAGTAAAACAAAAACCTACAATCAACATTAAAATAGTATGCAATGCAACATATGGCAGCAGAAATTCTGTTATTCAAACAAGGCTGCCTTTTCCTATATCTATTACTGTTACTGACACAACTTCTATTAAATACTAAGCCTGGAATACATGCTTCAACATTACGCTTTTAACAGCTCTTAAACAGCTCTTTATTTCAAAATATGCAGTAAAACAGCCTTGTAACACACACTCATCTAACCTGCATACATATGTATACAGAAGTTTCTGAAAAAAAACTCAAGCCAAGAGCAAGAAAACAATGTTCTTTACAAATAGACTTCAGAAAGTTTGTGACAACTAGATGTCAGCTAAAAGCTTTTCCACATTTGTATTTTCTACTGCACATTAGTTGTTATTTTTCATTGGTGTCTTCTTATTCCAATATTATTTTATTACTGGAAGCATCAATATTAGTTATTTTACAATCCAAACCCATGCGTTATTTATATAAAAATATTAGGGGAGAAAAATAAAATCCAGCAAAAGATGAACACCAATAAGAAAATATATGTACATAAACCATAGTCCAGATTAGGATGAAACCTACTGAAAGTCTAACATAAAATTAGGAACTAATAAGCCAAACCCACCATATTGGCAGCTAGGCCTATTCAACAGGCAAAAATAATGAGAGTGCAGCTATGTCTACTAGTTTTTTGGAAACAGAATCATTTACACTGAAAAGACATTTATGGTCAATGCATCCAACCAGTAACCTAACATTGCCAAATCCACCACTAATCCCTACAGGCCCTTATCTACATGGCTTTTAAATATCACCAGGGATGAAAACTCCCCTACTTCCCTGGGCAGCCTGTTCCAACACCTGACAAGAAATTCTTTCTAATGTCAACTCTAGATGTTAAAAACCAAATTGCCAAAAAGATCTTGTAATTCAAGACCATTATCAGCTTATGCAAAATGCACTACACCAGAAAGAATTCATCTTTCTTAAAAGCAGAAAAATTTCAACTGTCTTTCATGGGTTGTGCACCGCTTCTAAAATGCTGCATTTCTTGAGTTTCCAAACAAAACCAAGCAATTAACAAAAATCTTTGTGCAGAAAGAAAAGAGGAACAACACGTTCTTAAAACACTTGAAAAAACCACAATCCTTCTCTAACCAAATTGGGTTACTAGTATAAGGACTCTTTCCAAAACCCTGTGACCCTGCTGCATGCAAACAAACAGTAACAGTTACTATTAGTATTAGTTACTATTAGTAACTGTTAGTTAACTAAACAGTAACTATGCTGTACAACCACATTCATTTTTTGAAGAAAGGTAACACAAAACCTCAACTGTACACCATATAATTAGTAACTCAACAGACGTTCCATCAGTATCCAAGTCTTTGTTCAATACAAGTGCTAAAAATAGGTTAACTTTCAGCTCAGAATTAAGTTAAAAGACAAACACTAAGCACCATATTAATTGGGTTACTAAGTAAAAAAAAAAAGGACAAACTCTCATTTCGTGCTGTCACCTTATGCACTTAGTATACTGAACTTTTATATATCATTGGGAAAGACTATAAAAAGTATGCACTTGTTTCATGTCCTCAAAATAAAAGGCATCTCCTCAAAATGCCTTGCCAGGCCACTTGAAGAGCTACAATGTGTGTAGACTGTGAGCCAGGCATGACCTACTGCTTCTTCTCAGGCAGAAACAGAATGAAAAATAAAAATGTTTTTCAGATTTGGAAGAACTGCTGCAGGCTTCCAAAAAGCATTAGGAGATATCTAGACAGAAGCTGGATTCAGAGTAATTTCAACATCTAAAAAAATCTTGTGTTTATGCTGGGAAGTCAGGGGGAAAACAAACAAACAAAACAAACATACAAAAAACAAGCCACAAGGCCAGACTAAACTTCACTAAACAATAGCAAAGAAAATGTGATTTCTTTTTAATTATTTCAAAGGATATTAAATCAGTAGTTCTCACAGCCTGACACTACTTTCACAGAACCAACCAGGTTGGAAACAACCTCTGAGATCATCGAGGCCAACCTATGACCGAACACCACCACGTCAGCTAGACCATGGCACTGAGTGCCATATCCAGTCTTTCCTTAAACATCTTCAGGGACAGTGACTCCACCACCTCCTTGGGCAGCCCACTCCAATGCCCAGTCACTTTTTCTGTGAAGGAATTCTTCCTAATGTCCAACCTACATCTCTCCTGGCACAGCTCAAGCCTGTGTCCTCTTGTCCTGTCAGCGGCTCCCTAGGACAAGAGACCAACCCTCACCTGACTACAACCACCTGACAGGCAGTCGTAGAAGAGTGATAATGTCTCCCCTCACTCTCCTTTCCTCCAGGCTAAAACAACTCCCTCAGCCTCTCCTCAAAGGACTTGTGTTCTAGGCCCTTCACCAGCCTTGCTGCCTTTCAGTATATGGAAGTCTTTAAATCATAATAACAGGAATAAACTACTGTATCTACTCCAATTTTAAAATAATTTTAATTCAAATTGCTCAGCTGATCAGAAATATGGAGAGCAGAAATGACGTGATAACAGTGTTTGAGCATTTTTATATATTTAATACAGAATACATTGTGTATTTTATACTAAACTACCAAAAATCACTAACAAATTAGTCTAAGGACCATGAAATCATTACAGCAGAGAGGAGACCACAGAGAACAAAGTGCTAACAGTATTCCATCTGAAAACACTCTGAAACCTTGAGTCTAGCAAACAAGTCAAAAGTTTCTTATGCTGATTGATGACCTCATGGCTATGTTTAGTTAGTTTTGTTTGCCTGTTTAAAGACTCGGATCTGCTTATAATCATGCTTCTTTAACTTTCCCCTTTACTGACCTGAATACAAAACTACAGAAGTAGCTGTTAGGTTTTCTGCTATTTCTTTATATATTAGAAGAGGTGAGACCCTTGGGCTTCCATATGACTCTAAGAAGCACTATCAAACACCATTAGACTCCCTACAAGCAGGGGTGTCTGCTTTTCATCCTACCACGCAGACTCCTATACATTTCCAGTCCCAGCTGGGAAACAGTTGGAGGCATTCCAAGAAAACGGAATAGCACACAACTTTCAGACACATACTTCTTAGCACAGGTTTCCTCCATTACAAAAAGAAAAGCCAAAAAAAAAAAAAAAAAGGAAAACCACAGTAACAGGTATTGAATTGTTCCTAATGAACAAGTATGTACTACATATATGTACAATAAGAGGGAAGTCTTCACATCCTTCCCATAATTTTTGTATACAGCATGTATTGAGCCTCTGGCAACTGAGATTCTACCTAAACTTTGCAAAATCTCCCTTTGGTAATATAAATACAAAATAGTTTCAAAGAACATTCCTAATAAGAACACAAACACTCAGGTACAAACTATCTCTTTTAACTAAATAAGCAGCTCAATTTAACCTCTAAGTACCTGTAACTATTCCACAAACAGACGACTTTAAAAGTTGTCCAAAGAAGAGTAAAATCAGCCACAAATTGTACTCATGTCAGTGAAATTGCCACTCCTCATATAATTAAGTTCCGCAACATTTCTGTCTGTGTTAAAAGAACAGTAAATGAAACAACATAAACTCATCCTAACTGTAAAATAAAAAATCTTCCTTACAATAAGGAATATTGAATGAGCACTGAACAAACTTGAAAGAAACAGCTACACAGAACAGGCTAAGAGGTGTCCATTAAATAATAAATAAATAACAATAACCATGACCATAAAATATAAACCAAAGCCTTCACAAATCCTATGGAAGTGAGTGAAAAGTCACTGGGATTTCCAAAACTGCAAAACAACAATATTTCAATACATGTTGTTTATTTTTGATGATGACAAACTGGTATTTAAAGTTACTACAGCAAATTATGAATGAGCACACACAGAACTATAAAGCAATGCCGCAATTGTATCAACAGATATTCTAAATTAAATCAGCATATGCCTTTCACTATCTACTCAATATATACTTGAACTTATCCAAACGCACAGAAAACTATGCATGTCCCGCCTAAGTGTACTTCTGCCAAAAGAATAAGGACACAAATGCATCTTCAAATACATTTTACCAGTAAAGAAAAAAAACCCAACCAAACAAACAAAACCCCACAACTTCATCTGCAGTTAAAAATAACAGAACTTTACTTCACAAAAACAAAGTTTACACAGAAATGTACAAAATTTTTCATTATAACAACAAAATATTACTAAGAAATTAGTCAAGGAATGTTGAGTTACCATATGTGACTTTCTTACCTTTAAAATGCCAAACATTTTAATAGCTATTTCATTTAAATCTAAGTAATATGATTAATTAAGCATTTTGTATAATGGAATGAGTATTAGTTAGAAATTACTACAGTTTTAAGATGGAAGGAAGTTTAAACAGTCTTTTTAAGCTCTTGGCAGAATTCATGGATTTGGTAAAGCTTTTCCCTGAATGGCCCTGGAAGCCAAACAACTACTATGGAAAAAAGACTGCTTAGACTGTCTGAAGTTGGCACAGGAAAACACTGCAGCTGTCAAGGCCTGGGACGTATCAATCTTCAGCTTACCCAAAGAACATTCAGCCTACTCAAGTGCATGTTAACAGCTCAAGAGGTCAGCAAGAGTGTACCTTGAACAGCTGAGATCTTATATAAAGGCAAAATACAGATGTCATTTGAAAGCTAGCAAAAATTACTCATTACTTACAACATTTCTAATGTCAGATAAAGATGCTCACCCTGCAATCAAGTTTGCATGCCAGAACTAAAATACTCCGAAAAAAGAAAAGAGAGCACATTGTGTATTCCCTGAAAAGTGACCTTTTTCCCCTCAGCCTACAGTGAAATTGACTGTAGTTCATCATACTGAAAGACAAACAGAAATGCAGACTACCTTAGGCTTTGAAAAGTGTTCTTTGCAAAGTAAACTGGGTTTTTTCTTACTGATTTTTATGGCAGCAAGCTCAGAAGCACTGACAAAAGATAAGCCACTAACAAGCGTTATATGGCATAACTAGCTATAGCATGAGTATTTGTTTTCAAGTGAAGCTGTGAATTTATAAAATATCAGCAGAAATCACAAAACGAAGAATGCCTCTGGACTTACAAGCAGGCAAAGACAAATCCTTATTTAAAACATTTTATCTTCCTTTTGGAAAGGAATTCCAAGCATAAATATTGCACTGGTTATTTGATATCAAAAGTACGTAAAACTGTATCAATATTGCAGTTATTTGTCTAATGGAAACTTAGAACCACAAAATCTTTTGAATATTTTTATACTGCTTTATCGAGGAGAATTAGCTGGCATCTTTTTTTAAAAGTAATGATACTAAATTACTAAAGTAAAACTTTTAAATCAGCAGTGAAACAAGTATCAAAAGCATAAGCAGTATCTTTTTTCTCTTTTTATCTCACAGAAACTACACATTCATAACAGTTCGGGTACTCAATTTATAAGTAAGTTTAGTTTTTTGTTTAGATGCATATCATGCACTGTGTTGAGAACAAGGACAAACTGAAAAACTTCCCCCCTTTAACATGAATTCAGACATCAAGCATCTCAGTTACCTGCAATTTGAAAGCAGTACTCTTTTTGATGTTTCACTGTAATAATGTCTAAGCATGTTAACTACTGTTAAGTGTTTCTATCATACCATAAATCTTGGTAGCATTACAAATTATTATTCACTTATTATTATTCAGCTTCTCATATCTGGAAGAGAAAACCCCCAGAGCAGAAAAACAACAAAATACAAACCCCAACCTCTTCAAACTCAATCCAAACTCTTCTCCACTCCCGCCTCCCCAGTCATCACTACAAAAATACAGGATACAAACTCTCATTTCAGTTCTTTAATCAGTCCCAAGTGGGAAAATAAAACAGTTGGGAGGACAGAGGGAGCTACTGGTTTACTGCTAATTTTAGTAAGAACTCTATAATAATTACGTATCGATAATTTTCTGTGTTATGAATTGAGCATTTCAAAACCCATATTTGTCAGGCTGGAAAAATTTGTATGGAAATCAAAATACTACATGGCATGAGGTGTGAGGGAGGAACGCATGAAAAAACTTGGCTGGTATAAGCACTGAAAACCCTCCAGGAAAATTTTCACTACGGATTGTTTTGGGCTCCCCTAACATCTAGGATAGACTAGTACACTTCCACTTAAACAGCTCAAGCCTTTCATCAAGCTGACATATACACTTCACATGCAAGTGACAGACTTGCTTCTTTCTTGATATCTCACAAGACTTTTAAACTCACACTGCTGCATACTGTCAGTTCAGACTCTCTTGACCCTGCTGTGCCAGTGTTTTTTTGTGTTTTCCAGCCACATATTACATTCCTAAATAAGAGGTATTCTCTTTACAACCCAGTCCTGCTGAGTGGTCACAACAAAAAATACTCTTACTCTTTAGAGAACCTATCTTTGAGGTGCTGTGCTTTTCAACAACCTAAAAAGTCACCAGAAGATGGACCATTAACTCACAAGAAAACTTAGAACCTTAGATACACCAGGCTCTTAAAATAATACTGCGTTATTTTCAAGTTCACAGAAGTCACTCACACACAGTATGCACTGTTAACATCTAATTACCAGGTAGAAATTTGTATGAGGGCTGTAGGTGACTCAACCAGACTGACCGCTTTCTTTAACAGATGTCATCAGCAAACAAGAGTATTTTCCCCTGTCTCCTCAATTCCTTAATGTTGCAGCATAACTGAGATATGAATAACATGTAAATGTATTATAGGAAAAAAAAGAAGCTTCATGCATATTCCAAGCATAATTTTCTATTCAAAAAAATTCCTGTTACCTTGTCTCTGTTGGTAGTTCTGACAACAAATACACATTTGATTAAAAAAAAGAAAAATGTAGTATATTGGTTTACTTACACCTGTGTGTAAATACACATACATACACACATCACCCTCACTGAATAGCAAAAAGTAAATTACTTTCTTCTTCAGTGAGCACACAGGATGCTCTGCTTCCCTTCATTCACTACAACAGCCTTCTACCAGCAGTTGCTTTTTTCTGAGTACTCAACATTGGAGATGTAGCACTTGGTGAACATAGGAAATCTTTCCAAAAAGGAGAAAATGTGAGAAATCAAAAGCTTTCTTTTAATCCCTTTCTAGATCAAGGGTAGGATAAGTGATCTGCCAGCTTTCATTTCAAACTATAACTTTCTAAACTACTTAAATTAAAACTAATTCCAGTCATTGGAGTAATTTAGATGGAAGGTGCACAGAACTGGATAGGACATGAATTTTCTACGTCACATAACTGCTTTCCATGAGCACTACAAGTCTGAGAGTTACTGCAACAATTCCATCACTTATCTGAGAGCACAGGATAATTTAAAAGCTTCAGCACAGCTCTCAGAGTTAGTTTTGTTTAAATGTAATGCTCTGGATTAATATAATCATAATGCATTTGTGATTTTCAATGCATTCAAGAATACAGGAATACACAAATTATTTTATTTTACAGACAATATAACCATATGCATACATTTGGGTATATTCACTCTGAATTACCATGACTAACCAAGTCCGATTTGGGTCCATTATGTCAAGTGCACCTGAAACGACATTGTAGTATTTTCCAAATCCTGCAAAACTGTGGACAAATAGAATACTTGCATATCTTTTTAAGTTGTGAGCTAAACTTCAAATAGTTGAAACAATCCACTTTAATAGCAGCAAAGGACAAGACTATCTGAAGACACTCAAGAACAGCATACCTTCTTCCCAAACCAAAACAGTTAGATGGGAAAACCAGACCAGCTACAGCCAGTCATTCTCCTCTATGCTGAATCTGTAACTACATCGTAAACATAGACATTAAAGTGTGTTCTAGAGGCCTTCGCAGTGCATTTGGAAAATTACAAAAGCCTAAATCTCTCCACATAAAATGCAACTTCCTTTATTGACACATAGCAATGATTTGTTGTTCCCATAACAGGTATTTTTTTGCACTCATGTCTACCTTATGGCAGTCAGACAAAGTCCCCAGCGACTGGAGAAAAGGGAGTTTCATGTCTTTTTTCAAAAGGGTAAAAAGGATCGTGGGAACCACCAATCTGTAAGCATTACCATGGTGCCCAGTAAAATCATGGAAAGGTCCTCCTGGAAGCTATGACAAGTTGCACAGATGGTAAGAAAGTGCTTACAGACAGACAACATACTTCACCAAGGGCAAACCATGCCTGATAATCTAATCGTCCTATAAATGGAGTGATTACATTAGCAGATAAATGAAGAGCTATAGATGTCACCTACCCATATTTCTGCAAAGCCTTTGATACAGACCCCAGAACATTCTTGCCATTTCATTGGAGAGCTAATGGGTTTGACGGATGGACTACTAGATGAATACCAAATGGGCTGGATGTCCCTGTCCAGAGGGTTACAGTGTTCAGCTCTGTGTCCACAGGAAAACCAATCATAAGTGGTGCTCCTCCAGGGTTTATACTGAGACCAGTACTGTTTAATATCTTCGTAATTACATCTTCATAATATAAACAGTACCAAGCTGAGCAGAGCAGTTTCTAAACCAGTAGGAAGGGATGCCATCCAGAGGGACTGACACTGACAAGCTTGCAAATCTCAAAGTTGAAGCAAGGCCAAGTGCAAGGTCTTGCACCTGGGTTGGGCAAAGCCCGGTATCAATACAGACTGTGGGATAAATTGATTGAGAGAAGCCCTGTGCAAAACGACTTGCATGAACTGCTGGACAAAATGCTGAACACGAGGAAGCAGCATTGCAGACCAGAAATCCAACTGTATCTTGGGCCCACCAGGTCACGGGAGACAATTCTTCCTCTCTAGTCTGCTGTTGTGAGACCCTACCTGGAGTGCTGTGTCCAGCTCTGTGAACTTCAGCACCAGAAAGACACGGCCATATCAGCACAGGTCCATAGTAGGGCCACAAAACTGATGAGAGGCGTCGAACACCTTTCCTGTGAAAACAGCGTGAAAGAGTTGGGTTTGTGCTGCCTGGAAAATGCATACAAGGGTCCTGATTGCAGCCTTCCAATACCTAAAGTGCGCTTATAAGAAAGACTTTACACCAATGCCTCAAGTAACAGAAGGGTCAACAGTTTTAAACTGTACCCTTTTCAATTTAAAAATATTTAAATTTATATTAAGTATAGATTCAGATTGAACACAAGGAAGTGTGAACAAGGTGGTATGGCAACAGAAGAAGATTGCAGATCCCCCATCACTAAAGTGTTCAAAGACATGTTGGGCAGGGCTTTAAGCAACATGACCTACTGAAAGACATTCCTGGTCACGAAGGCTGGACTAGATGATCTTCAAAGGTCCTTCCAACCCAAGCTAGTCTGTGACTCTAATCTCTATACCAAATTTTGAATTCCCACTCACATGCTGGGGGCAATCTGAAATATTCACACACAGACATACTGTGAATAGGTAAGTACTTTATGAAGCACAAAAATACACTTTTTTTTTTTTTTACAATCTCACTTTTAGTTCATCTTCAGTTTTACTTCTATCTTCTTCAAAAGGAATACCAGGTATTTTTCAAAAGGAATACCAGGTATGAAAAAGTTTCATTACATTTAACTAAAATTCATCAGAAGTAAAAAAAAAGTAGAAGAAAATAAACTTAGCTGTTCAACAACACTTCTTCTAGATACAATACATGAAGAGTAAGGCCTTTATTAACAACACCTGTACTAATCAGACTCATGTGATTTACACTCCTTATGGCAAAATATAAGAGTATAAAATAACAAAAAAACCACCCAAAGCACTAAACAGCTGGCATCCCTTGGCACCAATAAATATGTGGTCTTGGCTTAATCACTAATAAAAGAAATTAGCATTTAATGAATGGAAGCATTAAACACTTTGCTCCATTTTGAAAGAACAGTACGTATATCAACAATTTATCCAGAAGAAGTACTGGCACATGTAAATTCTCATACTGGTAGTTTACATAAAATTTCGATTTTGGTCACAAAGTTGGATGGATAAGAACAAAGTCAACACAAAAATAAATCACCATGGAAGAACTGTGTTTCAGTGTTCTGGTTTTTTGAGTTTTTTTTTAATTATCGTTAATTACAATTCTCAGATATTAATTATAAACATTTCTAATATGTATAATCGACATGCATCTGCAATATCTAGTCATCTATTATGAAGCAACACAATGTCTTGGTGTGTTAGTTAATATATTTTTCATGTTTACTTATAAATAAAGGAGGGAGGTGGTAAAACTACGTATAAATCAAGAGTATCATGGCTACATTATTTTCAGTGGGTGTCCTGGATACTAAATTGGTCCAGAATGAATAAATGCACCCATTTTTACAGCTACTGAAATATTTTCTGCTATCAATGCCAGTGATGGCAAACAGAACATTTTAAAACTCTCCCTGACGTAGAAAGCGATCAAAACAAGACAGTTCAACTACCCACAAAGAACTGCTCTTCTGCAAGCACACTACAAAACTGGACATGAAGACCAAAATGGATCCACGCACAGCTTTTCACAGTTAGGAGGAAACACAGCATGAAATAAGGCAAGAAGCAATTGAAATCCCTGCCACTTCACTTACCACAAAGTAGCAGCTATCTTTCTTGATTCTCTTTTACCCAAAAATGCCTAGAGATATACATAGTCCATTCTTCAACATTTCTTTCCAATCCCTGGTAATAAAGAGAAGCAAAAGCAGCAGCAGCTACAGGAAGATCTCCTTATTCCCCATTTGTATTTATCACCTTCTGACAAAAGTGTCGAAATGCTACCGGGTGAATCTCCTACAGCAGAACCTTTAACAGATTACTGATCAGTTCCTAACTTTTTGACTAATGGTGAACTATCCATTGTTTAGTGAAAACCATACACAGTAAGGTTTCTTTGACCAAACAGTATGGTCTGCAGACTGCTGGCAGCTGACAGACTATACTTCTTGGGCTGTGAGTATAAACTGTGCAGAGTACCATGCAATGGTGTACTTAATTCCCAACACAGGAAAGGAGTAGGCACTATAACTATCACTGACAGAAAAGGCACACGAGCTACAGAAAATAACACTAACAAGACCTCCCTAAAAATAGTAATTTTTTTTAATGCAGAAAAAAAAAAATAAAAGAGAAAAACAGTAGCTCAGTTTTGGTAGAACCACAAGCTTAGAAAAGAAAGTTCTCAATTAGGAAAACACAGCCTCATTTTAGCAGAAAGACATGCCATATTACCCTTGAAATTAAGGCTACAATGAGCAAAATGAAGACTGATGGTATCTTGGTCTTTTTGAAACTAATAATGGGTAAATTGTTAAGACACCTGTTGGAAATCGAAACAGCATTTTCAACAAATAGGGACATTCTAGGCTGGTAAATATAAAATTAAGCTAAACAAAAAAACTCTTCTTGTGAGTATCACCAATAGCATAAGTAAAACCAGAAGATAATGTGCTTGCTTCTTCCCACTTTCTGTATTACCATCAGTATAAGACACTCTGTTGGATGTGGAAAACCCAGTCCAGAATCACCGTCTTGTTCAAAGCAAGGATTTGATGTAGCTTCCCATCACAGAATACCTGAAAGAACTATTCCTATCTTTTCAGTTACAGAATAGGGGAGCATGAAAGTGTCTATTCTAGAAAGAGCCTGAGAGCTAGGACATCAATCATCAATTTAGCAATACACATTATTTTACACCAAATGAAGTATCTTTCACCACAAGAGTCTTCCCTGCAGAACACCAACCAAGGAATATGCTATGAATCTATATAGACCAAACAGGTGGTTTAAAGAAATAGAAAAGACTAAAGAGAAAGCACATAAAGAAAGCTGAAGACAGTGATCTTAGCTCAGAAACTCCACCCATAGAATGAGCTTCCAGAGATACAATATATCATCCCCCTTACAAAAAAAAAAACTTCACAATAAAAATCAAAACAAGCACAAAGAAAAAACCAGAAACAAACAAACCAGACTAATTTCCTACACTAGGAGACACTATGTTTTGCAAAAACAGCATATCCATCTGCCCCACCCCCCAAAAAACACAACCACAAGGGAAAACAAGATGGGGGTAAAACACAAGCCAGATCTTTTAAATACCAAGGAAAAACAAAACCTCCTGAGAATAATAAGAACATAGGTACTGAAGATCTTGAAATTTTGAGGTGGTAGGCAGCAGCATAAAACCCTAAAACAGAATGCAGCAGTTAACACGAGTAATAGAGACAAGATGTGATATGACTTACTATTTGACCTCTGTCTTGCCACTGCCCACAGTGTCAAGCCCATCACAGAAATGTACCAAGGTGCCAGAGAAAACAAGAAATTTAAAAATAAAAAACAATATCCTGTTTTCTTTTTAGTTGTTTTCAGGAACCGTAACTTGATTTCTCACGTAATTTTCAAATAAAATAAGAAGAGGAGCTGCTGAAATTAAAAATAATTACAAAATGTCTTACTGCAGACACAACCATAATTTTCCCAAAACAGCATACTATAGAGGTACATCTCCTTAGCTATATACAAGGCTTCTAAGTAGACAGTCTGGGAGCTTTGGACTATTTTCTTAATTTGGCTTTCTCATTTTTGCAAATTCCACCACAGAATTATACATGAACATCAGTTTTCACAGAGTGACTGCAACAAAACTGTGCTTTTAATAGGCCCTACTCCAAGATATTGCTTATTATAATTGACGCTCCTACAACAGTTTGAGTAGTATTAAAGGAAATATCAAATACTACCAACCTAAGCTGCAGAAGTCAAGACTTAGTAGTAGAACCTCAGCTTTAGAAAAGAATGAAGAAAGGAACAGAAAAAAAAAAAAAAGGAAGTATTAAAAATACTGCATATGACTGTGTAGGCACCTTTACTTTGTGGGAATTGTTACTTAAACAGAACAGAATAAATGTGAATAAGAATCTTGTTTTGAACATAAAGGTCACCATCCTGGATGACCAAAAGAGTCAGGTTCTCCAGAATTCTGTCACAGAAAAGAAACAATATCCAGAAGTAGATGCCTGGAATAGAGCAAAGCTAGCACGCACAGTATTTCCACTAAGACTCAGGAGCTTCACTAGCCAAAGGCTCCCAGGTATTTAGCCAACAGACCCCATATTAACAAGCTCCAGTTCCCAGAAAAGACCTCATTTCAGAAGTGCAGTTTATACGACAGTGAATATAACAGTCCAAGAAGGCGAGTAGAAGAGAAACACGGCATAATTTATTCAGATGCTAAATCACTGTGGGATACATACATCTGTTTCCTAAAACTGTTAGGTTTAGAACTGATTAAAACTTTAGCCTCAATCATTTGATAAATGTCTTCTTTTCTTCGGGGAAAAAAAATCCAAAAGGCCAATACTGCAACAAATACTTTAAGACTCATCCTTTAGTTCTGATACACCCTTAAACTATTAAACTAGATTTCAGCTTGGAAGGCTTTTTTGGAAATGCAGTTTATGAGCCTGTGAAGGAAAAAGAAAAGGGCTTGGGCAATTTGATCTAGTTGCTGCACGAAAAGTTAACATCCTCTCACTAACATCTTTTCTAAAGACATTTACATAGCTTTTCTATCTAAAATGCCTGCTAAGGCAGGCTGTGAAAGAGATAACCCTATCCAAAAGCACGGAACACAGGACAAGGAAAATCTTAGCAGAAACTGAAACACTTTTACTGTGATACACCTCCACAGGTGGTCCTGAGGGGTTGCAGTCTCCAGGAATGGATATATTCAGAACTTAACTGGGCACTGTCCTGGGCAATCTGCTCTAGGCTGGGGTGCAACAGATGCTCTAAAGAATCCTCTTCCAATCTAAATGGTTTCAAAACTCTGATTAACAAGACCTACAAATGTTAGGAGACAGCACAGGAACAAAAGAAGTTCTCAGGCCTAAATGAAATTAAGCAAACTTCAGCAGATGAAACAAAATTATGCTTAAGAAATTAGCTGAGCAGCAAAAACTTTGTATTTCAACCATGAAGAAGCTAGAAAACACAATTAACATCACCCATATGTATTTACGCTTTCAAATGGCTTGTCTTTGCACAAAGTTTTCACATAAAATACGACCTTAAAATGGATTAACCATCTAGAAATAATTTTATCAGTTGACTTTTAAAGCAGTTGAAGAATCTTACTGAAGTTCATTCAGTAATTCAGACCATTTTAGTTCCCACTCAAATTCAGAATATCTTCACAAAACTTTATTTACAAAGTTAATCACCTTAGATAAATGCTGTATTTAAAAAGCAGCTTAACTGACTAAGTTATCATCTCTTTTACTTATTAAAGTCTGGCTTCCCCCCTTCCCCCGTCTTTATGTAACATACACATGCTTAAACCTGTCAAATGCATTAATGGATTAGTGAAATGGTAAAGCATGTAGATGTCTACACTGCAGTACATTCAGAGAATCTCTGCTTAAGAGATTGCTGCTTCACTTTCTTTTTTATTTTATTAATAATCTGAAATAAATTCCGAAGACACGCATCCCTTGTCGTTAGAAGGATGGTAGATATTGGATTCTACCTAGAGCTGGAGAGATTACTGCAGAAGACTACTGGGTTCTGTTTTCAAAAAACAGTAACTATCTTCCTGTTCTTTATTTGCCTACTTTCCTCCCAGAAAGCTATCTTATCTGATAAAAGACAAAGATATATGAATGGCAAGATAATATGCAAGAAACTTAAAATAAATACATTTCAAAATATTTTCTGTCTGCTGACTTCAACATGTGTGGAATACGTTCATCAAGGAACAAGCAGAAACGCACACATAATTGAAATTAATCTAAAGGGGGAACCAGATGCTTAACCACAATTTGTGTACATCAAGTTATCAAAGCGATTAGAAATTCAGATTTGTACTGTTTACTTCAAAGTTTCTATTATGTATAATGCTCTTCAAAAACGGTACATGCTACTAGGTTTTAGTACTACATAATTAATGTTCAACTAGCAAACGAGCAGAGCATAAGGCTTCCTTCTGCCTCCACCAAATTTTGTCTGATAGTGCATATCTGCATACTAGGAATAGTAAATGATATCTTTATAGAGAGTTTCCTGACATTGAAGATATCCCCAAAGCATTTAGCATTGTTCAGCATTTCCAAACAGGATTTTCAATGACAGCTCCTTCTCCCCACAGATCTCCTATGCAACATGTTTTCTCAAGAAGTCTTGATTCTACCCACGGCAGGAATCCAATGCCAATTGCCCTGTGTACCAATGCTGCTCGGAGCAGGGAACCTCTACTAACTTCCACATGGATGCTTTCTTCTGATGGCTTCATCAGCCCAGGCCTTCATGAGTTTAACCAGACCACATCTCATGTGAAAATACTGTTTAGGCTACCAGCAAGTGAGAAAGCACCCGCAGCTTTAGGTGTCACCTTCCTTTCTGCCTTATACTTTTGGTGTAATCTATGTGTTTGGCTGAGAGTTTTCACTGACTTCTACAACAAGAAAGACATTACCAACGTTTTCATATTCTCAATAAATACACTTAACTATGAGCGATGAATGACCAACTGGAAAAATGAGAAAAGTGTACCTATGAAGGGAGGCCAGAAGGAAAGAGGCAGACGGGGAACTTCTGAAAGTACACCCTTAATTACCCATTAAGCTGTCCCATCCCAGAAAGAGCGTGGGGATACTGGATTCTGCTGCAAGGCTGGGGAGAGATTAAATGACCTCCAAAGGTTCCTTCATGTCTTACAATTCTCTAAAACGCCTCTGCCTGTCCATTTTCCCCCACAGTTGCACAAGGCAGCACCCCGGGACTTCTGGCATTTCAATCCAAGTGAACCGTGGCTTCTGGGAGCGTGAAGGAAAAAGCTCTCAGAACAGGTGGTTTCATCCAGGGCAAGGGCCCAAGCCCGATTTAATTCATGTCTCGGAGGCGCCGGGCGCCCGCGGCCCTGCTCCTCCTCCTTGCCTGCCGGGAGTGGGACGCGAACCCGCGGTCCCACGCGGGACGTGCCCGCCCGGCCCCGGGCCGCCCGTCGCCCCGCCCTCGGGTACCTGGCAGCGGCTCAGCTCCTCCGCCAGACCCCGCAGCTCTTCCTCCAGCTCTGTCACCCGCTGCGCCGCCGCCTCCGCGCCCCCCGCAGCCATCGCCGAAAGCCTCTCGCCGCTCCTCTCGCAGGGACGGCGAGCGGAGAGGAGGGCCCGTGCCCGGCACAGCGGGCTCAGGCAGCCCCCGCCCGCCCGCGCCTGGGGAAAGGGGGAGAGAAAAGACGCCGTGAGCCACACAAATGAAAACTTTCCGCCGCACTCAGCGCGCGGGCGAGCGCCGGAAACCGCAGGGAAGAGAGAGGACGCGGTGCAATGACGTCACAGCGCAACCGCTGCCCGGCGAGGAGAAGGGGCGAGGGGCACGTTTGAATTCGCCCGCCCGAGGCGCGAGGCGGCGCATGCGCCCTGCGGGTGCCGGGGCGGGGCGGGGCACAGCGGGCGGGCACCCGCTGCCAGGGCCTGGCGCCCCGGGAGCGCAGCGCTGCTTCTGACAGGGCTAGGAACACCTGCTGTTCAGCCAAGGTGCTGAGCGAGGGATGCTGGAAGTGCCTGGGAATCCAGCGGTTCCCTGCCCTTGCTCAGCCGTAGGAGAACATGTACCCTGCCGCTGTTTCGATCCTAGGTGTTTACATATGAGCCGTACAGATCAGACTCACAGAATGGGTCAGGCTGGAAGGGACCATAGTGGATCATCTGGTCCAGCCCTCCTGCTCAAGCAGGGTTATCTCAGAGCGTATTCCACAGGATAGTTCCTGAATATCCCCAATGAGCGAGACTTCCACAGCCTCTCTGGACAACCTGTTACAGTGCTCGGTCACTGCAGAGTAAAGAAGTTCCTCCTTATGTTCAGGTGGAGGTTCCTGTGCATCAGGTTTTGTGCACTGCCTCTTGTCCTATTGCTCGGCACCAGCGAGCAGGGCCTGCATCCATCCACTGACGCCCTCCCTTCAAACACTTCGACACGTTGATGAGGCAATAAGATGTTTCTGGGTGTTCTGCGAGGTGCTGAGGCTCCAACATACCTAAGTGCGATGCATCATGCCTTTTCCTCTTTGTTTCTTTTTTCTCTGAATTAAGTAATAACAATTGCAGGACAAGAGTCAGAAACCTGGGCTTAGATTAGGTCTTGATAGGTTTTTGGGATGCATGAGCACACTTGTTTCTCAGATAGGAAGTTTTTGAGATTTGTCACTGCCAGAGTTGGATTTCAGAGCCTACAACTGAAAGCAAAGGAAGGCTTCAAAGATCTAACCCTTACAAGTATGTGAAATATTTTGGCTGATGCCGCTATGTAAATGTACTGTGTTTAAGATCCAGATATGTAGAGTACCTGGTTTTGTAATAAAGGGTTAAATGGTATTGCCAAAGCAAATCCTCGTGTAGCCTACATGGGAAGCAAAATACTCATAAAAAGGATAGACCTTCCCCCAAACAAATGGAGAAAGAAGTTGAAACATGTGGTCGGAATATATTTCAGCCTGGAAATTGCATTTCACTAATGTTACTATCTTACGACAGAAATATTATATTTGTTTTTATACAGAAGTATGCTTTCTTTTCCTCTCCGTTGTAACTTTTGCACAGTTTTTGGAAAAGTTGCCTTGAATATACCACTGTGACAAGAAATAAAACTCTTAGTGTGTACGTGTGCTTGCAGAGAAGTAAGGTGGTTTAACACCATGTGAATTAGGACACACATTAAGATGTCCAGTCCTTCCACCTGTGGCCCTAGCAGAAAGATTCCTGCATCCTTGGTGATAGCTGTGCCTGTCAAAGTTGATTTTTGCATCCTGTTGTTGTCCAGGGGCCCTTCTCAGAAGAAGAGAGTGGCTACGGTACTCTATGCCAAAAATTTTTACATAATTTTTAATTTTTTACCATGACTGCAAGTATTATCTGCACAATTATGAATGTAAACATAAAGGTGGGAGACTGCATTTGAGTCTTCTCTGTCCAATTATATGGAGATCTAGGGAGATTCAACAATTATTAGATCAATACCACATCTCTCCTTAGAACATCCTTTATAATTTTTATAGTTCATTGTATATTGTGTCATCTCATATTTGTGATCTTGCACTTTCCGTCATTTATCTTTGTGTGCTATTAAGTGTTCATTTGACCATAATGACAATCATGTCAATTCTAAGACGTTTACATTTGAAACTTCTTCTTTGCTTTTAGGATCTCCTAACTGTCTTCTACCATAAATTATCCAGTCACTATGATTCTATGTAGCCTTCACTTTTTCCACATCCCCACCTTTTAATAACCTTCTTTTTTGCTTTTCATTTGTTTCCTAATATTTTTGTCATTGTCCCCTTGACCGTTTGTTCTCTACTACACTTGGGCAAGAAGAAGCTAACCTTACTTAAAAAACAATATGCTTAGATTAACTGCTGAACAACTGCAATGACTAAACAGGATTTAAAAACATTTTCCAAGTACAAGGTCATTCAAAGTTGAGCTGAAAAGATTCAGTTATTACAAGGACTAGCCTCAAAGCTTGACAGAACACAAAACAAAAGACTGCAATTCCCTACAACTTTAGAACCTTAAAAGAGAAATTTGTGTATTTACTGTTTGTGTAGACACAACATGTTACCACAATGAGCACAAAAGTAACACTCTCCCATAGCAAGATACTTATTTTAAGGACATAATATTTTTGTGTATCATTTAATCATCATCACATTTGTTTTCATGCTATTTCATAAGCTTATTCTCTATAACAAAGTTTCTAGTTATTAACCCAAACAGTATTCTTAGAATATTTCAGAAACTTTGAAATGTGCAGTTGGCATGTTTTGGTGAATTGGGAGACATTGACTTGTATCAGAGTATTTTGTACATTATATTTCTCCCAAATCTTCGTATTTTGGAACCCCTGCATTTACCGTTATCAAATCCATGAGACTGTTAGGCTAAATTCTTCTGAAACTATTTTCCATTTGGATTTCCCTTTTTTTAAATTAAATAACATTGAGTTTGAATTGGGTCAGCACAAGAATTTTTCCTAATATGTAGCTGTTGAGTAAGCATGCAAATTTTTGTGGCTTTTCCACATCTATTAGAAATCTATAAGACATCTATTAGAAATACATTGCACAACTGAAACCTATTTGTTACACCTTTTGCTCACTTACAGTTCCCGTGAAAGGTAAACAAATGGAAGTGCTCCCCAAGCTGCTTTGGTTGCAGAAGCAAAAATATTTTTTGTTTGGGTTTTTTTTTTTTTGCACTTGGGAAATTCCACATCTTTCTTTGAAACATGTTCATATTAAAAACATGTTCCAGTTACTCTTGATAACAATTTCTTTTCTTTCTGTTTGTATATTTCTTTTCCTTATCTTAATGTGCAATACAAAGTTACTCCATCCATTGTGGCAACCCCCAATACTTCATCATTAGAAGTAAAGAAATGTAAGTACATAATAGAGCATTTTCATTTTCCTTTAAACAAAAAATGTTGTACTGGTCTGATTTTAATTAAAAGTGTTAAAATGTTACACTAAAAGATTTGCATTTCTCCTTGGATTTTTATGTTGACTGTTAATGTTTGTCACCAGTAGTTTTCTAGGAAACAGCATCATCAAACAGGTTCTTTCCGAAAGATGCTTGTCAGCTACAGTGAACAAAACAAGTCAAAATTGCTGAAATTGTTTCTAGCAGGTTTTGGCAATGTCCTCAATATTGTAGTAATCTATATGTTTCTCAAGAACATATGATAACCCTAGAAATGTGTTAGATCTTGTTTAGACAATGAATTCAAAACATACTTCCTTCCAGTGAAAGTTTCTGGAGGTTTTGTGATGTAGGTTTGGGTTGGTTTTGTGGTTTTTGCTTATGTATGCATTCAGGGCTGCAGGAAACATTCTTTTTTCACTTGTGTGATAGCTGTATATAATAACATGATTACGGTCATTGGAAGAAGGGGGACTTAAAAGTGGCAAGGTCCGTAAGGAGAAGTAGTATCTGATCCCTGGATCACCTGTCATAACCAAGAGAACAGCCAGACCATGTACCTGTTAAAAAAAAATGGTGAAAAAAAGTATTTGACCAAATTTACACTTTTTGTTTCCAACTGCTTGTAAAAAAAGATACTACTTCAGACCTCACTGCTACCATTATAATATATTGTATTGAATTAGCAAATTTTGAAAAAGCAGAGCTTGTAAAGGTCAGCATGGAAGCCTAGATTCACTGATGTAGGGGCCTGGATTTCCACCACTAGCACAATTCACTTTTCACTCAATGCAAAGAAAGTGCCATTTTATTCTCATAAGAAGAGAGTAAGATAGCAGAGGTCTTTTGCTCCTGAAGAGACAAGAGGTAGAACCAAGTAACCTCTAAAATATATCTATTTTATTGCTTTAGTTTACTGCATACTTTTCTACTGCACACTATGCCTTGCTTATAGGCTGGGTAAGCATCAGTCAACAAGTTACATTCCCCAGAAGGGCTACACCATGATGCTGGAGGAGTCTGTAACATGACCCTGGGAGTCCCTGTTCCACTTACCTTTGCCATGGAGATGGCTTCAGGATTTTGTTGTGTTTTAAATGAGGTCACAGACCTTGGCACTATACCCTTCAAGGCAATGAAAAATACAAGCCACTAATATAAAGTAGGGCATGTCAACCGAACAAAGCACAGAGGGAGGAAGTGATTAACACTGTCCTGGATGAAGTCTTCCCCACCCCATAGCACCTGCCAGCAATGGGAGGCCTAGAGGGAGGGGCAGACAGCTGAAGGTCATTAAGAGGGGGAAGCAGATTCCAGTGTGGCTGTCCTGGCAGAGGCATATTGCGTTTTGCATTGTAGTAAACTGAAGAGATGGGTTTAGCTGAGCACTGGGAGTTGATTGTTTCATGGTTAATTTGTTTCATAGTGAAATTGAACCTGAGAAAGGAGTTGAGCTTTGACCTTGCATGTGGTGTGTAGCTTGTATCATCGACTAACTGGGAGAGTCACCTGGTTGTGGAAGTGTTGCATGGAAAATGAAGAGCTGAGTTTCATCATCCTGAAAAAGGGTGTGAAGAGTACATGGCCACCCAGGCTTAGTAAGTAAGCCATGATCCACGATACCCTTGTTAACCCAAGGAGTGGTTGCTGAAAGGGGCAACACTGTCCATGACCACCCAAACTTTTTAGAGTATGCAGAGGACACAGATGAGACACTCCCTCACCCTAGGGATTGCAGCTGAGAACATACACCTACACATCCTCTCATTGCATTCGTGCACATGCATATGACACAAGAGCCATGAATGTATGCAAGTGCCTCACAATTACCCATATTTAATATTAGAAATCAGGTTTGCAACAGTTGGTATGTTTTAGTATTGGACACCGCTGCTCAAGGCACCAAAATAAACTCGTTTTCTGACTGGGGACAAATTAAAACTGTAAGTACTGGAATTAATTAAATTAAAAAATCAGGTTCAATTTAAAAATTGCTACATTTCAAATCTGTCATTCAGAAATAGTAAGAGAATTTTGAATAGAAATTTTAAAGTGAATTTCTCAGGCAACCTGCAAAATGCACGGAACTATAGCTTACCTCCTTTTACATGACAGAAAGGTTAAGGTGTAGTCAGGTTAAGTCACAGCAGAGTGCACAGCAGTAGCATTGATAAAGCTGCAAATATTAAATAGGGCATAAATCAGAACCCAGCAATGTTTTTGCTCAGAACAGAGCCAAGCCATACGATTTTCAGGTCTTTGTTTAACAGTTCATACTGTGTTTAAAAAAAAAAAATAAAGGCCTTAGGAAAATAATCAAACTGAAACAAAGTATAAGCTGGTAGTTTAGTCAAAAAGCATTTGCAGCAATTAAAACACTTCTTCTAGTTGTATCAAAGTGCTTAAATTAATGTTATGTATTATCTTGCTGACACTAGCTTTTAAAGAAGAAAAAAGACTTGCTCACACTCTAAGATAAGGAGGTTTTGACATCTTGTTATGATATTCTTCATGCCTCAATTACCTTGCTGATTTCTTTTGCTTGAAATTCCGAGGTAAATGTCTTTCTCTTTGTTTGTTTCTGGTTTTCTGTTGACCATCAGGTTTAAGTTATAGTTATTTACAATCATTTGAATTCAGAAACTACTTCAGGTGTACAAGCAAGATTCTATTTTTATTTTCTATGCGCACTGTGGCAGTAGCTAAGAGTTACTGGGAGGGCACTTTGTGCTGCAGTATTTCAGTTGCTAACACTGTTCCCAAAAGCACTGTTTGCTATAAATTCCCAGCCCAAGGGAATACAAAACAGATACTGCACATTGCATTCTAGGGTGGTACTGCAGACTCAGCCCAACATGAACTCTTGCAGCCTGAACTCCATCATCACAGTGGGATTCAACTGACTCAATTCACCGAGATAGAGCTCGTGTATTTTGGCAGTGATGCAAAGTTGTACATTTGAACTTTCCTTTCCTTTCCTACTGTGGTTGATTTTAGAGTAACAAAGTGAGAGTCCATATCTGTTGATTTAAGTTTTTAGACACACTTTTTACACAACAGAGTTGCTTCCTTTAGAGACAGAAAATATTTAAGAATAAATACTACATAAATATCTGTATTAAAAAAACCCCAGACATATTGTAATGAAAACTGCATTTAAAATTACCTGGAATCATTCAAAAACAAAAGGTAATTCCTGCAGAAATTAAGGGGGTTTTTAATACTGAATTTTGATAAATGTGTTTGTTTTGGTTAATTTTCTCAGCAGTTGTATCCTAGTGATGTGCACAAGATAAGAATTGATTTAAGCCTGTAAAATAATTTAATTATGTCTGAAGTCAGACAGTGAGGGTTCAGAGGATAGCTTTTCATGCTTACTCATTTGTGAGGTGGATAGGCAGTTGTCAGATCATACCCAGTTTCAAACTTACAAAAAGCAGAAATAGAATTCTTGCTACACTTTATTTTCAATTCAAAAGTAAATAAACAACATTCTAATAGAGTGTTAGAGTGGTTTGCCAAAAATAGTTACATTCCTTTTTTTTCCGGAAAATGAAATTTAATTATTACCAGCTCTCACAATTCTATTGGAAGATCCCTGTTACTTTCCTTAAAACTGCTTCTGGAGTCCTTTGATTACATAAGAATTTCTAGGATTGTTTCTTATTATGCTTTTAGCACTTTTATCCCACAGTATAAAAATATGGCCCAAATATGATCTAAGAACTCAAAAACTGAAAATCAAATATAAATAGCTATTAGAAATCACAATTTTATTTTCACTCCGACCAGTGGTTTTTGGACACTTAGTGTAGGTAACACTAGATATATCTTGAAAAGCACAGAAAGGAAAAAAAAAGTTAATTTGGTTTTATGACCCAAATAGTGGTAGAAATATGATAAATGCAGACTGGATACAGATACTAAAAAATTGATACTAATATTTTTCATTGCTTTAGTTGTCTGAACTTAGTACAATATGATATATTGAGACTGTGGATGATATAAAGGAAATACGTAGTGATTACATTAGATCATGTGTTCATTTTACTCCACTTTATTCAGGGAATGAGGTGTAGCTACAGGTAGAAGAATATATGTAGTCTCATGTTGCAAGCTAACTCCACTTTTTCATTATTCTCAGTTAAGTATATGTATTCCTAGTGAGTGTCACCTTGACATCTATCTCCCCTGACCAGTCCTGCATCCTGACCACATGACTCCTGACCACATAATCTGTTTTAGAAATAAGCTCAAAATTACTGAATTCCTGAGTTGCTCTGATATTCTGTATGAGCTTTCTGGCAGTATTTCATGATCTAGAAAATCCTTTGTGTTATTCAGTCTTTTATCTTTTCTAAGGTATCATTTCTGAGAATCCAACCAAGTTAATTTAGATGTCAGTACTTTGACAAATGACCTCTGAATAATCCAGCAGCAGCTTCAAATACAGTCTTTGCATCCCTGGCCCCCTGTGGACGGCTAAGACTTCCACAGAAGCTCTTGCATGAGGAGTGGAGCAAGCAGCAGAAGACAGTAGCTTCTTAAAAAATGTAGCTTTATGGATTAGATGAACACTCAAGAAAATAACTTGGGGTCTTTGAATTCTTATTATCTACGTGCATAATTCTGGTTTTGTCTGCTGTAAGTAGGAAATACTCATCTGGCATATCTGAAGAATCTATAATGTATTATGCTAATTGGATTATTCATATTTTGCAGTACATTGCAACATTCCTACAAAATACGTTGATTTTTTTAAAAACAGACTTGGGAAGCTTGGTGCTGATGCCTCAGCTTGCTCAGGCACCATTTTAAACATTTCTTTTGGTGCTAATAATACAAAAGTCTGCCAAGTAATGGAGGCCCACTTCATTCTGAAACCTCTTGGTATGACAATAAAGAGAGGAAATGTAGTCTCGTACATGAGGGTCATTCAGCCTGCTCCAAGTACTTACCCAACTGCACAGTATTTATTAGAGGGTGGTTCTGACCTCATGCTTCACAAAAAACTATTCTATTATTCCTGTGACATGCAGCATAGGGGAAATAGCTATTATATTGATTTATATTATGGATGAAGTGTTGTTTGTGGGTCCAAGGTCACACTTGCACTCCCCTGACTGACACTGGGAAGAAAACATTTTCAGTCATTGTCCTTTTTCTCTATCCCGCCATTGTGTAGCGATAGGCTGACTTTTGTATTTGAAAATATTTTACAAGATAGTAAATACACATAGGAAACAATCTCTGAAATAGAAAGAGAAATTAGAAGGCCTGTATCATCAAATCACATGGTAGATGCACAAAATAACAATGCTTCAATGGCTGGAGGATGTCGCAGTGTTGGACACGAACACGCAGATTCAGACAGCAGGTCAGGACCACTCAGCAGGGCGAAGGACCCTGCCCTCCTTTGTTCTCACCTTTTTATAGCTCTCTTAAAACAACCACACATTGGTAGATGAGGTTAACACCTCTGCAATTTTACAGGATAGGAACATAGTCTATCATCTTTCTCCGCCTTGGAGAAAGGAATGAACAACAATCCAAAAGTTCGAAAAACATTCTAGGCTGGTTAGAAAAACAAGAGCTATGTTTATAGAAAATGCATGAGAACTTCTACTACAAAAGTAAAAACACAGAACAGTAGAAAAACGAGGGCGACAGGAGGACACCTCTGGAAAGAAATACTAAATCTGAAAGAGTATTTATGCAAGAAAATTTCAGCAAAAAATAGTAATTTCTCCCAGTAGCTAAGGAAAACCTGGCTGTGTGAATATAGGTCTTTGTCCTTAAATAGGATTCTTATTTTTTAAACATAAAAATACATCACCATGGGAGTTCCAAAAGATAAACTGTGCCTGGATACAGCAGAAGATTTAGTATTCCAGTATCTCAGACTAAGTCAATAACTGGCATCGTATCTGGTCCATTTATTGAAAGAACATGATTTGCTTTTCTTTGCATCATGTTAATGTATTTCTTTTCCTATTGAATAATACCTCTGTATGAATACTGTTTTAAAGCTTATTTGGGTGAACATTTCCTTTGTACAGATTATATACTTACCTAGGATTATTTACAGCAGAGAGCTGCTTACAGAAGTGCTGTTACTTGAGTCTGTTATTTTCTAGTAACTGAAGTAATAAAAAATAACGTATTTCACTGTTAACTTCACGCAAAGGTTTGGGTAACTATGTGTGAGAAGAAGTGGGATGGAGTTGAGTTACAGGCTGTGGAACAAAGGAGCACACGGCAGCACAGGGAGGCTTGTCTCTGCCAGACACTGGGGGGAGGAGGGGTCACACGGCCGAAACCTACGGAGAGGGGCTGCTGGCAGCTGACAGACGGGTGACCAGCGCGTGATCACCCCATAGAAGGACATTCAGAAAGTGTTGCTGATGTGGCAGCATGGGATAGGTCACGTAGTGAGTGTTCCATGTAAGGAAATCTGGTGCCTTGAAGAAGTGCTTAAAACCACCTTGTTTCTTTGAATAAACGACTCAGATTCCCTGCCGGTCTGGGTCCGTGTCCCAGTGGCTACGAATGGTGCCCTGCATCAGGGACTAGAGCTGTGGGTGAGCCACAGAGGACATGAGGCTGGACAGTCCTCATCGGACCCGGCAAAGTCTGTGTCCCAATCACTGACAACTATGCAGCCTCCAACTCACTTGGAAAATGAAAATTATGCATCTATGCATCTTTATTAGCATTATCAAGGTAGTAGAAAAAAACTTAATGTATAACAGAAGGTGATAAAATACCCTTCACTAATGTGATTTTTAAATATTTTCATTTAAGTACCACTGGTTACATTGAAAGGAATTGTCATAGAAATTATGGTTTACAGAACCAGATTACTGCAGATTAGTTTGCATACATGTTATTAATTTACTTATTCTTTTGCTTTATCTAACTTGCTATTTCTGGGACTGGAACAGTAGTTGTTTGCCACTGCCTTTAGTCCCCTAGGCATATTGCCTTAGCCTCCAAGCAAAGCCTCTTAATGAAACCAGAGAGTACTTTTCTCTGATCTTGGGCCCGTGTCTAGACAACATTAAGTATGAGTTGCAGGTCTACTGACCTCCAGGAGGCCCACCACTTTCTTTCACGCTTTTTTGCTTTGTATGGCTAAAAAAACTTCAGCTATGTGTTTGTATTTATTGCAAAATTTTTATTATTATATTTATTGCAAAATTTTATTTAGAACTTTGCCAACTGTCACATTATACCTGCCCTTGATACCTCTTTTTTGTTCATCAGTGCCTTTCACTCTGAGCAATGGAACCTCAATAGTGGCTATTTACTTTTAAAATCCCTCAGAAGTAAGTATGTGTATGTGTCTGTGTCTGTGATGACTAGAGGACATTAGACCACAAAAGAAATGTCACACCATTCTTTATTTCCTTCATTCTGGAATATTCAGGCCCATTCCTTAGCCATTCTTTTCTCTAATATTTCCTTTTCTTTCCTGAAAAATATATGTTGTTTTGCACATTAGAAACTTCCTATTTCTAAACCTGATTCTTTCTTATTACCACCGTTTGCGCGTTTCTCTGTTTTGGTTATCCATGCAGGTAACATGTCTCTGTTTTCCTTCTCCTTCAATCAGGTCCTTTTTCCAGTTTATCCCTGTGATTATGTTGCTTAGTGGGCTATCCTTCTTACTCAGAGTTGGCCCTCCATGTTGTGTTTTTCAGTAGTATTGACAAATTCTTAGGTAAGCTGGCAGTTTCCTGTGTTCCGTCCTCTTCCAGTTCTAACCTACCCTGTGGACTACTGTAATCTCCATCTTCTCTGTTCTTTAGAACATCCGTAAAGTCTTTCGGTGTCTGTACACAGTCACCTGTGTTTGTCAATCACTGTGTGGCCCTGCCAATCATCTTAACACCTATTGCCTGTTCTTTTCTTTGGAAAAATTGAAACACTTTTTCATCCAGTGTACATCAGTGGGTTTCTTCTGCTCAGCTGGATGAGTCATCACATCTCTGCGACTACGTAGTCTCAGAAGTTTTGTTCCCTTCTGATGTCTTGGAGTTGAAGTAGAAGTAGGCTACTAATAAAGTGCAGTATTGTGGGAAGTACTGAAATTTTGTCCTTTCTTCTCCAGACCAGTTACTTGCATCACAAAGTCCTTTTACCTGAGGCAATCGTATAGACTGCACATATCATTTATTTATATGAGGCTTTAGAGAGCACATGCTGTTTGTGCAAAGCCTTTCATAGGCAGTATTTCTCATATATTTAATTTCACTGAGTGACACCATATACTACTATCCTAATATAGGAGAGACAAGACCTTCCCATGTGTGCTGGTTTTGGCTGGGGTAGACTTAATTTTCTTCACAATGGCTGATACAGGGTTGTGTTTTGGATTTGTGCTGAACACAGGGTTGATAATACAGAGATGTTTTTGTTGTTGCTGAGCAGGGCTTACACACAGCCAAGGCCTTTTCTGCTTTTCATGCTGCCACACTGGGGAGGAAGTTAGGGCTGTGTGGGAGGTTGGGAGGAGACATAGCCAAGATGGGTGACCCCAACTGACCAAAGGCATATTCCAGACCACATGGCATCATGCTCAGGATATAAAGTGAAAGGATATAAAGAAAGAGGGAGGGAGGATGTTTAGAATGATGGCATTTGTCTTCCCAAGTCACCATTACTTTTGATGGAGCCCTGCTCTCCTGGAGATGGCTGAACACCTGCCTGCCCATGGGCAACAGTGCATTAATTCCTTGTGTTGCTTGGCTTGTGTGCACAGCTTTTGCTTTACCCATTAGACTGCCTTTATCTCAATCCACAAATTTTCTAGCTTTTACCCTTCTAATTCTCTCCTGGATCCTGCTGGTGGGGGAGTGAGCAAGCGACTGTGTGGGGCTTGGCTGTCAGCTGGGGTGAAACCAGGCTGCCATGCAGGAGCACTCACCTGCACATACTCAGTAGTATATGCTGGCAGTAGGTCCATTCCTGCCCACTGCTTCTTGACTTGTGCCTCCTCTTTTTCAGCAGTCACATGAGGATACAGTCCCAGGAGTCTTCCTGTGGGTTTCACAGAGACCAGAGCAGAACACACAAAGCTAAGCACTTTCTCCTCAGCACAACAGGAAAGTGGATGGTGTCTTTTAGGAAGATGGGGAAAATAGGAGAAGTAGCATCTGCTTCAAACAAAATGCCCAGCAAGTACAGTTTACCTGAAAGACAGTGAAACTGTCTTCTTCAGTATTACCATGTTGGCCAGTTTTTCATTCATCAAATTGCAATGATAATGACCTGGCTAACAGATGACTGCAGTGTTGATACAGTTCTAAGAATTAAATTTTCCTGTATATCCAGATGGCAGAAGAGTGTAACCAAATGGTTTTTAAGCCAATTCACACTGGCCAGAAGCCTATGCTAAAGGCTACTGCAAAGTCCCAACAAAAACCTGGATATAATATAAATATGGTTAACAGGGTTTGTCTTAGCATATTTGGTAATGTTGACTCAGTAAGAGTAAAATTAAAACTTTTGGGCACTTCTCATATAAATGTAAAGATTTACAGAAAGGAGCCAGCAACTGCCAATGCAAGATAGTCAACGTGATGAAAAGGGAACAGGAGAGAGATCAAATGAGGTCAATTACAAATTTTCCTTTTGTTTTCTTTTGGTTTGGGAGTTTTCTGGGGGATGGGAAGAGGAACGAGGCTTTATTTCATGTCATCTTCAGTAACCTTAGATATTCAGATTGTATTCCAAAGTAGCTTGCCTATATGGATTAGTATTTGAAAGAAACCATTAAGGTGTGTCCTTGGCACTTTCACTTATTTGCAAGAAAAATTGTAACTGTTTTCAGCAAAAAAAGCCTGTGAAAAAACAGGGATCTGAATAATATATTGTGCTGTTAAGTGTGGCAATGCAAACTATGTAAATCTATTTTTACACCTATTGTTGCTTTACATCTCATAATATACTCTAATTCTTTTTTATACTACAGTTCTTCCACTATGTTTAGGGCTTAGGTGATCTCACCACTGTCCAGTTTTTTTAAGAATGTACTGCCAGGCTTTACTGAGGGACCCTAGTATAGTGCCTGCCCTTACAGGGCAGTATGTGCACAGTAAATCCAGGTTGTCAAATACATTGTCATATATATGACATAATACATTGCACACCAAGTAGGACATAATACATACTATAATAATACACCCCATAATACATTGCACTCCAAGTAGGACAAACATTGCATGCGTTGTAAAGTTGGTCTGAATATGCTTGTATGACATGTACATGCTTGTACGAGCATTAAATCTGCAGTAGATGTGAAGTATTAAGCATCAAGGCCACAGTGTAATTCTCAGGGCCTCCTTCAAACTGGTCCAAGGTCTTTAGACCTCAGCGCTAATAGGCAGCACAACGTAACATAAATTGTTATTCTGCAGTCTCTCATGTAACAGGATTATCCTTCCTATTCAAGTAAAAATATAAAAAAGAACAAATCTTATTCAAGATCATTATCACTGCATCATAAGGATATCTAAACTTTTCATAGAAACATCACTGTATTTTTTCTCTGAAGTACACTGACAAGATAACTGAAAGACAGTGATCCAATAGTATAAAATAAAGAGAAGTGTAGTAACATAGTGGATGTAAGATGTCAATTTAGCTAATAAAATTTAATACATTTTCCAAACATTACAAAAAGACAAGAGAGACAAATGCAGTGCTGAGAATTCCAAATGGAAATCCTGAAAACAACATATTATTGAACAACTAATGCATCACTAATAGTAAAACTAAGAATAATTTGGGCCCATAACTAAATAGAGGGGTGTTTTGGTAACAGAGAATGCAGAGAAGGCAGGTTTTATTGAACACCTTTTTTGCATTGGACTTCACTGACAAGACCAGTCCTCAGGAATATCTGAACCAGGAGACCAGGGTAAAGGAATGTTGGAAGGAAGACTTTCCCGTGGTTTGGATTGGGTTAGAGGACACTTAGGCAAACCTGACATCCACAAATCCATGGCTCCTGATGAGATGCATCCAGAAATGCTGAGAGCTGGTGGACACCAGAGCGGGATCACTTTGAAAGGTCATGAAGGATTAAGAGAGCCTCCTGAAGACTGGAAAAAAGCAAATATCACCCCGGTCTTCACAAAGGGCAAGAAGGAGGACTCAGGGGACTACCAGCCAGTCAGCCTCAGTCCGTGGAAGGGTGATGGAACACCTCATTCTGGAGGCCGTCTCTGTCCACATGGATGACAAGAAGGAGATCAGGAGTAGTCAGAATGGATTCAGCAAAGGGACATCATGCATGGCCAATCTGATTGCTTTCCACAGTGAAACAACTACCTGGATAGATGGATGAGGGGAGAGCAGTGGATATTGTTCTACCTGGACTTCAGCAAGGTTTTCGACACTGTCTCCCACAACAACCTCACAGGCAAACTCAGGAAGTGTGGCCTGGATGAGGGGACAGTGAGGTGGACTGAGAACTGTCTGAATGGCAGATCCCAGAAGACTGTTATCAGTGGCACAGGGTCTGGTTGGAGGCCTGTCATGAGTGGTGCTCCCCAAGATTCAGTACTGGGCCTGGTATTGTTTAACTTCTCCATCAGTGACCTGGACGAAGGGGCAGATGCCTCCTCAGCAAGTTCATTGATGACACAGAGCTGGGAGCAGGGGCCGATACCCCAGAGGGCCGTGCAGCCCTTCAGAAGGGCCTCAACAGGGTGCAGAGATGGGCAGAGAAGAACTGCCTGAAATTCAACAAAGGCAAATGCAGGATCCTGCACCTGGGGAGGAATAACCCCAGGCACCAGCACAGGCTGGGGGCTGATCTGCTGGAAAGCAGCTCTGCGGAGAAGGACCTGAGGCTCCTGGTGGGCAGCAAGCTGTCCATCAGCCAGCAGAGTGTCCTGGTGGCCAAGAAGGCCAGTGGTGTCCTGGGGTGCATTAGGAAGAGCATTGCCAGCAGGACAAGGGAGGTGATCCTGCCCCTGTACTCAGCCCTGGTGAAGTGCATCTGGAGTGCTGTGTCCAGTTCTGGGCTCCTCAGGACCAGAGAGACATGGAGCTGCTGGAGCCGGGCCAGCAGAGGGTGACATCAGTGATTAAAGGACTAGAGCATCTCTATTAGGAGAAAAGGCTGAGGAAGCTGGATCTGTTCAGCCTCAAAAAGAGAAGACTAAGAGGGGACCTCATCAGTGTCTATAATTGTCTGAAGGGACAGTGGCAAGAGGATGGATCCAGGCTCTAGGTTACCCAGAGAAATTGTGGAGTCTCCTTCACTGGAGATATTCAAGAATCATCTGGATACATTCGGTGCAGTGTTCTCTGGGATGATTCTGCTGGAGGTGGGACATTGGACCAGATGACCTTTTTGGTGGTCCCTTTCAACATGATCATTCTGTGATTCTTTGAACTAAAGGTTAATTAAAACTTCAATTGCTGTTTCATAAATGTCTATAAAACTGTCACCACCAAAGCTGACCCATTGTTACCCACTGTGTTTAAAGATAACAATGGGCTTTCAGCTATTAATAGATTCTTTTTGTTTTATTAGTGGATTCCAAAACTCCTCCAATTTCCAGAAAGGATGAGCAGTGAAAATAAGTCTCTTACAAGAACGCATGAGCTTGATAAGAATCAAGGTTCCTGCAATGATATTCTTGTACAGTTTCTTTATTATTTTGTGTACCTAAAACAAGCTGTATTTATTAATAGCATTTAATATCTATGGATAATTTAGTACAGATAATTAAGATAATGTGACAGGACAGAGCTATATGAACGATCTGTAAGCTGACAGAGCATTCAGTTTGATTGAGAGGCTCTCTCCCAAGATACACCACCAATGCTCAAATGTTACCATTTAAGGCCAAACATAATTAGCCAAATGCAGTTTTGACTTAAAAATTTTAAAGTATGTGTGTATAACATAGCAATAATAGTAATACTACAGTTATCACTATCAATAGTAGTAGTAGTATCAATATTATTACCTCTTTGAAATTGATGAGTGGGAATAAATGTATGGTTTTGTGTTATCTTAAATAACAAACACATTCAAGAGCATAGAAAACTATTAAAGGCAATAAAAGCTTTATTTACTTTTTGTTTCAGCTCCTGTTTTGTTTGTTTTTTCAGGAACTTGTTCAGTATTGTTTCTTGTCTTTTGCCTAGAGTAAATCATGAGTCACAACATAATTGGAGTACGATTAATGTTCAAATGACAGACACTTTCCAGATGAAAATGGTCTCCCAATCAAAGCTTGAATGTTTCCTCGGGCTTGTACTTTATGTCAGTATTTAGACCTAACCACAAGTATAAAGTGCTAAAACCTCAAAATCATAACGGGTTATGATCATTCTTTCTTAAATTATTATGTATCTACATGCTATAAAACATTTGGAAAATCGTGCCTGAGTCCTGAAAATTCACAAAGCTCTTGCGAGGATGAATTTCTTCTCAGAAAGAAAAGTAACACTGATCATATCACTCCTTCTTTTGTATCCAAATGACTTCATAATTTCTGTCTCAGTGTTTTCATAACCATTATAATACTAAGGGTGAGGTTAGGAATTTTTCTCACTAAGGGTGAGAAGGAATTTTTCAGCTCTTTTCTCTGGTTTTAATGTCTACTGTTATACACTCATGTTTTTGTTTTTGTCATGTAGATGGCAGCGTTTATAATCGTACAGGTTTGTGAGAACTCAGTTATATAAATTATCCAAACAACTTAATACACTGAAGCATAAAAAGGAAAAATAAATTAATTTATAGCTCTTTCTTTCTTTCTTTCTTTCTTTCTTTCTTTCTTTCTTTCTTTTCTTTCTTTTCTTTCTTTTCTTTCTTTTCTTTCTTTTCTTTCTTTCCTTCTTCAATTATTAATTATTATGATAACAGAGAAAATAACTTACAGATGTCTACCTTCTATGGGTAGAAGGAAACTTTTTTATATGACTAAAACTACTTTAAAATTTAATTAATAATGCAGCTAAATATTCAAACACAATCTGCATTCATTTAATATCTTGGATACTCATCTTAAAAAAGCACAGAGATTCTTCTCACAGTAGACTTGATTTTGTATTTTTCTATACATACTGTATCCCTGTATCAGGTAAGTGCAAGCCACTTGTGCCATTATCTACAGCCCATGAAGGTAACAGAAAGACTCCTTTATCTTTACTGGATTTTGGATTGCATGTTCTTTTGTTGTTCCCTTGTACAAGCTGTACTTGTACAACTACAGATTCACAGGTTCCCCTCCTCTTCCCCCCTGCCAAGAAAACAGCAGGAGACAGGGATGTCCCCACTGCTGTTTTAAAGATACTGTTAGCACATCAGTTGCTCCAGTTCAGTTTTAAGTTAACAACAGTAGTTGTATATGGCAAAGAGCAGGTTTTGGTTTGTTTTAGGGTTTTTTTGCATCCAGATTATTAGATGAATCTTATTAAGTGGACTGTTTCTGACTACATTTCTGTTCACAGTGAACTAGCAGGATCTGCATTACCCATGAGAATTTTAATACTACTTTTCTGGTATTTAGGCAAACACACAGGATTGGTTGAGAGGGCATCTCACTATAATATAGGAAGTTCTTATTCTGGTGAATTCTGCTTTACTGTTTGTTAGGATTTGGTTTTGTTGTTGTTGTTGTTGTTGTTGTTGTTGTTGTTGTTGTTGAATTAGTTGAATTAGTTGAATGCTATTTTAAGTTCCTAATGTATATTAGCCTAGTCATGGGAATAGAAGCTATGTCTCTCCTCTATTTTTAGGTGTCAAGCAAGTAAAAGGAGCTGGAATGAGACGAACGTGCCTTAGTGAAAGCCACAAAGCTGTAACAGCTGAGCTAAAGCAGCACTTGATTGAAAGGAGACTGAAGTGTTCAAGGAGAGATTAGAAAAACAAAAAAAAAAAAGTATCTGTTTACTGCATTGGAGAGAGTAACAAGCCAACTTTCTGTCTTTCTCAGACATCCGTAACATATTTGGTTCACTTTTTTGTTTCATATCTGGTCTTAAGAATACGCAGTACCAAGTGCACCTACTTGTAATTCCTTTAGAAATGAAACCAAGGGTTTTTCTTGTCCAGTTCACTGCACGTAAGTGTGGTGGTTAACCCTTCTTTCAGTTAACACCATCAGCCACACAATCCAACCTAGACTACAGCAAAAATCTTTAACATAACTGTACCTGCTATGCTCTACACCGTTCAAGACCTCAGTTACTGAAACAATAATTTCCAGATGTCTCTGAATAAGAGTTTCCACTTCTGAAATCTGAATATAGAAATCATTTCTTTTTTTTACTTTTGATTATCCCAAGACTGAAAAGGCAGATACAGGTAAAGGATTCCTAGGTAAATATTAGCGACTATAAAAATGGTCAGAAGTGTATTTCCTAATGATGTCCATCAGGAACACCATATTCTAAGAAATTTAAATGAAGAACCAAGCTCTTCAATAGTACAGATCTTGTTTGATCATCAAGCTATGCCATAATTCCATCAGTTCAACTGGAACTTCGTGTTTTCAGCTGGACTGTGGAGAATGGAATTTTTCCTTCATTTTAAAACGCCAGGGTGAAATTTTTCTCTTCATAATTTTGCTCTCAACCAGCAAAAATACCTGAATGGGAGAAAATAATCCTGTTAACAGAACTGAGAGATATTAGAGATGACAAGTAAGAGCCTAGAGTAAAAAAGGAGGCTGGATGAAGCTTGAGAATGGACAGGGCATATAACCAAAATGGGGATAGGCCAATAACTGCAATGGCAGCTAGCATCCTATCATTTCCAAGTACTCCACTAGAATCCCTTACAACATGAGTTTTCTATGTTTTAAGATTTCTGTGCTTGGAGCCATAAATTATGGCAATACTTTTTTTGCACTTCCTACATCTGGATAGACTCTCAGTTCACCTGCACATTTTGTACACACAGTACCTCATTGTGAAGACTTTCTAGATTTGAGTATCCTAATGCCAGCTGCCTTGAACTCTACAGCAGTGCTGCATATCTCTTAAAGCATCTCAGCAGCTTAAACGATGTCCTTCTTAGAGCTCCTCTCTCTGATTTATACTTCACAGCTTCAGGGTCATCTGATCAATAGAACAAGAAGATAAACATTTTAAAAATGTTTGATAAGAACAATCACTCTCTACGTTAGAAACCAAAGAGATTCAGATCTAAAAAAATCCCAAATACTCATATTACTAGCTTTCATTTTATGCATGTAAAATAAGGTGAGCTGTATTTCAGGAATTTTGAGTAATCACAGCTCTATACAGAATTTTTCAGAACAAAAGCTGCTCACTGGAGGCTTTATAAAGATATAACTTCTAAACCTTACTTGTTTAAAGGTAGGCATGAATAGGCAGTATTTTTATGATTAGAAGGTATTTCCTTCCTTCAGTTGTTTAACTTCTGAACTTGTGGTTCTATCGATGTAATAGTTTCTGAATCTTTTAACTGAAACCCATAGGTTTCAAAGACCCACAAGAATTAGAATGTCTTTAAAGCTAAATACAAAACAAGACCTGATTTTTTTTTTCTGTATCATAAAACAGAGAACAAATACTCGTTGTTCCTTCTTTACCTCTGTTTCTGATCACTGTTTGCTAAAACATAAATCTCCATTGACAATCAGCTGTAGCAGTAAAAGAACTTATGCTGTCCTATCCCATTCTGAACAGTGAGTTGTGACATTCAAAACGAAATAGAGATCTTCCTTTTCATGTTTCTTTAAAGATTAAAAAGAAAATTAATAAATTTTTGAGACATAAATTACTCAAATTAATTAAAATCACAATAACCACCATCATTTACCTGCTCTATATTACACTTTCTTTTCCTACAAAACTGTGAAGGTATTTTGTTTGTTTAGATACCTTCTTCATTCAATGTCTGTCCATTTCTGTATTAGGTACTCTTCCTTTCTTGTCTGACTTGTCTTAGAGAGATGCGCATGTAGTCATGTACACATACTTTGTTCGAAACTGTATATTATCAGATATGCATATGTACATATGGCTTATAACCAACTAAAGAGGGCTGTTAAACCTTAACCTATTGGCTTTTTCTCTGTGGGCATATGCTTATGAATGATTTCTAAACATACAGTAGTCGAGCATAATTATGAAATTATATTAGCCAAGTAGATGCAGTGGTAGACCCTCATGTTCGAAGTGGAAAAAACACCAGCAGGTGGGCTTTCACTTAAAATATTTTATAATGTAGTCTTTTTAAAGTGAAACATTAGCACTAGGTTATGGACCTGCACTCAAAACCAGAGTTAATCAGTGATCTAAATAATTACTCTTTTGATGAAGAGTATCTAATATAGCCACAAATACCACAGTGTTAATGTAATAGGTATTAAATTGTCAATTGATCTTGATGACCCTCTGAACTAAATCTGAAATAGAATTTGTACACTGAGTCCATGTAAGTCAAAACATCATCCGTGCAAGAGACAGAGACTTGTCCAAGGTTTTCCAATTCCTGTACAAAATAAATTTTGTAGTTTTCATACAAAGAATGTTCTTCCATTTACTTTATTCTTTTTGTTTGGTGTTTCCTATGACAATTGGCTGTTATGTGATCTCTAACTCACAACTTCCTTGGACATTGTGTGTACTAAGTCTGACCATTATAGAAGAGTCTTGAATCATAGGAATCTTAAGAGTGAGCATTCATGAGCCAGATCTAGACAAGTATGCATCTTTATATTTTATGATATGTAAAACATGTTTAAAAATGTAAGTTCATATAGTTACACATATTTCAGATGTGCAGACTTCAGAACAACAGCATAAAACTCATTTTGATTAACAATATGAAAACGTGTGTTGAGACATTTCCACATTTACTAGTGTTTTTGTATTCTCTCATCTGAAGGTGAAGAAGAAAAATGTCCACACTGAAAATCATATTTGATGTATAACTAAACTGAAGAGAAATACTAAGGGGCTTTTTCTGAACATGTATTAGAAAGAGGTTGCCTACCAGAGTAATTTTAAGGGGTTTCTTTAGTTAACAGATTTACAGTCTAGCACAGTAATAGTTCAGTTTAATCAATAAATGCACACAGAGCACTCATTAGGAATTCAGCTAGCTGGAGAACACTGGGAAAGTTAGAAACAGATGTGATAAGCTGTCCATAATAAAAACCGAAAAAACCCCTCTTTACATTCATACAAAAAGATAAGTAATAAGTATATGATAGTGGAATTTTGCACACATGTAGTATATATTTTTCTGTGTTATAGCAGCAATAACAAACAAAACTTGGAGACTCCCCTAAGTCTCAAAGTATTTCTGTACTGCAGATGCAAAATTTTAGAGAGCAAACAATTTAGTGACTTTCTCAAAATACTGGAATTGATTTTGAAACTTACAGCTTAGCTTCTGAGTCTGAGATTCTTTTTATACTATCCTACAGAATTTCTCTTATTTAATAAATGGATACATTCTGTGCTCCAACCTAGCTATAATTCACGCTCCTCTCTGGAGGAACGTAAAACTAAGATGGCATTTTAAGTCTGTGTTATCTGTGCCTATATGTTGAGATTTGCATTTATGTGCTGAGACACCAAACTCTTGAATGCCATCTTGCTTCATTCTCAGCCTCTAACCAAAGACTTACAGGTACTTCTTGGCTAACAGCATTGCCATAGATATAAAAATCAGACATTTCTTTGTGTTTTCTAACCATTTGGGGTTTTTCCTCCCAAATATCCTTACGTACAATCCTCAGGTGGATCCCATTTGGGGAGAATTTATTTTGGACTCATACAGTCCTATTCACAGTTATGCGATCACATATAAGATAGAAACATATAAGATAGAAACAGCAAAGCAGCTGAAACCCAACACAGTACTTGAAACAAACACTGCAGACATTCACTTTGCTATTGTCTGTATTGCTAAGACTCTACAAATGTTATAACAATTATTATTTAATGAGCATACTAAATATCTCACCAGGTCTATGGTAAACCAAGAGATCAGAAAAGCTCTGAGGGACCTGATACAATCTCTTCTGTAAATAATACAAATTTAACAGTAATTAATAAATATTTTAAGCATTCTGATTGTGTATTAGAGAAACTAAAACAGTTCCAAAGAAACCAATCCATCCTCAGACAAAAAAAAAAAAGTTCCTTTTTCATAAGGCATATTTTAGTGTTAAAAAATAGAAACAAAGGTAATAAATTACATTTTAGAACTCTATTTAAAGACACTCATGGAGAGACTTAGACTAACAGAACTCAGAAAATTCAAATATGGAAGAAGAAACATAAATGTAAGAGGGGTGTAATTCATGCCATTATACCTGTTTGAAACAATTTGTGTGAGTTAAGGATAGAGTGCCAGTATAAACTTTGAATTTATTGGCTTTTGTTGCTTTAAATCAGACCCTTCACATTATTTAAACATAGTTTCTGTATTTAATATTCAGAGTGATAGAACACGTACATTTGGCTGCAGATAGATACATAATTCATGTTGGTAGAAAGCATACCTTATAACATTTAAGTGGTTTATTAAACTTGTTTCATCTGATATGGGATAAATTCTGTAATTGACAGCAAGTCATAGGCAGATCATACATTTATCATATTTAAGATTACCTTATATCTTTATGTTATAGAAACTATTCTGCTTTAGCCTCTCAAGGGTTTGGGGTTTTTTCTTCTCTTGGAGAAAAAAATACATGAAATATGTTAATGTTGTTTAAAAATGACTCAAACCTGAACTCCAACATGAAATTAGTTTAGTGGCCTCAGCTCAGTCCCTGGCAGACAGTTGAGTCTACCAGGAAAACCATCACACATACTTTAGCACCAGTCAGTAGGACCAGCAGCCTCTGACCTAAGGAGACCTAGGCAATGAGCCTGGGGAGGTTGAATGACATCTTATTTTAGGGACTATGAAATGTTGAAGTTAGGGTTCATATTGTGCAGGGAGATTATTTCTGTACTCCTTGCTCCCTCTCAAGCATGTAGTTCATAGGGGAATTATTTGAAAATACCCCACCTATTTGATGAGGAGGGATAGAAAAAAAATAAAGAGGATTGCTCTCTCAGACAGTGGATTCTACTCAAATATGCTGACACTAGAATTTTCTTTCAAGTCATTCCTGTTATCTGTATAGCTTTACCAATATGGACTGGGAAGAGCCTTAGTGTGGAGCAGGCTCCAGCTAGATCATAGTTTTACAAGCTTTATGACATTTAACATTTCATTTGTCTGCATCATAATGGATTGAAATGTTAAGAGCCAGTGATAATTTCTTTGACTCTTTGCTCCTGCTCTTGGCTGTTGAAAACTATAAAGGGGTATTTTGGTGTGAAAGTTCTAATGCTAACAAGGCATATCTAAATTAAGTAGATGGGTCAAGGTGACTAAAATACCATAACTATTATGACTGAATAGGGGCTAACCCCTATATTTTTTAAAGAATGGATGAAAGTAGACTATTAAGTAAGTAAATTTCAACTAGTATCTTTTTTTTTCCACTGCTTTTATTTATTTGGTTTTTTGGGAGTCATGTTGCAGCAGCCTGGAATAACGTTCATTTAAAAAACATTTTTCTCAAAGAAAGATACAAGCTGTATAAAATGGTGAAAGAACATCACAGTTGGGCTATACAAGTAATATTTCTCTTGATTGTAATATTTGTACCATGCACCTTTTTCTTCATTTTTCCCAGAAAGAAATTACTTATTTAGAGAAAGGTCCCAAGAGGTTTTTAAAAAGGTTGTTAGAAGCTACAAAATAAAGAAGGTTTTGGGAACCATAAAATGAGCAAACCATCATAACTAATCCTGTCTGGATATGTATTAGTGTATAGATGTCTGGGTACCTGATTGTTTTACTTTGAGTTTATGCTATGTTTCCATGCTGTGAGTTTTTTATTTGACTAGTTCCTCATTTCATCTCTGCAGAATCAGGTTACTCTGGTTATAAATATGATGCATTTACTGACTTTGTTGACTTCATGCTTTATAAGGTACAGCCATTTTCAGAGATATGGTGTTTGGATTGCAGAAGAGTAATTGAGTTTCTGTTTGGTTTTGCCTTTCTGTTCATGTCTAGGACTCTGAATAGATACAGGGGGCAGAAGGACCTGCTATAGAGCATCAACCTGGATGACACTGTAACAAATTATTTTGTAAGGAAATAATAAGAATATTAATGATAAAGTTGTTAGTGGAGCTCTTGTGACAGCAGTAATCTTCACGTTAGTAACTTTACAGACAAAATAGATGAGTTAGGAATCTAAATTTTGTGAAAGTAGGCTCAGACTTCAGGTAACCATTCATCTTCTCTGTTAAATATTTTTGAGACATTTTGGCATGATTTGCAGTTTTCTCTCATAGATACTGAATTTATCAGAGTAACAGAGTAAGATTTTAGACTGTTTTCTCTTAATGATCCATTAAAACACTATTCAAAGGGAGCTTGACACTCAAAGAAATCAAGTTTCTTAGGAAAAACGTTAGGCTGAAATCCTATGGAAACACTTGTTTCTTTTTGCCCTGTATCAAATTAAGATGATGTTCATAATCTGGGATGCAAGAGAGAAGGGGATTGACCATTGAATAAAGGAAGGGCCCATTTGTATTGGGCCATTTCAATAGTGCCATTCAGTGTTTGAGTAAGGAGATTACTTGAGACGAAGCTCTTGAATGAGGAACCTTGTTGGCCTTGAGGTGTGGACTGGCTGAGTGACAAGTGGAAAGAAGCTTGTAAGTGTCAGTAGAGTGGAATATTCCAGTTGAAGTAAAGAAATAACAAGGTTACAACCTTAGAGTCCTCAGTAAAGAATTTACAATCCTCAGAAAATATGTCCAGCTGTGATGTTGTTCCTTCAGAGCACTAAGAGAAAAGGGAAAATTTACATCTATTAGACAGATGAAAATTGTCAAATTTGTTATCCTCCCAAAGCAGACAATCTTTTTTGGCTTTAAAATAAGAACTGATGTAAAGATTAAGATAATCCTCATTTCTTTTGCAGAGATCGCATAAATATTTTGCAAATAAAGTACTTTTAGAAACTTTTTACCATTGTCACAACAGTTCACATAGATGATTCTTTTTGATTCTTTTCCAGTGGGATGCAGAAAACAAGCGTCTTTCATACTCTGTCTTGCTGTTTATCCAAGAGACCTCCAAAGTTAATGTTAGAGAAACAGACACAAATCATCTAATGCAGAGCAAATTTCACTGGCACCGTGTTTCATCCTGACGTGTCTTGGACTTTATTTAATGATGGTAGGGTCAGTTTGATGTTACTGGCTGTTGGCCCTGCTCTTGAGAACTGAGGAGAGATCTACTTTTCTCCTCTTACTTTGATTGCAAAGTGCTCAGCTAACTCTAGACTCCCACTGACCTCAAAAGAAAAGCAGAAATTCAGGACTCTTAATACTTTACAGCATTGGGCCTGGATGAGTATGGCTATCAGTTAATTTTACTGCAGTTGTGAAATAGGAACCATGATACAAACTTTTTGAACAGCTGGAAAATGATATTGTAACTTACATTCCATCATTCAGTTTTCTATGGAATGCATTTTACTGTGGGACCTGAGAGACAGTCTAAATAGTGGCTTAATACACCCTCACCATCGTCATAAATGCTACAGTATTGGGACAGGTAGGATGTTGCTTTAGGACAAAGTAATTTTTTAGTAACATTCACTTTGCTTTGTATTTAACATAGGATTTTTATTGCCTTGTATGTGTAAAAACAGAAAATCAGAAATGATAAGACTTTTTGTAGTGTAATCAGGCATTCTATGCACTCTTACTTTTCTCAGTCAGACTATAAATCCTGAGGGTTTTTCCCTTGTGAGCCAAATTCTTCTATCTCTACTAATCTTGATGTGTTGCTAGATCAGCCTACAAAGTAATCTCAGTGGGACAAATTCCTGTCTCCAATACTCCCACATAAATTGAAAGCAATCCTATAATTATGATTACACCAAAACCAGAATTTGACCTAGTGATTTGAAGGAGCCAGGCAGGCAGTATTTGCCTTCACTTAGTTTTCTCCTTGCGTTCAGAACCACAGTCCTCTGTGTCTTAATGTGTCCTGTAGAATTGTATGAACAGAAAAAAAGCATGATGAGTAATGTTTACAACTTCCATTCTTGGCAAAGTTGTTCCCTTCACTTCCCACTGAAGTCAATGGAAGCTGAATGTGGTGGAAGGAAAGGTGGTGGCACTGGGTTTCCACTAATTTATGTTCCAAAGCATTACAAAGCACTGATGGAAAGGGGTTATTACAGTTAAGGCTAGTCAGCTAGTTAGAGCTGAAGAAGATCATGTCTAATTTATGTTTAGTTGTAACAACGGTCTAGGAACTGCTTTTGAAGACCTCAAACTCTGTCAGATATGAGGAATAGCAGCCTCTTTTTAAAGATCAATATACCATAGCACCCATCCAAATTGCTTGTAATGCTGGAATTATTTCTCACACTAATGAAATTATCTGCCATGACTGTGCAATCTGCTTCAACTGGTGTTGCAGTATGGAATGATACTTACAAGCAACAAGTCCAAGTGTAATCTAGTAAGTGATTTTCAGCTTTTTCTTTTCCATGCCTCTAGTTTTGCTGTCTCACTTTGTGGATGCATAGGATCCAAAAATGTAACCTCAAGCACTTAGAAAACATCAGGTATGGCCAGAGTTAGGAATTTTGCATTAAACATAGTTATTTAGCAAAATTCAACTGAATTCAGTGATCACCTTCTGATCTTATAAAGGACTGACTTGAATGAAGATAATGAAAGTTTTGAATGAAGAAGAGATTAAGTAACTACCACCTTAAGTGTGCAGTAGGGGATTTTTGAAAAAAGGGATTTAACATTTAATGACTTTTAACATTTTTGTATTGTAGTATATATCACTTCTGTGTAGGTTATTTTTATTTTCATGAAAATTAAATGATTGAGTACATTACAGGCCGTCTTCTACATAACCGCAAAACTATTACAGGATAAGAGGCAGAGACTGAATGCTCCCCATAGCAACAGAAATGTTCTCAAACTCTATCCAGAAGACACACTCTATCCAGACTGACATAGCAATACAAGCACAATACATTCCTAACACTTATTTAACATCAAGTTCCTATATAAACTCAGGCATATGTTGAATTTTTCATGCATGAACAGTAACTTTGAACACAATGACCTATTCATATTCACAAATACAGCACACAGATAAGCACTGAAGGATGACAATCTTTGTCAAAGCATGAACATTTTTTTTTATTTTATCAGAAAAATGGACAGTTTCATTGCAAGACTTTCCACATAGAAGATACTGTTAGGGATAAACTACTGCATTTATGTGTTGTAACCAATATTGTGCATAAGCATATAAGAAGTAGAGTATATTGCCTTATCACCTAAATATTAAAATACTACTGGGGAGATTCTGAAGTTTTTTTCCAAAGGTCCAATTTTCACTGAATAAATCTGAAGAAGAACTTCAAACTATGGCCTCATTATTAAGTGTTTTTATTTACTTCTAACATGTGTGCTACTGACCTTTTCAGATTTACTTGAATATTCCTGGCCGAAGAAAACTGTTTACATTCACAGAATCTCACCGTTATGGAGAGATCTTTGTGAAAGAAGCCTTAACAGTTTTGTGGCTCTTAAAATGCCAGGTGTCTTTTTCTGTCTCTTTTTCATAAAAGCAGAACTCTGCAAAGATCCCTGGCAGAGATTTCCTCTAGTGGTTGTATGACAGAGACACAAGACCACTGCTAGCCCACCAAGGGGGAATTTTGAGCTTCTGACTCCTCTGAGATTGGCAAGAAGTGAGTGATATTAAAGTTCAGTTTGCCATACTTTCACCACACAGTCTTTAGGGTTTTTTTAACTGCTCTGTTTCCATAAGACCATTGGAGCTGTGCTGCCACCAGCAAGTGAAAGCCCTCTGGATTTTGAAAAGTACCAGCACAAAGCCTGTGCTTCTCTGTTTCATTGGAGATGGGCTTTTTACCTTTCTCTTAATATATTTCAGTTCCCAAAGGCAGCAAGCTGATTTTCTAGGCAATTTATTTTTAAATATTTTGTTTATCCTGTATACACCAAAATGTCTCCTACTTCCATGTTATCAAAGCAAAACTTTGGGTGAAATATTTCATTACAGTAATCAGCAAGTCCTCTGGTGAACATGTAAAATTTTAGCTAGCCACAGATTGTATCAGGATCATTATGCAAGCATTGTACCAAGACGTATCCAGTGCTTTTACCTCTATAGGTCCTAACTGAATCAGCACAGCATGTATGTGCACTCAGAAGAGGCAGACAATCTTATTTCCCCTCTGTATTCTGTCAGGACAAAAAGAGACAGAACAGTATCAATTCATATAAACCATACCATTCAGTGATGAGAAAAGCCCACATATAATACCACTCAAAGCAGCAGAGTGTGGGAACCTCCTGCATTACAGAGGGTCTATGTCAGGAATGCACACTGTATTTCTTTTCCACCTATAGTGTGGTAGTGAAGATTTGCCTTCCTTTTTCTCCACCAACATACCAGTGAAAAAAAGCCAAACAGACATTTTAAAAAACAATTTCTAGCCTACAGCCCACAAAATACACATTTATATTTTTTCCCAGGGAAGCTGAACTATATTAATTATAATTCTCATTATAATTCCTTTAATATTTTGATAAGTAACAGAAAAATATTTTGAGCTGGTACATATTTTTATTAGGATTGTGACTTAAGTCAGATGCGAGTGGCTGTAACCATACATTACGGGCCTACATTTTCTTTATTTAGAAATGTGGCCCAAAATGGTTTTCTAGTCTGGAAATCTTATGTATTCACAGAACACAGTCAGAATTGACCTTACAAAGTGCAGGAGAGTAGAGAACTACGGCAAAAAGCTCCACATCATACATGGATATTTGATGAAAGTATATAAAAAATTGAATGGTGGGGAAAAAAAGAAATTGCATTTTCCCATTAAGTAACAATGGTGTGTCCTGGTTTTGGCTGAAGACAGGGTTAATTTTTCACAGCACCCAAGACGGGGAGAGGCCTTAAGTCATGTGGGCATGGCCAAGACCCTCAGGTTCTTTGGTACCATCTTACATCACTGGGGTGGAGGAAAGTGACTCTCACTTCCAAGAAGAAGGGCATCCGTTTCTGGTCGGGGGGAACAAGTGTGGCTTGCACAGGATCCATCTGCCGTTGTTGCATTTTCCAGGGTTTGGTGAGCATTTTGCATGTAAATCACCCTCTCTTTTTACACTTTTTTTATTAGTATTGCCGCTGTTACCGTTTGTTTTCTTATCTCATTACCTTTTCCAGTAAATTGTTCTCATCTCAAGCCATGATCTTTTCCTTTTCTGCCTCCAACTCTCCTCTCCGGCCACCCATAGGGGGAAGAGGGGGTGGGAGGGTAGGCAAGTGCTGGTGTGGTTTTGGTGGGAGCACCAAATTGAGGAATACTATTCCTAAACCCCAACAACAGCATTGCCTTCTAACCCTAGTGCAGTCAAATTTCATGTGGATCAGGACTAGTTGCCTTAGAAATTCTGTATTTCACAACTGAATTGGTATCCAGTGGAAGTTACGGACCATCAGCTGTTTTGTGTAGAATGGGCCTTGCTCTGTGTTTCTGCAGTTCAGCACTAACTGCTGTTACAGATGGTAGGATACAGAACCTGAGACACAAACCACCTGACGCTGGATATCATATGTTATGTTCTTATAATCTGGAGGGCTCCAGGAAGCGAGAAGATTAGATGCCACAGCCCAGCCAAAACTGACCTTAGGTACAGTACCTCCTCCACCCTTTTAAGGACATTTGTCTCAAATTGCATGTATTTCTGAATTTTATTATACAAGAGGAGTGGATTTCATTGGATAAAATAATCTTATTTTCCTACTGTTGTGTCACTCCATCAAAAAAATTCCTTCCTAATTTTGACCATCATTGGAACACAGAGAGATCAAAATGGAATTCTTACACTGTTTAAGAGTTACCCAGTATTACAGAATGATGGAATGATTTTAGGTTGGAAAAGCCTTTAAGATTATCTAGTCTGACAATTAACCCAGCATCGCCAATGCCACGCCTAAGCCATGTCCCTAAGTGCCACAATTGCACATCTTTTAAATACCTTCAGAGATGGTAAGTCAACCACTTCCCTGAGCAGCCTGTTCCAATGCTTGATAACCCTTTTTATGAAGAAATTTTTCCTCAGGTCTAATTTAAACGTCCCGTGGAGCAACGTCAGACTTTCCCCTTGCCTTGTTGCTGGTTGCCTGGGAGAAGAGGCTGATGCTTACCTCGCCACAACCTCCTCTCAGGCAGCTGTAGAGAGCAATAAAGTCTGAGCCCTGAGCCTCCTTTCCTCCAGGCTAAACAAACCCAGCTCCCTCAGCTGCTCCTCACAGGACTTGTGCTCCAAATACTTCTCCAGCTCCTTTGCCCTTCTCTGGATATGCTCCAGCAATTCAATGTCTTTCTTGTCATGAGAGGCCCAAAACTGAGCACAGGGTTTGACACACATTCTCGCCAGTGCCAAGAACAAGGGGATGATGACTGCCATGGTCCTGATGACCACACTATTGCTGATGCAGGCCAGGATGCCGTTGGCCTTCTTGGCTACCTGGGCACACCCTGGCTCATGTTCAGCTGTTGTTGACCAGCACTCCTGGCCCTTTTCGGACAAGCAGTTTTCCAGTCACTCTGCCCCAGCCTCTAGCGCTGCTTGAGGTTATTGTGACTCAAGGGCAGGACCTGGCACTTGGCTTTTTTGAACCTCGTACCATTGTTCTTGGCCCATAGATCCAGCCTGTCTAGATCGCTCTGCAGAGCCTTTGAACCCTCCAATAGATCAACGCTTCTGCCAAACTTGGTGTCATCTGCAGACTGACTGAGGGCGCGCTCATCAATCTCCTCATCGATGACGATATTAAACAAGACTGGCCCCAGTGCTGAGCCCTGGGGTGTCCAGTGGTGACCAACTGACAGCTGGATGTAACTCCATTCACCACTACTCTGGTGGCCTGGCCATCCAACCAGTTCTTAACCCAGCAAAGGGTGCACCTGTCCAAGCTGTGGGCTGCCAGCTTCTCCAGGAGAGTGCTGTGGGAGACGGTGTCGGAGGCCTTGCTGAAGTCCATGTGTACAACATTCCCTCATCCACTAGATGGGTCACTTTGTTATAGGAGGAGATCAGGTTGGTCAAGCAGGACCTGCCTTTGACAAACCCTGGCTGGTGGGGCCTGATCCCCTTGATGTCCTGCATGTGCTGTGTGATGGCACTCAGGGTGATCTGCTTCATGACCATCCCTGGCATTGAGGTCAGATTGATAGGCCTGTAGTTCCCTTGGTAATCTTTCCAGCCCTTTTTTGTAAATGAGTGTCATGTTTCCAAATTTCCAGTCACCTGGTACCTGTCCAGTTAGCCCGCACTGTTGGTAAATGATGCAAAGTGGCTTGTGAGCACTTCCATCAGCACCCTCAGTACCCTTGAGGGGATCCCATCCAGCCTCAGAGACCTGTGTGTGTTAAGCAGTGTAGCAGGTTACTGACCATTTCCGCTTGGATTAGGGGGACTTTGTTCTGCTCTCCATTCTCATCTTCCAGCTCAGGGGGCTGGGTACTTGGAGGACAACTGGTCTTGCTCTTAAAGACTGAGGCAAAGAAGGCATTCAATACTGCAGCCTTTTCCTTATCCCTTGTCATCATGTTACACACCCCCACCTCTGCCAACCAATAACAGATGGACATACTTCTTGGCCTCCTTTTGTAGTGAATGTATTTGTAGAAAAAATTTTTTTTGTCTTTTATGGCAGTTCTAGCTGGTCTTTGCCCCTTCTAATTTTCTCCCTGCATAACCTCATGACATACTTTTAGTCCTCCTGAGCTGCCTGTCCCTTCTTCCAAAGGTCATAAACTCTCCTTTTCCTCCTGAGTTCAGCTGAGGCTCTGTTCAACCAGGCCAGTCTTCTTCCCAGACAGCTCTTTCAGCACATGGGGACAGCCTGCTCCTGCACCTTTAAGGTTTTTTTCTTGAACAATGTTCAACCTTCCTGCACTCCCTTGTCCCCTTGGGACCACGTCCCAAGGAACTCTATCAACTGGTCCTATAAATAGACCAAAGTCTGCCCCCTGGAAGTCCCAGGCAGCAGTTCTGGTAGTTCTGCTGACCTCCCTCCTTAAAACTCCGAGAATAGAAAGCTCTCCTTTCATGGTCTCTGTGCCCAAGATGGCCTCTGACCACCACATCTGCCACTAATCTTCTGTTCACAAGCAGCAGGTCCACCTGGGCACCTTCCCTGGCTGGCTCCCGCACCCACTATGTGAGGAATATCAAGGCATGTTTCACACAGTTCAGAAACCTCCTGGACTGTTCCTTTTCTGTTCTATTGTATTTCCCGCAGGTATCTGGTATGTTGGAGTCCCCTATGAGAACAAGGATCAGTGCTTTTGAGGCTTTTCCTAGCTGCTTATAGAATATTTCATCTGCCTCTTCATCCTAGTTGGGTGGTCTATAACATACTCCCGCCAGGATATCTGTCTTGTTGGCCTTCTCTCCGATGCTTATGCATGAACACTTGACCCTATCATCACCCTATCACTGAGCTCTAGAGATTTGAAACACTCTCTAACATATAAGGCTACCTCACCATGTATTTTTCCGTGCTTATCCTTTCTGAAGAGTTTAGAGCGATCCACTGCAGCACTCCAGTAATGCACCATGTTTCTGTGATGGCAGCTATGTCATAGCTTTCTTGCTTCACAGTGGCTTCCATCTTCTCTTTATTGCCCATGCTGCATGCATTGGTATAAATTCACTTGGACTATTGATCCCACCCCCCATCTTCTTGGGAGCAGAAGCAATAATTTCTATGTGATTCTTCTCATGCTCTTCCGTGGTTCCTAACATATCAATAACACCTGTGTCTTCGCTGCTGTGTGGATCTCCATCCTCCATCTCCACTGAGAGACGTGACCGAAGGAACTCACTAGCACACCATCAAACATTGGCATGCTATCCCCAGGTCTCTAGTGTGCTTGGGATTTACTCCTTACCTCTTTCAAACCTAGTCTAAAGCTCTTTCACTGAACCCTGCTACCTCCTGTGAAAAGATCTTTTTCCCTGCTTTGAGACAGGTCTACCTCCATTGGTCACCAACTGGCCTGGTGTCATGTAAACCAACCCATGATCAAAACCACCAGAATTCTGCCAGTGACACCAGTCTTGAAGCCAGGTGTCAATCTGGTAGCTCTTCCTGTTTCTTCTCTCATCATTCTCAGCAACTGGAAGGATAGAGGGGAACATACTTGTGCTTCTGATCTCTTAGCCAATCACCTTAAGGCCCTGAAATCTCTTTTGATTGCTCTCGGACTTCTTGTTCCAAAATTTATCGCTGCCTGATGAAAAATTAATGCCACGCCAGGGTAGGAAGCTTTCTCGTCACATCTTTAACCTCTGCCCCAGAGGAGGAGGAAAGTTAAAAAGTGAGCCCACTCTACGTGTTGAGTCCTCTGTTCTTATCAGGGAGTCTTCTGTGACAATGATCCATCTGTTTTTTCTTCACGGAAGCATTTTGAATGCCGGGTGTAGGCTGACTAAACTTTGACAACACTTCCACGCTGAAGTTCATGATGAACCATCATGATCATCTAGCTTCAGATCCACTTGCAAAGCCGCAGACCTCATGCCAGGGCACCTGGAAAGGTGGGATAGGCAATTTTAGTTATTAGATTAAGTTAATGATCACTTCACTTTCCAAAAGGGGATATTTTGCACCTTCAAAGCTGTTCTCTTGTGCTTTTGGAGAAGGAGTTGCTGAGCTCTTCTTCCTGGTTTTCAGTGACAGGACATGTGGAAATGGCTCAAAGCTGTGTCAGGGGAGGTTCAGACTAGATATAACAAAAATTCCTTTACTGAGTGGATGATCAAACACTGGAATAGGCTGCCTGGAAAAGTGGTCTGACACAGCACACCTTGGCAACCACCTTTTCGGCTAGCGCCGGTGGTCGGCGGCCGGTCCTTCTCTCTGCACAGGAGAAGCTGGTGGAGCTGTTCACGAAGCGGGAGGGTTGGCAAGGTCTGCCAAATGGCTCGCCCAGCCCACCAATGGTAAAGGCGCAGGAGGAGACGAAGAGATCAGGAGGGGCTCTTTGCAGGGTGAACAGGACGGGTTTATTGGGGTGCAAGGGTCCAGTAATCCAGGAATGGGGGAGCAAAGAGCAAAGAGCAGGGGCTTGACATGGGGTTTTATACCCCTACAAAATGGGAGGAGTAAACTGCAGAAAACCAATCAATACGGGGCGAAGGGGTTGTACATATGTGGAGAAACATACAATGAACCAATGAGGTACAGGGTAGGCGGGGAAGGATAACTCGGAGCCAGTGGGATATTGAGGGACAAAGAGCTTTCTGGAACATAACCATAAATGAGGGAAGGTAGGGGACAGATTTACATAATTCGCCTGGGTGTGTGGCTTGCTGGGTGTTGGCACATTGAACACACCCCGACAGTGGTCGATACCCCAAGTCTGTCAATGTTTAAGAGGTGTTTCGACAATGCCCTTAATAACATGCTTCATCTTAGAGTTAGCCCTTAAATTGTCAGAGCGTTGGGCTAGGTAATTGGAGGTCCCTTCCAAAGGAACTATTATATCCCTCATAACTCTATGATTTTATAATGCTTTGAGGTAACAACAAAAGTTTTTAAATTCTTCTACACTGAAAGATGTTTACAGTCCAGATAAAAAACATGACTGAAGTAAAGTTCTGCTTAGATTACACCTGTCATTGGATCATGGTCACATTCCACACTGCGAGTAGCTTGCTAATGGAAATTAAAGTTCAGTCTGAAGGTAAAAAAGAATCTGGGATGAATAGCTGAAAACGTGGGATGACTGAAGACTGCATAAATTCATCAGAATATGCTATGATATGGCAATTAAAAGGTATGTCGTTTTTCAGAATATCACAGCAAAAGTTGATTATTTACAGTATTCATGAAAGTATTTTGCTAGAATCAGCATCTTCCACTGAAAGTCTGTTATTTTGGGAGGGGTGTTGTTTGTTTGTGGCTTTTTGCATGATGATCTATTTATATATTTGCTGAGTTATTTCAAAAATTATATTTTCCTTGCAGAATGAAAAACTCAGCAAAGATGTCTGCAAACTGAGAAGAAAGAACAATGATCTATGCCAAAAATCTTTAAAAACTGTAAGCTGTAAACACTGGGCTATGTTTGCTTGGACCAGGAATTGATAACAGATTGGTCAAATATTAACTGCATTTGCAGCTGTTAGAGGTAGCAGGAGTAGGGGTGGTTTGAACACTAATAATTCTTAACTTCAAGTGTATGAAGGAGACTACAATCTGTATGACACAAATCTTGGAGTTTTTCTTTTTAACCATGATGGATAGTGTATGGTTTAACATTTTCTTCTCTGAGTTTGGATGCCCTAAGTTTCACTGTTTTCTCTCTTAGTTCAAAATATTACAGATCTTGAGATTATTCTACAGAATTTTTTTTCCTCCATCATGTTTTACCATGAAGTGATGGGAATACAACAGACTTCAGTAATAACACCTCTCAACAGCATCATGTTTTAGTAGTATGAAATTGTTGAATTTTAAAATATAACTTATTGTCATGGAAGTAAATTAACTCTACTGAAGACATCCCACAGGAACCTGTGCATGCCATATGCAATATAGCTCCCAGAACGATTTTCCATGTATCTGTCTGACATGCTTTCTACTTGTGAAACATGTATCACAGAAGTAATAAAAATATATTAGTCTATGTGATTTCTAAGCAATAATTTCTAATATTGTATGTACAATGCTACCAATACAGCAAATTCTCCTGCTTTTGACATCTGTCTTTGGAATTTATATGAGAACAAAGCATTTTAAGAACTCTATCTACATAATCTCTTGCTTATTTACTATGTAAAAAACCCTGTTAAATAATTTTCCTTTCCCAAAGGATGACTCTCTGTAGCAAGACCCTAGATTGTCATGCCAAGGCATAGAGGGCAATCAAAACCCCCATCTACAATTTCTAATTACATTGTCAAGCATTGATACACACCATTTTACAACAGCAGATTTCAGCCCTGATGTCTGTATTTTATTCATGGGCATATAGATCAGTTCTACACCCAATATTATTTTTCTTGGCATGTAGCTGGCATATAGTTTATTTCTTCCACATTGCTTTGAGTGTATTATATATTTAGTCATTGCCGTAATGAGTGAATCAGAACTTGAGCATAGACATGTATCTATTTGAGAACATTAAATTGACTGCACAGGCTCTCAGCACTTGGTGATAGACACAAGTTAATCTGCATTTCTTACTCCATGACCTAATTCAGCAGAGCAGTTTTTTTCCTGTCAGAGATTTTCCTTTTTAAATTAATATTCCATTTCATCAAAATAATGATATTTTCTAAACCCCAGTGAATAAGCTAGAAGTTTTTCAGTCTAGATTTTCTGCTGGAACTCAGCACATGACTTTGTATTCAAGATTAATGTCTTCTGTGAAGCTTTGGTGAAAGAGTGCAAAGCAGCCATCAACAAGCCATATATATTACCACTTTACCACTACCACTAAGAAGAAAATAATCACCTTCCTCAGTTTGAAATGAAAGAAATGAAAGACACTGTGGCTCAAATAACGAAAGAAATAAATGTCTTATTTTGCTGGGTGGAGCTATAATAATGTAGGACTAATCTAAAAATGTCCAGGGCGTAATTCAGTCATCAGCTTTTGAGTGTTTTGGAACCCACTTTCTTGATCGAGGACATTTTGTACTACCAAATATTTTTTCTCTTGTATGCAGTAAATAAAACCTGTTTCACCATGACAAATAGAGAATAAATTCTGTCTTGGAATTTATCAGGACAGAATTTAGTTTTATTGTAGATATGCTTGTATGCCAAGATAATAATCACTAAGCACAGCTGTCATTTGTTCTGTGATTATACTCAGTAGGACACAGAAGGGTGATGAGTTTTGTATGTTTTGGAGATGGTCACTTAAAAGCAGCTACAAAGAGGACAGAGGCTCTCACTTCCCATGGAGCCACATGGAGAAGACAAGGGTCAGCAGATACAAGTTGCATTGAGGGAGGCTTCATTTTGACAGAAGAAAGATATTTTTTTATAGTGATATATTGTTCAGTGGAACAACCTCCCCAGGGACATGGTGAATTCTCCACCACTGGAAGGTTTTTTTCAAAGTATGATTGGACAGGATGCTCTATATTCCAGGCTTCCTTTCCCATGAAGACCAGGAGACCTTTTGAGGGCCCTCCCAGCCTGGGCTGTTCTGTGATTGTATGGTTAGAAATAAGAGAAACTTGTAAATTGCTAGAGAGCAGGTATCTCTTTCTTTGTATAGCGACTAAGGTTTTATAATTGTAGAACTTGCACAAGCTCTTATTGCAATGCTCTCTTGTAAAGAATTCCATACACTGAAGGTTTCTAGACACCATTGTATGATTTCACAGAATCACAGAATGAACTAGGCTGGAAAAGATCTTTAAGATCATCTAGTCCAACCTATGACCTAACACCTCCGTATCAACTAAACCATGGCACTGAGTGCCATGTCCAGTCTTTTTTTAAACGTATCCAGGGACGGTGACTCCACCACCTCCCTGGGCAGACGATTCCAGCACGCAACCACTTTTTCAGTGAAGAATTTTTTTCTAACATCTAACCTAAACTTCCCTTGGCACAGCTTGAGACTGTGTCCTCTTGTTCTGTCAGCTGTTGCCTGGAAAAAGAGACCAACCCCCACCTAACTACAACCGCCTTTCAGGAAGTTGTAGAGAGTGATAAGGTCACCTCTGAGTCTCCTTTTCTCCAGGCTAAACAACCCCAGCTCCCTCGGTCGTTCCCCATAGGGCTTGTGTTCCAAGCCCCTCACCAGCCTTGTTGCCCTCCTCTGGACACGCTCAAGCGTCTCCACGTCCTTCCTGAACTGAGGGGCCCAGAACTGGACACAGCACTCGAGGTGCGGCCTCACCAGGGCTGAGTACAGGGGAAGAATGACTTCCCTGGTCCTGCTGGCCACGCTATTCCTGATACAGGCCAGGATGCCGTTGGCCTTCTTGGCCACCAGGGCACACTGCTGGCTCGTGTTCAGTCAGCTGTCGACCAGTACCCCCGGGTCCCTTTCTATCTG